>CM052194.1:19131972-19165035 GCA_028455805.1 Lasioglossum figueresi
TATTTCAGCATCGGATAAAGATTTTCCACTACCCATAGTGTAATTTTAATAGAAGATAATAAGAAACACGCACAATATTTGATGCACTGTAAAATAGTACACGATACAAACAGTCTGACGGTCTAGCGTTAACTGCAGAGAAAGAATTTTAAGACTGTGCCATCGTTTTGTCGCGTCGGTGAGCCCGGTTGTTTACATTTAGACTAGAATCTGTAACCTCCGCTAAACTCCGTCGGTGTAAGTAACCTTAAAGCTCCACCGAAGTACATACACGGAGAGAAACGTATCAAATTTCATCACAGATTTCAGAAATAGCAATATTTACGGGTGTGCCATCTTTTTTTTTCGGGGAGTGTAGGCATTCCATAGATGTAGATATTCTCCTTTTTTCCAGGAGATTACGATCGATAAAGATCTTTGTATAAATTTAAGAATTTTTCACCAAATCTTCGGAAATGTTGGAATCTGTTTAAAATTTGATGAAGCACAGGTTGTTACAATCTCAAACCGCCGCACCGGTATCAGTAGGAATGCGTTATGGATTCTAGGCTCGCGCTTTCCGTGAACCGTATCACGGAGAAAGAAAAACGGATGTTCCCGGCGGGAACGAGTTCGAAAATCACGTGCCATCGCGAGATACGCAGCCGTGATCCTTTCGATGCCACCCACGTCGAATATAAAGTCGGACCGGAGTAACACGCGATCCCAAACGAATCGAGACTCGCCCGAAGTTTTCACCGTTTTTCAACGAACTTTCCACGGCACGTGCATCAACGATGATCACTCGCCGAACCCGACTCCGTTGCTCGTCGCGTTAACGAATAAACTTGGCCCATCGCCGTTGATAAGTAATAACTGTTGCGCTTTTACGGTGCACAGAACCCGAACTTCCACGGTTTCGGGGATTGCGGCACGGCGCAAACGCGAGAAACAAAAGGGCCGATGATTGTTCTTCGTTCCTGCTGCTTCCGAAGACATTACTCGAGTTCGAATGGGTACTCGGAACTGAAGCGCCTCCGGCGAAGTACGAAGCTTCGAACTTGTATTTCGGAGTCGGGGGAATTGGGATTTAGACGAAACTGCGCAAAGAGAAAATGACGAGACCCGAGGAAGACTGGTTGTCGGACGGTAGAACCGATTTCAATGATCGCTTTCTGCGAGTTACGGCAACTTCTGGAATTCATCTCGGAGACTATTATCATCATCAAATATTATTTTCGTCGTAAAAAAATCTTTCGTGCAAAATATATCTTCATTTTTATTCAATTTTATCCTCCACCGAAATTACCGTAATACGCGAACGAGTGGTGGAGAAAATTAATAGAATGACCAGGGGTTCGATCCTAAAAATTTCCAAGACCATTCTGGTGTTCCGACCGTCGAGAATACACTGCGATTTAATTACTTAAAAATGCTATCAACCGAATAACGGCTTTGATGTTAAATAAGACAGTCTAACTTTCTTGTTTTATCGCTGATAAGCATCATTCGGCGAGACTGTTTCCTTTGTTCGAGTTATCTTCATCTTCCTGGGTTCTTGCTGCAGCATCGGTACTCAGCTTTCCTCAAGAGATCCGTTATTTCTATTTATTTACTTTCCCTCGAGAGAGAAATCTTAATAAAATTCGCGATAAGGATATTTGTGAAGTTTTCCCTCGAGCGATGTACTTTTCCAATGGAACTCTCGTATTACACGAAACTTGCCCGCTTCGTTATCAGGAAATTTGTTCCGTTGAACATGGAAGACCCTAAAGACTCCTTGAAAACTCCATACTATTGGCAATTCGAGATTTGCGCTCCGGGACAAAAAAGCATAGCACACGTTGCAACTGAAATTTGTTTCTATATACGTTTAATAATAGAGAAACAACATATTTTCATCGTTCTCGGATTTCACGAACCGTCTACAGTCGAAACTATTCTATTAGGTTGGAGGGAAAGTTCTATCGTATTTTAAGTAAACAGGTAATTTTGCTCGATTCAAATGTTTCCTTTAAAATACGACAGAACTTTCACACCAACCTAATATTTCATCTAGTTACATCTGCCGCCAACGGACGGCAGATTTTTATGCAAAATCTCGTTTGCATGGAAAGATCGTCGTGACAGAAAAAAGGAAGACACGCCATGCATTTTTGTGAGCGCGTGCTCGCACGTTAGAAATGCCATGAATGCATATGGATCCACGGATTACCTGGGAGTGCATGAAGTACGAAGTACGTGGTACGAAGTACACTGATCACTGTTGACCATTTTACTATCGAGACGATCGCATTTACGAGTGCGATTTGCCCGGTTTGTTAGCATTTAGAACGGTGCTGCGCAGAACGGTTCACCTCGTGGCAAATGTACTCCTATCTGAGAGCGGACTGACTCGTACGTTATGCAAATGATTTGCACGACCAGGGGATCGGCAAGTTATCGGGATACCGAATCAAGGAAATACCGCCTCCATCCCCACCTCCCAGGCAAGAACCATTCGATCAGGAGCAGAAACCATCCACCGAGAACCATCCATTCTGTTCTCGTTTAATCGAGTACGCAATCGTAAATTGAAATGACATTTTCGATCGTTTATTGGCTGCGGGAACGTTCATGCCGCGCGAGTCATAAGCGCAGATTTTTCCGATTGAAAATTGTTCAGAGGGAAGTGAACTTTTCAAACGGGCATTCTGGTCTTTCATTTTCAAAAGGATTCGTCTTAATTCGTAAAATTAACGTAATTATTATTTCCTGTTTCTCCAATTCAGATTTCTCGAATTATGTCATGTTTGGACTCATTTTATCATTGGAAAATTAATAAGCTCCAGCGGTTGTAACAGGTGCGAACGCGAAGAACCCACTTTTAAATTGATGTTTCGATGCGCAGAGGTTGAAACTTCCACCAGTGAATCGCTACGCATGTTCGCCCGGCATAAATCGTTCTCGTATATCTGCCGGCGTGAAGTTTAAAACGGGATCCGGTCGCGTTAACCATAAATCATAAATATACGATTAATCACGATTACCCGGTGAATCTATCCACGGCGCTGAATATGCATGAAACGCATCAGCCGCGAATTGATGAACCTGTTAATCCGTACGATTTTTTCAAATAATCCTTTACACGCTAAACCCAACAAACATAAAACGTATAAACGTGAAACGCGTTATAGAAGTGACATATCATTTTGAAAAGATTCTGTAACCGCACCGTATGTAATTTCCTTTGAAGATACCTAGAAACAACGAACGTTACGATGTAAAGAGGTCGCGTGAAATTTATAGGCGAGACCCTGCACCTTGGTTTCCCATGCATTTAGCCCCCGCTTAATTAATGACAACGAGCTCCCCAAAGTTCAAGTTCCTCGGCCACTGATTTATTCATCGAGCAATAAAGTGGTTTTTGTTCTGTAAATGGCTGCGTGTCCGCCTGAGTTATTATCTATTTGCCTCGAGATTTATTATGCATACAATTTTTTCCAGGTGTTCGCCCATTAACTCGTTTTCCCGTCTGTTTAACCCCGTGTTCAATTTACCGTACGCTGTCGTTAATTTGTTTATTTTCCGATGATTATCGAATTCTCCTATTCTCACGTACATTTTCTCTTATTAGTTTTTACCACTTGGTAAGATACCCTTTGTTCTCGCGCAAGATAACACGGAAAATGCGACTGCGTGCTCGAAGGTTTTTCATATTACGCTATCGCTCTTGGTAATGGAACGGCGGAAGATAAAAATACCAGCGAAATATGTAAATTTTTTGTTCGCATGTGTCGAGTACAATTTCTACAATACCCTTCCCTACTTGAATTCCCAGTGCCGCGCGGACTGTTCCATTAAACCCAGATAGTTTTACACGACACGGTTACACGCGGGGCAAATTGAAATGTTATTGCGTAGTCGCTTGATAAGGTTGAAAACCGTGCGAGATTCTCGACGGATGAATACACACTTATTAAAACTAATTGTACTACGAACGGTCCAATGACTATAGTCGGTATCCACGCGAAGGGAAACGTCTTAAAGGCTTCATAAAAAGATATTTTTTTCTGTTTTTAAATTTATTATTTTCTTCCGTATCGAAGCCAGGCCCTTCACATTTGTCGTATTTGTCCATCGTTTAATCCGGGCCAAGCTACGCTAGACTCTCCGCGACTCGCGTGATAAAATCGAACAACGTAACTCGATAAAGCGTAGTTCGCCCGCAAGGGGATAGATGGGACGAGCGAAACTGTTCGCTGATACGGCCAAGTTGAGCGAGCTTAAAACTTTACCTCCGACCGATTTTTCCTTGTTTCCGATCGGTTCCCGCTTCAATCCTCTCCTTTAATCCTTCACGGAGCGAAGGACGACATGGCGGTGAAGTTTCTCGTTCGGTGGTGACTTTTTCTCAAAAATTCCCCGACGATGTTGCGCGACCGTCAAAAAGAGGATGACTCTTTGTCGATTATGTTAGACAATGCAAATTCCGTGGCAGATATTGTCCTGCGGCAGGTCTTCGAACAATTTTACAGAAATTACTTTGTTCGGAGACGTGGAAGTATGCTCTTCAGACTGGCTTGACGCAACTGGCTGATCATACATCGGTCTGTGCGCTGATTCAGCATCGTTTCTTCCATTAGACTCGTTAGCAACAAGTCTGTTTCAATGCCAAAAATCTGCTCCGACTTATTCGACTGAAGGTTGGCTCCCGCTGTGAACGTGACGATGTTACGCTATTTGTCTAATTAGGCGTTCTGTCGTGTCTACAGATTCCCATCAGACTTTCTATAAAAGTGGTTCAAAATAGAAGTTCTTTATGCAAAATAAAAATTGTTACCGTTAACTGTTCTTCTTTTTCGTAACAGTGAATGTCATCTACTCAATTTTGCTACAAATGCACAAAGATCCGCACAGTCCGGTGCTAAAGAATATGCTGGCATCTTTCAGATAAGATTCAAAAAGTTGTACTACCGCTGATCTTCGGAATTTGAACATCCAATAGTTACTCTAAAAAGAATTCTGAAAAATCACGTGTTTTCACTGTGGTTCTCGAGAAGCCTCTGAACGGATCCGGTGTCAATCAAGGAGGGCCGTTTAATGGACGGGTGATCTATTAGACAGCGTTCCTCCATTGACTTCGGCTGACGCGTTGCGACGAATCAATCCAGCCGGCTGCATTCTCGCCGGCCGAATCTCGAGGCGGCAGATTGTCCCGTCATGCGTCACTTCGCAGGGAGCAAACTTCCCGGAAGTCAATTCTACAGAGCCGGCGAATGGGAGCTGACATATTGCTGAACACAGCCGGTCGACGCCGCGCCGTGTACAAGGAAGTTATGAAATCGTGAACGGGCCTACGGTCATCCGATTTTCCGCTCGATGACGGATCCATGACGAGAACGCCCCCGCAACCCCTACCCCTCCGTCCCGAAAATCGTAAAACCTTGGAATGTTGCCATTCGGCGCCACTTACCGCCGAGACCGATGATTTCGGTATTGTTATTCGAACGAGTGCAATCCGTTGCACCTGATTGCACGTTTCAATCTTGCGCTCGCGAGCCAACGATGCGACGTCGCCGAACATCAAAGTCGACGAAGAGGCTAATCGGTGCGAGACTTCACTATTCGCCGAAGTTCGTATTCTTGAATTACCATTTTCTCGAAGATAAGTAAGTGTCCGGTGATTTATGGACTGGAGTATGTTTCTGGTAATTATTTGAAACACTTGTTGTTTGTCAGACCAATAACTGGCTTATACCACTTGCCTCGCAAATTACTGCCCCGTATCATTCGCCAAACCAATGGCTGATTTTTCCTACTTATCCGATCAGAGATCCCCCGATACCATTTCCGTGACTACTGTGTCGCATGTGTGCTCGTTTGATGTTTGATGTATGCTATTTGTCTGATTAGAGTATGGCGTACACGCTACTATCCTGGATAGTGACATGTTTTTACAACACTATCTGATCGATGTCACGCATCTAACTCCTCAAATCAATATGTATGCAATACTATGTGTTCGAACAACACGTAATAACTCTGTTAGAGAAGATGGTTTGCGCGATAATAGCTTTTATAAATTGGTTCATAGAAACTTATGTCTGCTTATACAAGGTGTTCACGCTTTATTCAGTTCTATTGCATTTTTCATTGACAATATTTTATTCGAATACTATGGTCGTTATCTCTCTGTACTCTTCCGATTAGATTTCGTTCTATGCTCGTTACAGTTACAACCTACGTATCGATTATACGAATACGCGCGTGTACTACTTATTTAGTCCTTACTAGTTTCAGAATTGTTATCACAGGTACGTACATATACTACTTCGCGAACGTTTACGGACTCGAATAATTATGACCTTGTACTTCTTGCGAGGCCATGCACGAATTGACACCGTTTCTTGCCTTCTACTTATCTGTTCTGGATATAATTTATACCACTTAAATGCTTTTGGTCGACTAACATTCTTCGAATGCGTTTCTGGCGAGGCAGGACTCTGTCGGTCCGAATAAAATTCAACAGGCGAGAGTAACCTCGTCGCGGAGAGAACTCCTCGCTAAATGTTAAAGTAGGTCGGCCTCTCTTTACAGAAATTTTGTTTGGCTTCTCGGAAAAAACTAACAGGATGCACGCAGGAATAAATGTCCTTGTCTGGCAACGGTTTTCATTTAGCTCGCGGTCTGGTGCACACGAGAGAAACCTTCGAATCAAAGGATCCTGGCACGAAGACCTGGGAACCTCGCTTTTGCATCGTCTGAGAATTCTTCTTTGCCGGGAACCTCGGCAGCGTGTTTGTATTCTCGTTATTACAACGTCTGCAGCGCCTCGACTGCTTAGATAGTCAGCCAAAAGATAGCTGCTAGTTTCCGAAAAATATAAAAATGGTTTTCACCCGTTCGACGAGATCGATCAACTTCGGTAGGAGAAGAGGAGTAGATAGAGTCGTCCTACATCGAACGAGAACTGTACGGTATCGTTTGGCGTCCAGGTCAGCTAGAAGTCCCTGCTTGCTAGCCGAAGCCGTGGCCAGGCGGCCCGGAGAGCATTTACGAGTCCATCGCGAGAGTGTGATCCCATCTGTCAAGGAATCCCGGCGTATCGTTCGGGGGCGAGGGATTGGCTACAGGCACGGCCAGATTTTTCGGTATCTCCGGAGCAACAGCGGAAAGCACTTAAAAGCGTTTGAAACCGGAGTCGCGGAGGCCGAAGCGAACGAGACGTGGAATAGGGACAACTTATTCCTCGCGAGATTTATGGGGGGACGTTGGTGGGGGGACGTTGGTGTGGGGAGGGTTAAAGAAAACGGGAACATCCACTTGGTGTGGCGCGACGTAGCCTGCCGCGGGAGGATACGTGTAACTGTTCTCACGGCGTTGTCTTCGTAAAAGCTAGCATTGTCGCTTTTATTACTGTCGGGCCGTGCCGGTTCGAGAATCTGCCACTTTTGTCTTTCTAGGTCGAGTCGCTTCGACTGGTGTCGTGCTCCTCGGGTTTGATACACTCGGTTGCGTCTCCTTCTGCGTCCACTTCGTCGTTCCTCCCTGTATGTTTACGTCTTACAGGCTGAGAATACACCCCGGCGATCCGAGACACTGCGTTGCTCCGCGTCAGCCTTGAGTGGAAACCTCGAGAGTAAAAATAAGAGTACTTCGCCGGTAGTATTTCCAGCAACGGATACGGATTCCGAGCGGAATCGATTAATTGAATATCGACCATGAAGGATGCCGCGCCTGTAGGGCATGTTTAAGAATTTTTGAGGATGTAAAATAGTCTCCATCGGCGGCGATTTTTAATTTCGAGCGATTCCGTTCAGCCGTTCATTCCGTGGAATTCCCGTCGACAACCGAGAACAATGATTGGAAACGGTGTCGGCTTTGTGCAATGACGAACGTACAACAACCGTGCATACGTGTTGCATGGTGACCTCCTGGCACATCTCCAGCCCGGCTCGTGTCGTTTTTACTGCGCGTAATTGAAAGTTTGTTTGAACGACCGCGGGCTGCGACAGTTTGAAATGCCCTCTCCTGGCGAAACTGCATGCCGCGTAGACCGCAGTCCTCCTTAAACTCCAATTTAACAACGTATTATGTTGTTGCACACGATAACGTCCGATTTTTAACAACGGCATTAAACAACCACAAGTTTTTATCGAAATAAGAGAATAATCGGCCGATCGCATCGAGCTGTAGATTGTGTCACCTTCGTCCACTAATGTCTCGCATAATGCAGGACCAGGCGAAATTCTCAGCGAAACAGATTACCTGGATAACCCGGGTATAAATCTTCTTTATCTGTTTTACGGATTTATTTGCGGGGGTACAGGATGTTTCGGTCGAGTTTGCGCAGATTTTCACCACTGTATCTCGGTGGGGGAAACCTCTGAAATATTTGCGCAGATTCTGCACCCAAAACTGCGGAGTACACTCAGCCTGGAAAGCCGCGATTCGCAAGCTTTTATCCCATTTTCGACGGTGCAGCTATTATTGGAGTGCGGGAAGGTGAAATGGATTTCAAAATTTTAAGCACACCGTGTACGGGAATATTAACACTCCAAAAGAGTCCGGAGAGACCGGAGCAAGCCTGCGAAGTTCGGAGAAGTTCGAAAATGTTTTATTTGTTTGAACGATGGTTACAAATATTTCAATCTGCGGAAGTATTTCGAGTATCATCCGCTGTGAGAACCCGATCTTGATACGCACAAAAGAACGCCCGGTATTTCAGCGATGTGAAAAGTGATATGATGAAGGAAATTTCCGTCGAGTGTTGGAGAGAGAGAGAGAGAGAGAGAGAGATTTTTCAGTCCTTCGCATGTCCGAGTCTTTTGCTGAAGACACAATTTGCGATACTTGAAACTTGCTTGTTCAGTCGAATTCATATTAAATGATGCGGAGCCCACATTTTTCGAACTTCGTGCGCTAAAAATGCTCGCAAAAATACTGAGAATATTTACCTTGCTCATTGATTGCAAATAACATTTATGGAAAATATTGTCCACCGAACCACACTTTCTAGACATATTTTCCCAGAGTTTACGTAATCCGAGGAGAAGTTGCAGCGTAGATAAAAATCTGATATTAACAATATTAAGAAGCTTCATAAAGAATTCCATGAGGTACAACCGAGAATGGAGATCCTTTGATAATGATCCCGAAGAATTCCGTGAGCTATCATCGAAGGAATCAATCACGGCACGAGGCCGCAGCCTCGGGTCGGCTTTCCGTTGTAATTGCATTGTTGGTGCAACAATAATGGGGCATTGTAGCCTTTCGGGTGTTTCGCCAAGTTCCCGTGGTCTCGGCAAACGCTTTCGCGGTACAGAGGCTCGTGGAATTTAGCGTTAATATCTGAGGAACGTGATTAAATGGAAAAGGTATTCCCAGGAAGAAGGATAGGTCTTATGGTTGCGCGTAAACGCCGCGACTATGAAGAATTGCACACGGCCACGGGGCTGCAGAGATTTTTGAAAGTATCGACAGCGAGGAGGTGGGCAGACGTGGAACATCGATTATCCGCGACGGGGAGCCACTACAGTAGCCAACCGTACTTACGGAAAAACTACCCTCGGATTTACCAGTCGAGAAATATTTCTTTTTGTAAATGATGTAGCCTTCGAGTGACCTTTCACTTGAAAACTTCAAATTAACTGAACGTAAAATATTGTTTGCATCCCGAAGAAGACGTCTCGGTGACTATCTGCGAGTGAACCGACATAATGGACCACAGTTTTCAAGTATTCACGGTACACGCCGACTTCCGGCGAATTCATCTGTAAACGAGAAAAATTTTCTTTCTGTTTTAAAACGTCCAAACCACCGTTAGTTATTTATTTCTTGCCTCGTCGTTTAACGACCAGCCACTCGGTGCTATTATGCTTACCGTTCTGCATTTAGCATTTACCAGGGTTTGACTCGAGCACATTCTTTTCTTCCGGAGCCGGTTTCTCTCTTTTTCTCTGCCCCCTTCCTTCATCGTTCATCGTCGCACAAGGCGAGTTCCTATGTTTTTCCTTCGAAAATCTGGGACAGCAACCAAATGTCGTTCTCCCCGTTTCAGTACACGGTATTCAAAATTCTATTTACACACGCGGCGTTTGTAAGTGGCCAGCTATAACCGCGTTTACACCGGACGACGTATCGCCGGACCTCGCGAGCGGTTTTGCGACCAAGGAAAAATTCATGCTCTAATAAACATTCTCCGAGCGAGAGGAATCCTTTCGCAAACGGCATAACACGGGTCCATTAATTCACTCCCGCGGACGTTGCAAAATGGACGCCGCAACTTTCAACCGACACACCGCACCAAGTCTCTTTTTTTCTGTTTCAATGGGGTGATCATTTTTTAAATATAAAATCTATTTTATCGTATCGACTAATCTGTAAAAAAAAAGTCATTTACGCGGCGGAATTGCTTGCGAGATTAAACGACGTTAAGTCAGAATGAAAATCAACTGGATATTTCCAATCGAAAGATTATTCTCGGGGCACTGCAGTCATTATGAATGTATTCCACAAAATACGGAATCCCGGGGCGGCGCGCGTTTCGTATTCTTTCGGGAATCAAGCAAGTAAATCAGGTCGAAACGTTTATGCTTTTATGAAATTTTCAACCGGAAAAAGCGATGTGACATCGCAACGGCGACTTATTAAAATGAAAATGTGCCCGGGCATCGATTGTCGAATAATACGCGTTCGTTTACTCCGTATAATTAATTTGTAACGACGATCAGAATGCAGCTTTAATTAACCGCTTTCCGATTTATTTAACCGCTCTGGGTTAGTTCCAAGAACTTCATGATTTCGCGTGGATTCGAACAATGATAACAGATATGTCCTGATTAACATCATTATCATAGCAAAACAAATCATCGTTAATTCTGGTTCGGCAATCCTCTGTTAATTTGTAACTTGGTTCGAAATAACCTCGAACGACGTCCATAATAAATCTCTGTACTCGTATCGAATCACACTATCAGAATGTAAATAAGAAACCATACCGTTCCAGGAAAAATGATTTTTATCCGCGTTTTTCGCGTTTTAACCGCACGGTACGACATTTGCAAAGCGTCATCTTCGTGCGTACCAATATCGAGTGGCTGCCTGTTTTATAGTCGTTCATAAGCGTGTCCTATCCGTCTTTCGATCGGTATTATCAAGGCCGGCAGGGACGACGATAAGCCGGTCCGCAGTTTCTTCCTTATTTCCCCCGATAATATCAGCACGGTCGTCCCGTGGTTCCTTCGGGGTTGCCTTCTGAAGTGGCACGCGAAGTCGAGGTGCGCAGTAGCCTCGGCCGTGCTTTGACTGACAGTAATCCTCACGGGGAATAATTTATTGGATCGTTCCCCGTTATGATTATCGCTCCGTGCAATATACAGGAACATACAAGGAAATACTCTTTGCAACATTTAATCTGGGCCGAGCCGCGCCGAGATCGAGAATACGCGATAGATCGCGGGACGGAAACGAGAGAACCATTAACCGTTAGATTTCTTATCGCAAAACGAACCTGCCGCGCAATCGCTCGCGAGTACAAATGAAACAACGTAACCGGTTGAAAAGGTTAATAACAAATTTTATGCTTATTCAAAATTAAAGATAATTTTCTGGTTGTCGCACTTAAGTGAAACACCCTGTATACAACCTATCGTCTTGTTCGTAGATCAATCTTTGAGAGGACCCTTTTAAAAACAGCTTCAAAGTTTGAAGTGCAGTTATTGAACAAATATCGAATATCTCACGGAATATTATTTTTCATTGAGGTTAGACGAGAATGTGCTTAAAACTCATTCAAAATGGTCATTAAAACGTGTGCTGTTAGCAGCGAATGCTTTGACAGCTGGTAGTAAAGATGGGAAATATTAATAATAATTTTTCTATGTCGCTGCGACAAAGGGAAATCGACAGAAAGCTAGAGAGGAACGTTACGAGCATGATAAAATTGTGAGAAGAAGTTTTCAAAGCGGCGTTCGGTGAACGATAACCAGTGTGGAACCTTTTGTTAGAAAACTAATTTATATCGGCGCGTGCGTGACACACGTTTAAGGTTTAATAAAACTTCGCGTGGCAATACGTGTTGAATCGAAACCGGCCGGTTTCCTGCTAAAATTGTTTCAGTAGGTTAAAGAAAAAAAATAAAACATTTCAACAGGAAAATTTGCATTGTTAAAGCTTAGGTATGAGATCGATTATATTTTTTAATCGATATAGGTGCATCTATATCGTCGAACCAGTTGCTCGGTAACCGCTTGCAATTTCTCGTTCCTCGACGACGCGATGATTCCGTCATTAACCGGCGCGAACAACGACATTGCGGAAACTGGACTCGTCCCCAGCCTTTCCGTTCCGGTATAAATTACTTTGCACGGTGCGGTTTTACTGTAACGCGACCGCGTCACTGCGGCCGTCGGGTCGAGCCTCGACTTTAACTACTAGCAATTATACTAGACACCGGTGTACGGCATATCGTGCTTTAATTACCGAAAGTTTTGGACTCCGCGGACCTTTGCACCTGGCCTCGCCGTTAGCCACCGGTTTAACTCCGCATTCGCCTAATCCTTTATCCGATTCTACGAGCGCCATAGCGGGTGGGAGCTTCTTAGACTCGACAATGCTCAAATACTCGGTTTCTACGTATTCGATTGCCGATATCGATTTAATAGCCGAAACAGAAACATCGGCTTTCATATTCGCCGCAGTCTAGCTTTTGCTGTAAAATTTTATCGTAACGCGTACGAACATTGTGAACCACGAAACACGAGCAGTACACTGTGGATTTTTATGCAAAATAAAAATTGTCCGCATCATTTGCAAGAGACTGAAGCCAGATAGACATTTAATTCTTACTTGAATCATTTTAACTAGCTGAAAACACTGGATTGGCATTATTAGATCATCGTAACTTTTTCGCTATTTTAAATGGGCACCTACTCATTTTTGCCAGAGATTCATCAAATCCGCAGTCTAGCGATCAGTAGACTAAGGATCTTAGATATTTTTCCTAACTAGGCGAAAAGAAAGTATGCTCTTCTTTAATATTCTTCGTCGAGGACAAATGTAAACTAAAAAATTCCATCCATAAACCTTGTCGTACGAGTTTCGCTTCTGAGTACAGTGAAACAAAAAGTATAAGCGCACGTCACAAAGTTCTTGATATGAATTTTACTTTACAGACAGGTCAAACATACCACGTAGAAAAAAAACGGACATGAGCTTTGGTCATAGAACGTCATTTTACGATGTCTTTTTATAACAGCATTCGCCCAGATTACTTTCGTGTAAATAATTCGTTGGAAGTAAAAGGACTTTTGCATCCACCGCTGGTACGAATGTCGATTATAATTACATTTATTTCAAACTTTAAATATTAATAATGAGATACAATATTTAGTGATATTAATATCATTATTCATTTCTGTTATTTCGTTATTAATATTCAACGACCGAGAAAATATATGCTTCTATTGAAATCAACGTTTCTCTTACCACTGCATGATTAACGATAAAATCATTCTGAAGAGCATACTCTAAAATATCATGTTCGGTGAAGCCAAAAAATATTTGAAAGCTAAAGGGGAGCGTTTTCAAAAATCCTCGAACTCCGCGTTCCAACTCCTCCGAATAAAACTGGTTCTTTTTAATTTCTGTTTTGACAAATTGTTCGACAAACTCGCGGAACAGCTCCGATCCATTGAATCTCGTGGAAGGTAATTAATTTTTGTTGAGCTTCGAAGCGGCAACTTCGTTGATTACGAATCCCGGTTGCGATATCCTTAAAATTCAACCATGGACCCGCTATTCCGCGGTTCGAAGAAAATTTCAAGCCTCGCTGGATAAAGGTTATTATCCAGATTCTCGGATCGGGAGGTTGCCGCAGTGGATGTCGGGCGTCATCGATTGAATATCTAATTTAATTTAACAGAACGAGTTCTTCGTTCGCGGCTCGGTGTGCCTCCGCGGAAATCAGCTTATCTACTTAGGACACTTCTTCCGCTGGAGGATACAAAATTCGCGAACTTCTCGGATATCCGTTAGTATATCAGAAAATGGCTTGGATGCGGGGAGGCTGGTCGCCATGTTGTTGTCGCGGGACAAAACGTGCTCAAAACTCGAAGAATTACTCCAATTTAACTCAAAATAAGGTCAGGTTTCCCTGAAAATTGGCATTACCACATTTCTCGGGTCGCTGAATATGAATCTGTTGTCAAAATTTCAACAAACTGTTTGAGTTAAATCAGATTCGTAATCAGCGACCCGGAAACTTCCGTGGTATCAATTATGAAATTAGAGTGCACCTTTATGTTTTAGCGATTTAGGTGATTTAATAACAGTTAGAATGCATCGTGTCGTGTAATCAAAGTGGACTCGTTAGAAATAAAATGTTGCGTATCTTCGAGCAACGATTTAATCCATTGGTTAATGCTTGGTAAAAGACTATCCGTAAAATGGATTTTACATATAATCTCTCGCAAAGAGAATATCGAACTTTTTGTCCGGATTACGATACACATGTACGAGTGCATAAATATCGATGCGAGTTAAGCTCTCGAAATACCGAGTGGCCGGCCCTTTAATTAGACAGGTATTTTGTTGATACGCTTCTGCGTCGAATACAATCACGGCCATTCGTTAATTAATAGAAAAAAAACAGTCAAAGTAATACGACGTTAAACCGACATGATTCCGAACACGCCTTTCGTTTGTAGACGGTCCGCGATCGCATTGGATGGCAAGGTATACGTCTAATTACACAGTAACCGGATAATATGACACAGTTTTTTAATTGGAGGGACCGTGGCTCATAATTACCCGATAATATCGAATTATAGGTATGTAGGACGCGCGTCGGGGAACGGTGTCGAATTTTGCGCGAAAACGAACAAAAATAGTAGAACGGCGGTCGATCGATGTGATATTCTATCTACAATTCCGGCGAGATAAAAACCGTAATGATAATTACGCTCGCACTTTAAACGAACATGTGAGACGAAAAGAAACATCCATCGCGGAGACTCACATTTTTATGAATTACATTTTTCGCGACCGGTCGCACGGTAATAATTTAATGATCAAATAACGAACGAGGACGAAATAATTAGAAATGAATTTTACCTCCGGGTAATGACCTCTCGTTAAATCGTAACAATTTAGATCCAAAAAATTATACTTATTCGCGCCCCGATTGAAAAAAACTCCCGGAAGATTTCAATGGAATCGCCGTTTCCACTGCGTATTGTACATTTCGGGAATAATTAAATGGTTTTCCGATGGTCCGCGGATTTTTGGGAAGTAATTTCATTCCACCAAATAACGTGCAAACTGTACGGTAACCACATAAATATGCACATTAAATTTTACTCGCTTAATTCGTATATGTACCAACACATAAATGCAGGCTTTTCCCTTGAGAAGTGTTGTTTGAAATGATTAAAAAAAAGCTGTTTTCTTTACAATTATCTAAAAGAGCAAAAGTTCGTCGTCGTTTTGATACGTGTTCGCGTTAATCGACGATAGTTCTGGCGTTGATTCGAGGCTCGTGAAATTAATTTCCCGTGCGAGGGTAAACCGCGTGTCGCGTGCCTCTCGGTTCGCGGTAAAAATGATGCAGCACAAGGGGACAGAGAGCAGTCCTTTAATTTTGGTAACGATCCAGGTTGGCACGCATGTGCAGTCCGCGGATTGCTTAACGAGCTCCGGTCCGATGCATCGGCCGAACTAGTCTGCAACTGTAACGAGCTAATAGTTCCACCGGAATCTTGCGATGCACAATTCGATTTTCCAGAATTCCCAAAATATTGCTGAAAGCTGACCTCCATTGCTCTCAACTCCAACTTTTAATAGAACCAGCAGCAAATTTAATGTCCAATTTCTAAAACTGTCTGGGAATTGATATTTTCAGAAAGACACGCCACTCAAAGGGTCACTGTATTCATTATTAAAAGAGGATTTAATATATGTATATAAATGCATTTGAGAAAACTCTTTTAGACAGTTTGCTAGACACAACAACACCATGCAACTTTCGTCTGAACTTTTTAAAAAATTTTTCAAGCACTGATTTCACCCCTTCAATGCGAGAAGCGACACGAAAAGAAATAGGGTTGTATTAGTCATAACTAGACCGCGGATCTTGATGCAAAATAAAAATTTTGTAAATTCATTTTAAGAAGAAGAGGCCTCGTAAATTCATGTTTCTAAATTCTCCGAATCTTTATTCTACTTTAAATTGTATCCACCCATTCTTTGCATAATTGCATAAGATCCGCAGTCTAGTCGTAACTTACTGTGCTCGTGCGCGAGGTTTCATAATTTTTTGAATTTACGGGGTCCGATAAGTTCCCTTGTTAGCGTCGATCGTGTTAATTGAAGTACAAACGCGATCGCGGAAAGCGAGAACGGGAACAGTTATTCGGAGCGTTGAAAAAGAATGTGCGAGGCGTGGTTTAAGGATCGCGAGGAGTTAAAAGAAAAGAAATTTTCTGCTGGAGATCTTCCAAATCCAGGATTAGTTCGAGATCGCATTGCGATGCAAGAATGCAGACGTTTTTACGGTGATTGTAAAGATCTTCGGTCCTCCCGAAAAAATAAATCTTCTACGTCCGCTTGTACCGTGTTCTACGCTTATTTCGTGTGTTAAATTGTGTACGCGGTGTATGTTCGGGCCACGTCTACGCAGGTAGAATTTGTGAGTTTGTACCATTTGCCTAACTGGACACGACCCCATATTTGTCTGATTACGCTGACCAGCACACGACGTGTCTGACCGGGCATGAAACCTACGCTGATACATACTACACACGGTTTCATACTACTTGTCGGATTGAACAGTGTCCTATTCTACTTGTCTGGCAGGTACACCTGCATTATTTATCGCGGATGAAACACGGCCTCGTGTTGCAACGTGACTGACAACGGACTCTTGGTCACCAGATTCTTTTTCAGAAGGATTATGCATACAGCGTGTCTCACAATATTTCATCGTTTTATTCGACAACGAATGAAACGTCTTTTAGGCCCGCTACTATTACCACACAGATCAGCATTTCGCTTAGTCATTTCTGCCGTGAACGCGTAAAATCTGCCGTCGATCGATGACGCACGGGTTTGTCCTTCTACATTATGGAACACTCTGTATCCCCCTGCTCGTTAAGAAAGACAGCTTGAATGCCGTTAATGGTCTTCCCCTCTCCCCTGACGAAATGGATAGCCGGCTGTATAAAAAAAATGACCCTTGGTCCTTGGATTCATCCCAACCTATTGGCTCCTATTACGAGGACTGACGTAATTGACTGATGGCCATTCAGGCGACGGTCCGCGCGAGAATAAATCGAGACGGAGAACCGCTCCTCCTGCTTCGCCACCGATTCTCCCCTTTTGTCCAGTGTCGCCAGATCAAGACTAGTCTCCCACTCTATCCTTCTACCACGTTATTTCCCCATTCTAACCCGGCAATGGCAGAGAAAGGGTAACTATATTCCCATGAATTTCAGCGAATCCCCCTGACCCGGCAACACTGCTTTCGTCTCGATTCCTCGCGAGAAACGGAGCCGGAAGCTCACTCTTTCGTCGATTAATTCAAAACGCATTATCTCGTTCCGCGGTGATCAATAGGAACGGACATTCCGTGCAACAGAGGACGTGGAAAATGCTGATGCGATGGCTGGCCAACGCGACCGGTCGATTTATTGTTTAGCCAGTCTGTTCGTAATCGATGGTAACCGATATAGAATTTATTGTCCGATTCCGTCGTTGTTTGATCTCGACGATGGAGAGGATCGTTCGATTTTGTGCGACGCTGATGGCTCCGCCGAGCTTCGCCATCGTAAAGCTGTGTCCACACCGGAGCAACGTTTTCTGATATCGCGTGTCTCCCAACTCTAGCTTCCTCTCTTCCGACACTGCTCCCACCATCGGTGTCCAAAGAATCGGTGGTAGAATTTCAAAGAATTGCAATTGGTCGGGATTACAGAGGAAACACTGAAAGTCAACATTTGTGTAAATTTTCCTAATTTCTCAGTGGCCAATGTTGACGTTACTATTTAATATTTGAGAAAGTATTTTTCCGACCTTGTCCCGGCTCACGTGCGCTGTAACACGAGAGAGGGGGAGAGAGACAAAGGGGAAGAAAGAATTAGAGAGAAAAGGAGAGGAAGTTGCGTCCCATGCCATCGCTTTTCTCCCCTATTTGCGATAAGCGCAAGGGTGGCCTTGGCTTGTTCGGTGCTTAGTAGCACGTAAGAGCAGGCCGAGCGTGCCAAAAATAGGCCTGAACACTGAATAATTAATGATAATCATAATATTTATTTAACGCCATAAATCTTCTTATATGCAACATGTATCGTCATTTTTTTATTCGTGAGGATTAAAGTTCTCGCTCTTCGACACGTGGTTAGTAAAAAATTGGATAAATCACATTTAAATGAAGAATTCTTAATGAAAGACCCTATACTTGGCACGCTAGAGCGTGAACGTTGCGTTCACATTACTCCCATCGGCTGAAACCTTTTCGGAATCTATGCGAGAGGTGTGTTCGATAAGTATAGTCTAGGGCGCCGCATAGTTTCTTATCAATATCGACAGTGTTTTAGACAGAAACTTCGCAGACTTCGAAAGTTGAGAAAGCCCCGGTGAAACAGGCTCGCCCGAGAAACTCGTCGGAACTTTTCAATTTGATCTCACCTACGATCTTTCGAGCTGGAACATGTCCGTCGGTGTTCCAAGTAAATCGGCAACACTTTGATAGTTCCGTCGAGAAATATATGTCATAAATTAGGCGTGCGGTTTCTCCCTTTTCTTCGCTACTCTGGAATTGACTTATACATACCATTAACTCATTTTTGAAACGTTAAACGCGTACATATACGGTCCTTTTAATTATCGTGAAAGTGCGGAAAGTGTCTAGAGACGTGCCCCACAGTAATACGAAACTCTGTTGCATACAATTAGGGAAACAAGTATCGCGCGACTACTCTTTTAATCCGTTTCGTCGAGTAAAGTGTAAAAACACCCCACTCAGGATCCTCGATCTAATTACATGCTTTGTTCTCGGACAATGCGGTATCTACTATTTTCTCTTGTCCGTGTCCTCGTTTTGTGTTAGGGTAAACCCGACGAGTAAATTTCCGCGTAAAGGTGTGGGCAACTATTTGAATGGGAGTTCCTGTAATTGGAATAAAAATAGTGTTCGCGGCTTCGCGCGTGCGGTAATTAGAACCTGCTTAATGCGGTCCTCGAGAAATTAGTTTTTTCGTTTTTAATAACAGAGAAAGCTGTTAGTCGAACAACCTAACTAACACCGTTCGCGAAGTGCATTCGCCACCTACGCGAGAACGTTATCTATGACCTGCATTTAACGACGGCGTGCACAGACCATGTTGATTATTTTCATAGATCTTCGAAGAAATGTTAAAAATAATTTCTATCCGACGAGTGGTATCAGCTAGCTCGATTGCCTCGAATAAGAAACATTTAGGTAGCAGTTGAACAATATTGCTAATTAAAAGCGACGTCGAATATCTGGATCATGATATCAAGTTATGGCGTGGTTACGTGTAACGGCAGATAACCCGCACTCTTCTAATAAACCGATGACGTAACTTGAATCGAGAATGTTTATCCAATCTTTCTTCTGGTACGGGGTGATGTAACCGGCTACACAACAGGATTACATATTACCTGAAAAACAAAAATGTTTCCTTGTCATGCACGCGGGTTTAACCCACGCTTGTCGAGAAATGATTAGTTCAGCAGATATGTTATAACATTCTTCGACATGCATGGGTACATCCCCTCCACGTTTATACCATTTTGGAACAGCCTCTACGCGCACGGAATCAAATATTTTACGAAACTTTAAAGTTGTTTTTTAAGAGAACGTTTGACACGAGACCTACAATTTCTTCAGACTTTCGTTCCCCGTGACGAGCACCGTACGATGCGATGGAAAGAAATACTTGGCCTTGGAAAAAGGTCGTACGATTGGCACATGATTTTGAACAATCCTGTAGAATATCGAACAATGAAAACGCCGCCGGAATGAACTAGCAAATTGATCCGGTAATTCATTAAAAGTAGCTCGTTATCGGGGAGAACTCGTCCGAGCGCATCGTTGTTCCGAAACTTTCTAGTTTTCCCAGGGTGGTAGTCATCATCCACGAAATATTCCGTGTAAGTTTAATCGAGTGTGATTTGACGCGCGATCAGACCATGTCCCCGCGGAAGTTATAACAGTTTAATTAAACCCAAGCGCGGCATTGCGAGATTCAATTTGTACGAGGAGCGGCTATCGATCGCGTCAAACGTAATCTATCATTTGCATCGCTAAGAACAGCTTGTCAATGGTTATTTGATGCGGAAAGGAGAAGAGTCGCGCACGCCACGCTCGATGGCGGTTAGGTCTCCCGTCGTGGAATGAATAATCGCGGCCGGTTTATGGAAACAAGCGCTATCCGCCGGCTACAGTCGCCATTCATGATACATCGACGAACTATAGGACCGAGAGGAACTTTCTAAACAAACGATTTCTTTTATTGTGGATTTCATAAAATATTCCGTAACAATTTACTTAAAGCTCTGCCATACGGCAGTGGACGACGTAAATAGTTTTGTTGATGCGACACGTAACAGAAAATCATCGAGAAGTTTAAACTGGAGTAATTTCCATGGCCACTGTTGCGGCAATTCGTTGCGATGTTTACCGACCATCCACCTAAGCTACGCGTCACAAACATTTGCTTCTTTTCTCACGGTATAAGTTTCGTAAACGCGGCGACGTTAATAATACTAATGGCAATAATGGAAAAATATAAACGTACTACCTCTGGCAGAAATTATTCGATCGGATGAATGCGATAAAGAAAACTCTGGTTCTAAACTGCTCTCGGAAAAGTTCAAAACGACACGAGTTAAGGGGCTTATTCGCGATCAATCGTGTTGTACAACAATTATTGCGCAGCATGATGTTGCGCAAATCCAAATTGTATTCGCGTTGACACATAATTTGAGCAATCGGACAGACAGACAGGCAGCCAGGCACACACACGCGCAACAGCAGCGATGAGACTCGTCCGACAAAATTTCTGCAACACTGCCATTTACGGTACACGTCGTTGCGCAACCCGTTTGTTGTGCAAATAATATCAGGAAATTCTGATTTTACACAACAGGTTGCGCAATTCGTCAATCGTTATCATTAAACATTCATATCATTCAACAATGCCTATTGCGCAACACGATTGGTCGCGAATAGGCCCCTTTAACGCAACCCCCTAATATTTACTCCAACTTCACTGCGGGGACCGCCATCTTCGACGAACTGAACTTTAGGGGTCAGTCGCGCGGGTTAACAGCGAGGAAGCGACTAAACCCACCCCAGCACGCGTGTCATTCCTCTCTGTCCCTCTGGAGAAATCCTAACCCTCCTTCGCTTCTCTTTATCTCCGTTCCTCTAGCATCGCGCTACAGCTCCACTTTTACTTAACTTTCTCCCTTCCTCCTTTCCTTCTTCGCTTTCACCGTTCTCTCTCCGTTCCTCTTTCACCCCTATCGCGCCACCCTTCTCTCTCTTTTACTCTCTTTCTCTCGACACCGCTCTTCTCCCTGCGTCCCACCCCTCTACCGGAAAATCAATATGGAGTGGCGTTGGTATACGACGTGGTGGCTGCCACCGCGTGTACACCCTCCTGCTACCCTGTCGTTGCGTCCCTTGCAACCCCCCGTATCCTTTCCTCCCTTCGTCGCTCTTCCAACCCCCGCGCGAACAGTCTTCCATCGCGCAGCGTATTTTAGGTCGCTTGTCCCTCTTCTCGACTCGGCATATCGCCGTCCGATGCCTTCGCCAAACACAGTTACCCACACTAATGTTCGGATATTGTACTATTCGATGGTATTAGAACCTATCAGGATGATTGAAAACAAATGTCACGTGTACATACCGGTTGGGTTGAAACGAAAGTTCCTAGCGTTTTTAAATTCAAGTAGCGCATCCCCTACCATCCCCACTCCTGGCTGAACAGAGGTGAAAGAGTGGGGTATCATGCCCAACACTCTGGCACACGATTAGGTTGGAAGTGTGGGGGCTGCTCTCTTCAATAGTGGGAGAACCGTCGCATTGGTAGCGGAGGTTCTCTGGCTCCCAGCGGAGAAAAAGTTCGTTACCCCTGACCTAGGAGGTCGAAAAGTGAGCTCGCATTTCAGAATTTTTATTTTGAAATTAAGAAAAAAAAACCATGATGATGTTCACGAAAACTAGATAAACGTGTCAAGCGTGCCTGTGAAAAATTTCAAGGAAATTGGTCCAGTCGTTTTCGAGATTGGATTGCCACTAGCGGGAATGTGAAAAATATTAAAAATCCCGTGCACTTTTTGACGCTTCGTTACTTAAACTGTTTTCATGCGGGGCTCCACCATTATTGAAATGAATGCTGACGGATGACCAAAAATGGATTATTTGCAACAACGTTGAGCGAGAAAGAGCCTCGGATAAGTGAAACGAACCGCCATTAGCCAGCCCGAAAGCCGGTCCGTGAAGAAGCACACTGAAAAAAATTGTTTTATCAAAAAATTGCGCTAATGAAAAATCATATATTTCCAGCGGAGAATTAATCGTACAATATACGTTGTACAAAAAGTAACATTTTCACGCCACAAAAATACACGTTTTGTAAATATTTCTGGAAAATTGCGATTCTAATATTTTGCCGCGCATGCGTTGAATATTTTTCAATATTCTGAAGAAATTTTTTAGTCTCGTTCTTATCGATGCCTCTCCTGATTCCTTGGTCCAAAGACTGCCGATTACACGATCCAATAAACATTGGTCCGATTATTAGAAGTTTTGGAGGATATTTCTTGTAAGAATTCTTTACGTGGAAGAGATTGGTCACCGAGTCGCCGTAGCCCGTGATTCCATCGAGCCCGGGTCAACATCCGGCTATATTGGCACCGCCGCCACTGGTTGAATAGACCGCGTGGTCCGCTGCCTTCCGGCGAGCTGCCGCACTTTCCAGCTTTCTTACCGCCCGCCACCCTCTCCGGCCCCGGAATATAATTTCTCCAGAGAATACGGGGACGAACAGAGAAAGAGCACAGAAGGGGACGAAGAAAAGAGACTCGGCCCGTCAAGGGACGACTAGGGACTCGGTCGCACGTCTGCCGACGACGCGATCCCATTCTTGCCGCGGCCAACCCTCGGGTGCACACAATTGTGTTTCTTCGTCTCGATCGACCTACAGTCGCTCCGAAAAGCATTGCCGCTAAAATACAACATTTTCAGGACACTCCTCCATTTTACAATGCACACTGGCGTGCACCCGTTAAGTCGAGAAACTCGTCCAACTAAAATTAATTGTATTGATTTTTTAAGAGGCACCAATTAAGAGTTTCGATTGCTTCTAAAGTTGTCAGCTTCGAGGGGAAAGAAAATTTGTCACGCGACATTCTCTGGAACATTCTCTGCGACATTCTCTGGAATAAACGCTTGACGAACACGATAAGCTTCAACCGAATTGTGTCTTCGTGTAATTTTAACCGTTCTACCGTAATTTTGAATGAATTCAATTTTCTTGTGGTCGAATCGCGATTTCTTCGTCGCAGCCAACCGGCTTTAGACCGACGCTATTCTCGCGGTTGGCAAAGCCTAACCCGCTGGTTGAGTCGACCACTTTCAGCGAAGTCGCTACAGGCCGCGATTGTCTGCGCGATTCTGTCGCGATGTTTGTCATTGTCCGCGCGGGCTGGCGTTTTAGAGATTCGCCCGGTTGCGCTTGGTGGGGAACACATGCTGTTGAATGTAGGGTAAACTGTTGAACGTGACACAGTTCGCGTGCTCGGGTGCACGGCACAAGCTGCACGCTTTGTTGCGCCCGGTAAAGCACAGTTTTTCATCGGCGCACTGTACCAGACGGGTAAGCAGCGAAAGATAGGCGGGCACGCGCGACCGTGCCGCGTCGATTCGCGCAGAACAGATATTTAAGAGACAGCCCGCGACTCTATTCGTCGCGCGCCCGTTCCTACCCCCGATAGACCGTTCGTTCCCCGGCAAACAACTGGTCATGCATCATGCATAATGCCGCGCCACGTACGCAACGTCAACAAAAAAGAAAAACGCTCTGCCCCACCGCGGGGAACAGGCCGGCAACAGTTTTAATAAAATTCTCCGCTGCATCTGCATAAACGCACGGTGCACGCTCGCCTATCCCTACCGGCGTGGTGTCACGCGAGAAAACGCCGCCTCGGTGAAACTGTCGCGACGAGGTGTTTCCCGGACATCCACCGGCTGGATTAATAAACCGGACTGTCGCGGTTCCTGGTACGGCTGCACGGTGATGCGAGTAATTATTGAAAAGCCAAAATCCTATTAGGCAGAATGCCCATGAATTTTTTTGAAATTTTTGGCGAAGCAGAACAAAAGAATCCGGCATTATTCGCTGCAAAAATTCGCTGCACGTGAAATCGCGATGGTTTGTAACGTGATTTCGGAGACACCCGGTACATCGAGCTATTCATGCAACTGTAACGGACCATATCGATTTTTGGTTGAGGATAAAAAAATTTGGTACGGGAAAAAGATGAATGGCTCGATGCAGACAACGTACCCAGGATAATACTTTAATTTCTTGTAAATGCAAAGATACGCGTGAGTTCTGCGGCTGCACTATGTTTTCAAATGGAAGTCCTTCTTTTTACTCCGAGTTGGATTTGCTCGTTACTCGAAGAAAAATATATTAAAGTATTAGGATCGAAATATTAGCTTGAAAAACGTTAAATATACATGTAGATACGAATTAAAAGAGAGGAATAACATTTTTTCGTTTGACGCCTCGTATTTGAAAAAATTGAGTTTAGAGATCGGCCGGGTTCGCGTGCTACAGTATACGTAGGAAGAAGAATGGGTCGGTAATGATCAGACTCGCCAGACAATTTCTATCCAATGGCATGCGTGTTCGCTTGCATCTCCCACCTCGATTTTCTCGAAAACAAATCTTCGGATGAAAAAATTGTATTGTATATTTCTTTCTTGTTTTCTCATAAGGAATAGGGCCCTAGCCGCTTGTACATGTTACTCGACCACACCCTGTACAGTGATCGGCTGGCGCGTCTGATCTCGACAGACCAGTTCTACTTCCTGAAATTACAACTTACAACCACGGGACAAATTATTCGATCAACCCGAATTCATATCTGCAATGTGCAAAATATTTCCATCAACGATAAAAGCGAATGCATTAACGAAACCCGACATATACATACAAATAAAAGACTAATATTCGATAAACGAATATGTTTGCTTTTCTTCGTGATATGATTAAAATGAAAAAAATGAGTTCACAGGAATTAATTAAATAAATTTCCTTGCTCGAGCTCACACTATACTCAAAATTGACAATCTCGCCAATTTCGTAGGACTGCGTATAATACCACTTACCTTCGGTGCTCGATGGGCTCATTGTTCAGCAGACCGTGGCGTCGATCGAATAGCAAAAGTAATTTGTTTTCGACGAGTATACTCGTGGTCAAACGGTGTACCGTCAGGCTGCCGTGACGAGTATATCCGACGCAAACATCGAAAGGGTTGATCAGGAGGTCTGTGAGAATCGAGGCCTCGGTTATCAATAGAACTCTCGGCGCGGTTGATCCAATCCGTTCGGAGGCGCCCCCGTAGGAAAAAAATCGACCGGCGGAATTCGTGTGGGCAAGTGGGGTGAGGTGGGGTAGGTTGGGGTGGGGTGGGGTGGGGACGGGGGACCGGAGGCGCCCTCGGGTAGATACGGTCCTGGATCATGCGCAGTGGGACGGGTGTTGGACGGGTGTTGGATGGGTGTTGGACGGGTGGTGGTGTTCGAAAGGTTGATCGTCGTTGGCGCGGTTGGGCAGAGGGGGTTGCTCTCTCGTTGGTATCCGCGTGGCGGGCCTGCGCGACGAGGTGCGGGGTCGTCGCCGTCAGGGGCGGTTGTCACGGGGGTGGGGGTTTGTTCGTGGGATCGCGTGGAGAGAGGAAGGGAGTGAAACTGGCGAGGGACGGAGGGAGAGGGGCTGGTTAGTAGCGGAGGCACACGTTGTGCCAGACGGCCGGCAGTAGCGAGGCCACACGGCGACGTGTGCGTGGGTAAGCCTTGCCCCACATTCATCCGCGTCGAGCCGGTAGGCTACGCACAGGGGCTACGAACAGGTCCGTTCGAAGAGCAACAACGAAACCGTCGGGGATGGTTACGAGGAAGTGCCGGCGTCGGCGTCGAGCAGCGTCCCGCCGGCGACTCGCGCGACGGCGCTCCGTGTACGCCGGCAGCAAGGCTTCCGAGTGAACGAACGACGTGACGCGACGCGTCTCGACGCGCCGTCACGCCGACGAAGACGACGACCGGTGTCGTCTCGGTAACCTTCGAATCGTCGTGCTATCGGGATTGTACGACGCGTGCGGTCCAGTTTCTCGTATCGCGTTGCGTGTTTGTGCGTTAAGAGTGGACGGTCGAATCCTAATCGGTGGTGAGAGTGGGTCCGTGAGAGTGCGTGAGAGGGCAACGGGGACGCGCGCGCGCGCGCCCGCGCGTCCTGGCCTCCTTGCAGCGCACACCGGAGCGGAATCTTGGGGCCAGTGGGCACACCGGGCTCCCGGAATCCCGAAATTCGAGATGTAAGTCGGCCTGCGAGGATCGAGCAGGCTCTCCTCCACGGTCGACGCAGCAGGCGACGCGAACGGATCGCTCGCTAACTCACGGGAAGCAATTTCACGACGGGGGAATCTTCGGGAAATTACGTGACCGTGATATTGTGAGTGCGGGAAGAGAGCAGTGCGGGGATACGACCGGTGGTGTTGCCTCGTGTGTTGTCTCTGTCAAATACCAGTGTGCGCTGCCCTTTTCGGGGCGTTCCGTCCGTGGCCGGAAATTCGATTTTGAACCGGCGCGGCGCGGCGCGGCGCGGAGCGGCTCGGGGGTGTTTCGGGGAGCACGGGACGGTCGATGCCGGTCGCTTTGAATCTCGCGATCGCGGGGTATTAATCGTTTCATTCTGACACGCTGCCCGCAACTCTTTTCGCTCGCGAAGAGGGACCCGAGAATAGGGGAGGGAAAACGTGGATTATCGTTAGGAAATTAAAATTCCACCGGAGGCGAGCGGTCGATGCTCTGTCGGACCGAGGTATTTCGTACAAACGGTGAAGGAGAGAGAGAGAAGCCCTCGTGCGCCGGACGACTCTCCGATAATACGAATTCTCCGCGTTTCTTCCATTGCGCGAACTTCACCGGCTTCGAATCTTCCTGTTCTTACGGAGGATGGGGGGGGGGGGGAGATGCCGGGAATCTCGCGGGAAACCGGAGGAAATGGGGGGACGTGCGGTGAATAGTGCAGATCCCCAGGCTTGCTATTAGAAAAACTCTCATTCGAAAGTTTGACACCGTCGAAGAGTAAACGGAGAGTACACGCAATCCCGAACGGATTAATCGAAGACACCCTTCTTCTGCGTAGTACGCTCGTCGGAACTGTTGCTATCTAGCCGCGCGAGATAGTCCTGGGAAGTCAATATTTGCCGCTTTTTCGTTTACCTTGATACGATTGGTCTCGGTCACTCTCGAATCGTAACACGACGTTCGAGTTGATTCAACGCGAATTTTACACCGCATTACATAATGTCCAGCCTTTCGTGTCTGGCCAGTGCTATTTGCTTCCACTTGAAACTATTCGTAATATTCTTGATTCGATTTTAAACGGAGCAAACGTTAGGTCAATTAGGAACATTCGCGTCAACCAATAGGAAAATAGGAAAATTTCTCTCCACCGCCCCTAGCGTTTCATACATCGGTCGCGACAATGCTGAGCCGATAAGAGGCACGACACAAGCCGACTGGAACAGAGAACATGTACAGAACACATTACGACACAAAATGAAAAGAACGTATCGCACGGTTGAAATATAAAACTTGTTGTTCAACCACATAATTCGTCGCGTATCGTTAAATCCTTAGAAACATTTGGCAACGTAAAGCAATTCTTTTCAAATTTTTTTAATAACGTACAAATGTCTAATTTCTCAAAAAAAGCTCTGGTTCTTTAAAAAGAGTGCCAACGCTGTTTCGATTCACTGAATTCATCCGATGATCTTCCGCAGAGGTAATTGCGAGACAAAAAATCGGAAGCGCGTAATGCCGGTTGGTCGGGCGCGGCGATGGTATCGTGAAATCAGCCATAAATTGCAAACTGCATTCAACGAACTCGAACTCATCGGACCCCGCGGCAGCTTCGGAATTTTGCGTGCGTTCAGTTGCAGTTTAAACGGCCGCGGCTCGCATACGAAGCGAGAATTTCAAACGGCCCGAATCCGTTCCGGCTAATAAAAATCTTCCGTAATTGCGCAGTGGAAAGTTGGTTTTAGCAGGTCAATAGCACGTCAGCTCGAGGACGAGGAGAAAGCGACACGTGCGCGCGTCTCTTCGCGTGCCGGTGCAGATCGGATCGTTTAGAAATATACAGGATGTTTCCGAAATCGTTACGCAATAAATATTTTTATCGCCGCGAAATAAATCGTCGCGCAAGGAGTTAATAGAGAATTCTATTCGCGACGTACGAATAACAGAGTTACGTCGAAATCTCCTTTCATAAAACGGCTACGAAGTTCCGCGGAACTTTCATATATTTGCTGTGCCCTTTATGATCCGGTCGCAGGTTCATACACGAGCATCGCTCTGCGCATCGTTTTCCCCGTTCGCCTGGGCCCATCAAAAAATTTCATTTTAACCGAGGCACTAAACGCGCCCGCGCAAACTTCCCCAGTGCGCCGTGGTGTCGGTTGCAAGTAGCGAAGAATAAGAATTTATTCGTGCCTTAACGCACCCTTTCGCTTCGCGTGGATGAAGTTTCTTCGAGCGCTGAAACCGCGCAAGGTGACGGGTACGATGCTCAAGAAATAAATAATTGAGATACATTTAAAATAAAATTAGGTTTTCATTGTAGACGAATTAAACGGCTGAAATAACCCCAAAGCAATACCTTCTTTGGCTCCTTACGATTCTGAAGTATGAATTCTTAAAATTACTGGGGGTACGGATTAATTTGTGCAGTAATTAAAATATTCCTTTGAGACAGTTTTCTGATCTTGTTGTACGCGCGTCTGCTTCTCCGTTGATTGGAAAATAAAGGATCGAAAATGCTTCGGGCCGTAAAGGTCCGAGACTTTAATGCTAAATGTAAGAGTTTTTGATCCAGAGACAGGCAAAAAATGCTGGCTAAGGTAATGAGAAAACGCGACGCAAGGCATCCGCATCGATTTCCGGATGATGTGAAGTTCGAAATGGACGTGCCATTAAACTCGGTACACGCCGTATCATTACCGTGGACATGGAAAACTGATATCGATCATATTTTAATCAGGCCGGGTCCGATAAATCTGCCGAAGGATTCAATTTTATTTTTTCTTTTCTCGCGAGATCGTACTATCCGTTTTATCTCAGCTCTGTTAACAATTGCTTCGGATATTTAAAATTTGAAATGCATGGTTTTCCATTAAGAAGTGATATTTGAAATGATAAAAAGCGCGTATCTCCGACGTAATATCTCGTGACGAGCATGTCGGTATTCCGGGCAACGTCGGACATGAAAAATTCTTGAACTCGAGATGCGCGCGTGATGTCTCCTCCGGAGCTCTAGCAACTGGATACTCGATCCAGTGAACCCGTAAAACGACTCCCTGAGAGAAACGAAAAAATTTATTATCGATAGCGTCAGCTCTTATCGATCGCTGTTAAACGTTCTCCCATTCCGGACATAGAATCCCGCAGCATGTTTGATGTTTTGATGTTTGATCCTTCTCTACGTTCGGTCCGCTACAAAGAATGTAGTACCTCTTCGAGAAGTGTCGCTCGGCGGACGACGCGACAGTTACGAAGAGAATACTGTTTTACACGAGGTTGTAAGGCTCTCTCGCGGCATTAGAATTCCATCGAGATATCCGGGCAGCGTGGCAACGTATTCACCGCGCGAAGAAGCGCGCGTATCGAAGCGTATCGATTCTGAAGTGGGTCGGTTGTCACGTGGCGAGTCGTTTTTGCGCTCCTCGGGACGCGACGCGCATTATCGCGTGGAATTTCGTTCGCAGAGGGTGCGAGTGATCCAGGATCGACGGCCCGGATCGCGATCGTCCCTGGATCGCCGAGCAGAGACGAAGAAGAAGAAGAAGAAGAGGATGACGCAGTGACTGGGACGAGGGATCGAATCCTAGGGAACAGACAGACATATCGGAAGGACAGCGCGAGATGCGAAAGGATCATAGATAACGGAATCTCTATTACACAATATAAAAAGAAATATATATATATATATATATATATACGTAAATGTACATAAGAGTAACTCTACGAGGGAATCGAGGAGGACACACCCACATATACACCTACAGAATATAAAAAGAGTATTTAACTTCGCTGTTACGCGATCCCATTGTTTTTCTCTCCACTGTTCGAAGTTTAAGCAGAAAATCGAATCTATGAAAAAGAAATCTTTATTGAATAGTTGAATTAAAAGTTCATCGTTTATCATCGATCTGTATACGGATCACGGAGGAGCTAAGCGACCAAAACAACAGAGATATTTGCGGAAACGAATTGCTGTCAATTACTAATCAAGTCGGTTTAATAAATTCTTCGCCTAGTTCAATTACTACTGCTACCGTCGCTGTTCCGATGCGAGTTTCTTCCGTAGCAGTTCTCTAAACCTACCTCCTAAGAAGCAAGAGAGCGAAAGGGGAAGACGAGGCCGTTTAGGCGACAACGAAGACGAGTGAAGTGGTGAAAAAGGGGGTGCGGCTAGTGGTAAACGGCCTACAAACGTGTGTCCCTAGATATAGCACACGACGGCTCCTCGAGCCGACTCATCACAATGGTTGTACCTGGTTTAATCTGCAGTTAAGACTTCGCCGTTCTGAACGGAAGCCGCGATCGCTTCCGCGCCATTCCGAAGGTAAGAGAGTAATATAATAGTCAAGGCCGGTCGTTACGCTGCCGCCAGGCGCTGGCACAGTTTCCATGGTCCAGCATCCACGAGTAATCCAGATCAGGATCGAATCAACTATACAGAGAAAACTATCTCGTACACATGGTTTCCATTCCACTTCCAATGGATATTTTTTAACGAAAATTTCGTATTTTGTAGATGAAAGTGTGACACAACTGATGTACCAAATGGTTTTTTAGCACAACCATTTGTTGGAATAAAAATAATTCTGAAAGTCAAGCTCACTTTTCGACCTTCCAGGTGCACGTCCCCCCTTAAGAGTCGATTTTCGGAGCGAACGATAAGAATGGCAACTTGCACTCCGCGTGATGAGATTTTTGATTGTATGGTGCTTGCAGATTAGCGATTGCGACTGGAGAAGACATTATCTCGAGCACCAATTTACGAAAGTTTTCTTCTAACACCTTTTTAGTGGAGCGAACGAGTGGAGAAGTGAATTACTGTAATGGTGGGAGGGGGGGGGGGGTAGAACTCTTTTCTAGCGTTGCGCCGGAGTGTTGCAATCGTTACGGTCTTTTCTGGTTTGCGGTAGCTGTTGTATTTGTTAAAATAGCTCCACTGAAACGAATGTGTAGGTTTCCATTTTGTTTTCATATAAAATTGGGGACGTTGTCGTTGATGGTAGAAAAATTAAAACAGAAAATTCTTCATTTCGAATAAAGATCAGGAACAGGAAACCTACGTAACGAATTCGTTACACTGACGCGAGGGAGTCGGTAATGAAATTCGGATCCGGAAGGATCTCGCGGAGGAAACTGCTCCGTAGAGAGAAATTGAAGTTTGGAAGAATTTTTCCGGCAGCCTGGTCGAGAGATACAGACCGCAGTTTTATGAACCATATTCGGATTATAAAGGATCGTAAAATGAACTAGGCGGCGGAAGTTGGCGACGTTACGGGGGCAAGGAAGCGTCGCTGCTGATTCATTCGAACGACGCGACGGGCGCGATGTAACGTTAAACTTTCGGCCACTTGGCAGCGGCAGACACTTCCCACAATTTCCTGGTCGCATCGCGTGAGAGCGGAACGCCTTTAGGGGCTCCGCGAAGAAGACAGTTAGCCGGTGAAAAACCGACCGAACGTGCCAAGACACTTGTTGACGTCGCCATCCTGCCCTCCAGTCGCCATCTGCTTCTTCATTCCGCGTGATCGGAACTATGTATTCAACCGACGAACGACTAACTCCTCGACCGACTCCGCAATATTCATGATCTGCACTCCGAGACAGATAGAACATCTTACGAGCCGACTAGGTACCCTCATTCGAGGTACGGCGAAAGTCGGTCCCGAGCCATCGACTTACAGTCAGGGACAAAAATAAGTGGACAGTTAGTGGAAATAGGTAAAAATGAAGTTTAGTCGAATTAACATTACTGTTATAAACTTAAGTTTTATTTACTGTATATTCTTATAGCGTATAGATTATTTAACGAATAATTGAAGTTCATATTTACATCTTTGTATAAACACGCAGTGCCATAACGAAAACGTCAGCTATTTATCAGCAGACAAAAATGAGTGGACACTCGATGAAATGCGTAATAAATGAAACACATAACAAAATTAGTATTTGGTATTACCGCCTTTTGCACGTATTATAAGCTTCCAGACGTCGAGGAATACTTTGTATTAACTTTTCAATATAATCGTTACTAATTTTTTCATATTCGGATTGTAACCTTTTGAAAAAATCGACCTTATTATTTCGCTGGTCCAATGGAACTTTTGCGTCCGGTAAACTCCATAAGTTCTCGATAGGATTCAAATCAGGACTCTGAGCCGGCCATTCGAGCAATTTAATATTGGAATCTTTAAAAATTTTTTTAGTTTTCTTAGCAGCGCGCTTAGGGTCATTGTCTCGTTGAAAGACAAATTCGTCGTCGCAACCCATTTTTACTACAGCTTCTTCTAAATTTTCATTTAGTATATTAATATACTTATCTGCATTCGTAATGCCGTCAATTTGTACCAACGTACCAATTCTGTTTTGCGAGAAGCATCCCCACACCAATAATGATCCACCGCCAAATTTGACTGTGGGTGTAATAAATGGTCTTTTATACGCTTCATGTTTTTTTCTCCAAACTTTGTGCTTCTTTTTT
>CM052194.1:19165889-19362450 GCA_028455805.1 Lasioglossum figueresi
ACGTACTTCGGACATTTGAAGGTCACCTCCATTTTTTTTAATGGAGGTGACCTTCAAATGTCCGAAGTACGTCCACCTGCAAAAACTACTATCGCCACCGGATGGCCACCTTCTTACTGTGCAATTTTGCTTCAGCAAATATTTCTGTGAAACTTATAGTTTCGAAGATATCTGAGGTGCTAATAGTTACTGCCCCACCCTGTATAATAAATAAAACTTGAGTTTATAACAGTCATGTTAATTCGACTAAACTTCATTTTTACCTATTTCCACTAACTGTCCACTTAATTTTGTCCCTGACTGTATATCGAAAGAAAACTGTGAAACCAACAAAATGATTATCAATTTTATGTTTCCTTCAGTAGCTTTCTCGTTTCCACTATTTTATTAGGTTGTCCCAAAAGTTTCTTTCGGAATGTGTTCCTTTAATATTGTTATATGTATAAGTATTAGGTTGTCCCAAAAGTTGGTTTTCGATTCATGGACATAATGCAAATTCATGTTAGGAAGTACCAAAACATTAACATAAAGATTATCGCATTGTTTGTATTTATTTAGCAGCATCGAAGGAACATATTCCGAAAGAAACTTTTGAGACAACATAATATGTGGATATTTTAGCGGTTGTGCCTGTATCTCGAGAACTTTTAGGGTTAATCTCTTCGAAGGGACGTAACTCGACAGAGGAAGGGCAGCGTTGCATTTCTTCGCGCGCTTACCGCAACATTGTGCCAGCGCCATAATGGCCGGCGAAGGCAGCGAAGTGCTGTGCAACAACAAGTTCTCAGCAGGAGCAGTTACAACGACCTGAGCGAAGTTATGCGGTAACTATCGCGTGTGGCTGATCACAGTCACCCGGTCATGCAGTCCGGAATTCGATGCGATGGAGTTAATAACTATGATCCTTGCTTACAAGTTTCGGTCATAGAGGCGAAACGCGCCTCCGCTGACAAAGTGACGATTACATACTGCCGTAATTCCTCAAGTATAGTAAATATTCAGCAGGGCAGTCGGGCAACAACGTTAATAGTTCTAGCTACAGTTCGCGAACAGTTCTAGTTGAATAACGAGGGACCATGGCAGTGAATACACCGCGGCCACGATCGAACAATGAAACGGTTATTGCGCTGGACTGGATAAACTTTCTAGGATTAACCTGCAAAATACATTGACTGTGAATACACGGGTATTTGTTGCACAATCCCAGCCGCTCCGCTAATCGGGAATCCCTCAAAGCGCACCGAACAACAGGAACAATCGAGAAACGACTAGAACATTTCAAACAGAATAGCGATGTATCTCTCGAAATACTTTTCATCCATTTAAAAAAAAACAAAGGGTCGATGATCTTGAATTTCAAGGTCGGACATTTTTTTCTTGAATTCGACCACAACAGATGAAATGAAAATTTAGTTTCAATCCTTAACGAATAGGCTTTGTTCTCGTCTCGTCCGCAAGTTGAATCCGGAAGCAAATGTAATCTTCCCGTGGCACATAAAACTGAGTGTCGTTAGGCTCTTTGAAGCCATCCTCGACGTTCTAACAAATGCACGAGCTCTGCGGATTCTGATCTCCCGAGGAATAAATAACAAAAAAAGAAAAAACAAACTGTGTGTCCTGGTCCGGCTGTGTAACAGTAGACGGTAAAGAAAAAGTTTACTGCAACCACCGTCAGCACAAGTTGCAATTGGAACTCCGTAATTACCGAGCGCGGCACTAATGGCCGCCATGCACGCTCATTCTTGTCGGCCGCCATTGCTGCTACATTGTACAATCTACACTCATAAGCCTCAAAAGGATGCGTGTGTGCGCTCAAATCCGCCAACTTCGTACGCGCGCAACCTCGATTGTTTGAAACGAACCACGGACGATTTTTCTCTACTTGTTTCGAGTTGCCATTTGTCGCCAGCCCTCTGTTCCTCTGCGAATAGATGGGAAATTGGAAAAAGGTTCTTTGGCGCTATTTGTTTAATTGTAGAATCAACATGGATTCTGTCCGTTCTCTTGTTTCGAGTTACTATTTATAATCGGGCCTCTTTAAAACGAGGGCGATAAGCTTCCTTCAAAAGCCACGACTCGAGAAACGAGAAAAGAGATCGAAGGAATCTGGCAAGAGGGGTAATCGTGGAACAATGGAGGAGCAAATGATCCAACAAACCAGATCGAGAATCGAGAGGAAAAACTGAATGCCCAAGAGAGAGAGAGAGAGAGAGCGAGAGAGAGAGAGAGAGAGAGAGAGAGAAAGAAAGGGGGTGGGAGGGGCAAGGCGAATGAAGGAAGTAGCGTGGAAAAAGTCAACGACTCACAGAGTCCCGACATCGACTGCAAATATTTAAAGTACGAGGTCAGACACAGAGAGACAATGACAGAGAGAGAGAGAGAGGGAGTGGGAGTGGGAGTGGTGGGAAGCAGGGCCGAGTCTCTGCCTCGGAGAATAAGTAAATAATGAAGTAGCGTAGGAGGGTGAAACAGTGTGTGTGCTCCGCGCGTCTCACGGGATTCGTTAAATCGCATTGGTCGCCGACCGGAAACAGGGTTGCACTTTTACAGAGACAACGGGCAGCGGTACGTCTTCGAGGAAACGTATATTCTTTCACGAGCTTCGTACCCTCGCTAACAATGCACAATTTTTGATTGTTCAAACAGTCGCAAATAATCCACGATTTTGTTCATTTATGCTGTCGTTGGTACCATCAATTTCTCGACTGAACTTTACAATTAAAGGTAACCTTCGTTTCTGAAAAAAATAATGCAGACACCATTACATTGTTTCCTCCTTCCGTGGAAGAACAGAATCCGCGCGGAAACACAGTTTTCCGAAGGTAAACAGTTCCGGCAACGACGTTGCTCGTTGCAGCGAAATTCCATTTGAAAGTATCGTAGAACCGAACAGCCTCGACTACTCGTCGGAGTCTGTCGCGAAAGAAACACCCGGTGTTCGAGTGATATTCTAATATCCATCTCCAAGCAATTTCGGTACAGACGTAGACTGTTCGTGTTCGCGAACACTTGGGCCGGGCCGGGTCTCGCCGGTGTATTTTCATTTTTGCAACGAATATGTCCGACGCGCGTAACGCCGGAGTTCAGAGGCAAATTGGGCCCCGTGGGAATTCAACTTTGACAAGTGTAAAGCGGAACCGGGGATCTCCTAAGACCGCGCGGAATTGCAAATTCGCTGTATCAGGGGCGGATCGTTCTGCGATCAACGAGGGAGAGGGAAAGAGGATTCGTAAGTTGGACAACGTTGGCGCACGCGACAATGCGAACAATGTTCCCGAAGGGTAGTATCCTCCCTTCGCCACGTTGCTTATCATCGAGCCGCAGTCGATGCTCTTGAACAATTACACGCGACTGCCATGTGGGGATACGCCCGTATCAGACCCTTTCTCGTTTGATCCCCCCACTGTCAAAGGGAGAAGCAATCCGAGGTATACTCTTACCTTTCTCTTTGCGCCGATAAGAAGGGAAACCGGACAAAACTGGATTTTCATCGTCCCCCTTCGTTCAAATTCAATAATTCGAACTCTCTGGGGAGTTTTATCGTGGTTGGCTTAAAATACAATATATTTTACATCTATATATAAATCTATATAAAAACTCTCGAAACACAGAAGACGTAGAACGTGCTTTTATCCCAGAAATCCTACAGGATTAAGTGCTAAACATAAATTAGCGGCGTGCTTTCAGAAATAAGCCAGTCGTTGAAAAATCTTTCAACGAGAGTTAAGCTTGTTTATAAAATAAGAATAATGTAACCGCGTCCGCTCTTTAAGCCACGACGGCGTCTCGTCTGGGCGCAAATCCGTCGCCAGGTGAAACACTTCCGTCGCGGCATGCGGCATAATGTGCGACGGATCGCCTATATCCGGGCGGCAGCCGCTCGAGCTTGAAGCGCTGACGAGCCACGACGAAAGTCGTGACGCCATTTAAGCTCGCGATATTGTTCCAAGCAATTCCAACGACGACGTTGAAATTTATGCGCGTCGGGCCCGTGTCGTCGCCGGAAACGATGCATCGAGGACTTCATGTCCCGGAGCGCGTCCTGTCGCGTTCGAAGCAAACTGAACCTAAATTAAACCAGGCCGGATCATATTAAGAACCGAAACGAGTTTCGGGAAAATTTCGTCCGGCGCATGGCCCGCGAATCCAATAAAGTCGAGTTCCCATGCGGCGCCTCGGGAACAAATATAAATATGACCGATCGATTTTTCATCGATCTCTGGTTAAATAGGAAAGCCGGGAACGCCCGCTCTTTGTTTGCTCGCTGCGCCCGGAAGAATAATCGCGCAGCTGCCCCGTGAGAAATCCCTTCGTATAAGTATCTATTGTAATCTTTGAGCGCGACGGTGATGGATCGACGTGGAACATTGCGCCCAGGGAGTGTGTCGGCTAGCTTCATCAACATTGTACTGTAACTTTCAGAAATCGCAGGGATGGGCAGGCGGTAGGCATCGATGACGATACATTCGTCAAGACGATCCTTTCCCGTCGACGACGCGCACCGCCTCTCAAAAGTCTGCGAACACAGCGTAGATACACTACCGGCCAAAAGTTTGGAGGTTTATAAGAAGAACCGAATGCCTTTAGAACAACTTACGAGCAGTATGTTTTTCATTTTGTATTATTTTTTTATCAAGGAACGCGTATTTTTCTTCAAATTGCTCTTTCATTAAAAATTCAGAGCATCCTGACAATTAGTTTTTCGAATGTTTCTAATCTGTTATTTTGTCATGCTTCTTGTAAAAGTTGCCAAAGATGTCCCTTTGAAAAGTGCATTCCGAGAATTGTCTTACGCTGGATGTATAAACTATACGAGAGCGTTATGGACATGAGAAAATGCTGAAATCTCTTTAGAAATATGATTCAACTAGTTGATATTTGATATTACAACGATGGATCAAAGCCAAAGACAAAACCAAAGAAGAAAATGGATGATGAAAATAAGAGAGGAAGGTTATTGTGATTATTAGACTGCTCATAATTTTGCATAAATATCCGCGAAACACTTAGTCTCGCTGCGATCGTATCCGTGTTCTCGCAATGTGATACAAGACAAGGTTACCGGACACCCGGTGTCGCTTTACGCCAGCTATGCGCTTGAATACTTCATCATTATCATCCTGACCAAGCCAAGCCCGGTGGATGGAGCTCCGGGAACTGTTCGAAAATTTCGAGAACTTCGCCGCATCCGGCGGTGTCCGCTCGACTATAGTGAAATGGTTTCGCGTTCGATTGCTCGGAAGCTTCCGTGACTATTCGATGGGTCCGCGGTTTCTATCCCGCAGACGTCGAATTCGGAAACTCGTTATCCATCCTTTGAAATCGTGATACGCGGCAGGGCACAAGCAACGTGCTCCCTTAACGCGTTCCTCGTTTCACAGCGATTGCTGCCACGGCGAATGTTTTCGACCAACTCGCGAAATTATTTCGTCGAGCATATTGCAACTTGGAATCGATAGGCGACCTTCCGATAGCTCTGACACAAGCTCCTACAGCATTGTCTCCGTAACTGTACCGAAATCAGTGACTGAAATCAGTGACTGAAGTACAGTCACTGGAATCACTGTGCTGAAATCGATCCTAAAACTCCAATAAAACAGAAAGAAAATTAATCTCGCTCGTTCGAGCGAGATATTCATCCTTGCTGTCACAGTTACCCACTAAATTTCTGAACAATTACGAATTACGGGACGAATATTTGCGAATCGCGCACCATGGGGAACAGTCCGCAACGCGTTATGCCATTCGTTAGGCATTCAAAATCATGGATCCTCCATAACCGCAGCAAAAAGTCAAATATTTTATCGAATCGTTGGAACGGTTTTCAGGGGCGAAAGCCCCACCCAATTTACCGCGAGCAATTTCTACACAAGGGAATCTAGCAGAGAAATTTTTAATCGAGTTCCCGGCCGATTTCATTACACATTCGCTCTCGTCCAATAAATACGTTGGCTCGTTCAATTTTCTTCGAGCAAGCATGTCGTCGTGATCTCTCCTCCGGAAACGGAATTAAAACCTGAGACGGACGCTCCGTTTTCGGTGGGGTTTTATTTAACGGGGCAGTCACGTGCGACTAAAAAAAATCGATTTCTTGAAAATCGTATTCGTTACAAATCTAGAACATTCAAACTACTTTTCGCATCACATTAGAACAGAGTCTAAGTGTCCAGATCCCTATATTACCTATCGAGTATGCATGGAGGTGTGGTTACGACGGCAGTCGCAATCCTGCGGCCAGGACCCGCCGATTTTCAGCTGGGCGCGACCATGTTTTCGCTGAAACACGCGATACCGCCAGTTTCGTGGATATTAAGCGACCACGAGTCTCGCTACTCGTTCGACAAAAGAGTCCGTCAGCAATGTCCTTTCCCCGTCTCGATTTTTTCATGTTTCATCGGCTGTCTGCCACCGCGCGCCGTCCCCTTCGCGCATTCTGCTCGCGTGTATTTCTGTTGTCTTTTCTCCAGACAATAGCTACCGGGCTGTTCGCCGAGATCAAAGGGATCGGCCCACATGACGCACGGAGCAAGTGTGTTTGTGCTTCCCCTTCGTCGCTCCGCCCGCAGCGTCTTCTATCTTCGAATCCATGGCTACTTTCTTCAGCATTCTTCCCTCTGTTTTCGCGAGCCTTTTCTTCTATCTCCCATCCCCTGTCGCCATCGTTCTCCGTTCGACCGTAATCGTCTAGTTTTCCCAGCTCGTGGATCGCGTTCCGACGATTTCGATCTCGAACGATTGCGTCCCAAACGAGAACCAAACTGATCGTAATTTGCGACTAAAAATTCTGAAAAAATTCACACTCGTGTCTCCTATCAGGTAGAATATTCATGAATTTTTTCGTCATATTCTGTCAAGTACAACATAAGAAACACAAGGCTCTTGTTTTTCAACTTTGCCGTTCGACGATATCAAGGCGTATGCTGGTAAGGGGTTCGAGCGTTGTTTGCACGGTATCGATTCTACTTAGTCGATGCTTGATCCCATCACTAGCCGTCATACGCCGGTGTTTCGATGCTCGTTTCAATGGTAGCCGGCATTGTTGCGCGCAGACACAGGTCTCGTTGCGGAAATAAATAGCTTGCACCGGAGGGGCGGCGCTCGATGCAATCGGTGCATCGATGCAACGACGAGCACGCGGACGGGAATCGAAAGGTGAGCCCGGGAGGAGAACGTTTTTAAATGGCCTGTGGTTGCTGCTCGTGAAAAGGAAGATGCTCTCCTTCTCGCAGAAATGGAAGCTCGCTGGTTCGAGTGCTTTCTGTTCGGCTCCCCTCGACTTCAACACATCGCAGACCAACCAATACACCGGTGTGTATTTAATAGTTCGTGAAAGTCTAATATTCACAGATGGGAATTCCTTGAACAGTTTTTCTTTTCGGTGACTCACGAAAATGATTTTTATAGAATTGTTGTTTTGCGCCAAGTCGTAATCCGTTTTCTTTACCGTTTGTTCGGGTCATTGAAATGTTTCATTTCCTGTCGAGTAATATTCTTCTCGCTCATCCGGATGGATCAAAGGAGACTGTGTCGTGCTTCTCTTTCGTTTATTTGAGAGTTATGCGCAGAGTGACCTGGTGCTTCACAATAACACAAAACCGTCGGATGGTAAAAGCTTCGATCGAAGCTTTCGACATGACGAGCACGATTCAAACGACAGTTGTAAGATTACAATATTGCGTTGACAGCGCAGCCTTTCCCTCGATGGAATTTTTTTCTGCGAGAGCCGAAGAAGTGCTTGGAGACTTCCCTCGACAATACTACTATTCGATATTGTTCGACATACAGATTTCCATTTTCATGGTCCGTTGGGAGAATAAGGAAAGCAGCCTGCCATACAAGAAACATCGTAACTGTATCGTATACGTCGTTTATACGAAAGTACGAAGACGCGGAACGAATTTAGAAAACGTCACCGAATTATTTTCGACTTGTTACAATTATTATCGATAGAAGAAATACATTTTACTCTCATTTACATTTAAGGGACATTATTACCCCCGAAAAATGTCAGAATTACGAGGGAAAAAGGAGGGACAGGAAAAACAAGGCTCGGAGATTGAAATCCTTTTATTCGTCTCCGAGCAGATGGGGAAAGAGCGATGAATTCGGATCCCAGTAGCTCAGACTTCTGATAGTGGAACTGATAATGGATTATCCACGTTTCTTCCTTGCCCCGCGACTCGTCCACTCTTGCCTCCCCCCACGTCGAAGATTAATCTTCGTTTAATACCAGTGTCGACTTCATGAATCAGCGTCTCGAAACTTCCGGCGTCGCGACTTTCTTTTATGCAAACGTTCGCGGCAGGAAGACCTGTGCAAAGGCTTTCTTTCCACTGGATCTTGTTGTCGATGGTCTAGTTCGACAATACCGTCGAGCAGCTCCTGCAACAGATGCACCGGCATTTTTCTTGGGCCACTTTTATGAACCCGGTAGAGTTCATTAAAAAATTTTTAGATCATTTTATTATTGAACTTACACCAACGTGTTTATGACAATTTTCTGATTAAAACCGTTCCAAATATGATATAATAATCTGTTTCACGTATATCGTGTAGGAGACACGATTCAGGGATATCTAACGGTTTGCACGAAACATCGGGGAGCCGCGAACGCAATATTTGATAGTAGAAAACTTCGGAACAGGGTGAATCGTGCACAATGCGAGTTTGCGTGAACAAAGAGCCTATTTCCCCTCGGGGATTTGCCCGAGGAATCTCAATAATGTATTTCCCGCTGAGGAAACGTAAAATACTACGAAGCGAATGGCCCGCCTCTGCGCGTTAATGGAGGAACCAACATCGCTGAAGGGGCAATCTCATGTTATTTCTTCTTATTACTTAAAAAATTGCGAAAAATTTAGATAACATGTATGTGTGAAAGAGAAATAATACATCAATTTAATTTCCCTTCGTGGATATTAATTAAAATCACATAGCTTGTTTTGGACAGGTTGAACCTATCAAGTTGTTTACGGAAATAAAACACACGAAATCGCATTAGTATCGTTTCTGATCAGATTAGCACCTGCATAACGAGACAGCTGTCTGGAGAACACTGCAAGCGAAATCCAATCGTGGCCGTCCCAGCGATCGTTCTTCCGATCGTGCGTCGAAAGCATCAGATGCGTCGGATGCGCCCCGATAATAAGATTTCCGCACGCTCGGCCGTTCCGCTCCGCTTTCAACAAGCGGACGACGGCCTCCGATGGAAACTGTCTGTGATTCTAACAAGCCCTCTTCCCCGTGGAAAATAATACAGAAATAACACGTCAAAACCGACGTTTTCAACAGCGTTGCGGTTCTCGGTTCAGCTATGCAATGTCCGTTTGCCCGTTGAATACACAACCTTTAAGCAAACGTAACTTTTCTCTGAACAAAACTTATTGTTATCGCTAATAACTAGACTGCGGATTTTATGCATTTATAACAAAAATGGCCACGTACAATTTAAAGCAGTCGACATGTTAAAAATATTTAAGGACATCAATGTATTATTTTCAGCTTGATAGGCCCCTGTGTCCTGCAATCGATCCAAACATTTTTTATTTTACATAAAGATCCGCAGTCTACTAATAACCCTGCAGTTTACGACATAAAAATCTAATTTTTCTAACGCTTCTAACGCGCCGCATTAAAATAACATCACCGCTAACGGCCCTCGATATTCGTATCCGAAGTCCATCGCAACATCAAGAATTCATCCGGCATTATCCGTGGTAGTTCGCCGTCCAAAAATATATCGAAGAAAGGAATAGCGTGGTCCGTCCGCGGGGCTGTCCGTTCAAAAATACAGAAGCCTCGGCGTTTCCATGGCGCGCGTTTAATCCATCTTCCACCACGATACGAGACACAAAGCTAGCCCGCGAGGATGGCTCCGTATCATGCGGATTCTGTATTCTGACCGCGTGCATGCTTTTAAAGACCGCTTCGCCCGTCGCGTCGGTGTCGGGTGTCTGTCCTACCGATAAGGCTTTCGGTAAATTATAGTAATGCCCGGAAAATAGGATACAGCAAGCTCAGATACCATCGAATTCAACGAGAAATCGAGCAAAAGAAGACACGCTCCGCTGTGACAGTAATAGAGTAATAGCTACCGCTCGGACGCTTGCAAAGCATTCGCAATGAAACGAAGTTTCATTCGATCAATTCGATCACGGCGAATCAAAGCCAACCTGGAAAGGTATTCTACTAAATTTCTCATTGGAATGTTCGTGAAAGAACACGGGTTCACCTAAATGCACAGTGCGATCCACACGAGCTGATAATAGCGAAACGGGCAGCCAACAGCGAGCCTGAATAGCTTCGCGTTGATCGATTCGATTTAGACTGAAGATTGTGGTTGCGAGAGGATGAAAATACTTCGCCCCGGCGCTTATCTAAAATTCAATTTGCATATTCGATCCTCGATTACTCTGTTCCAAGTCTATATGCCGGTACGTTGTTCATTGATCCGGAAACGTTCGGTTCGAACATAAGAGATACATCCTGAGCTCCCGGACGAATTTCATCCCTCAGCCGGAATGGAGTACGGGAACCCGTCTCAAGAGGGTGGGAACATCTTGTAGCGTTCGCGTTTTTCTTTTTTCCTCCGTTCCATCGGTTTTTCGAGGCACCCAGAGAACGGGAAAATTTCTCGCCCGCATCGGATACCGTGCCAGAGCACACTCGGTACACACGATTTATCGCAGAAAGGGGTGCGAGCAAGGGAAAGAAGAACAATACCATCCAGATGGGTTCGACGAAGGTTTCCCCCCGTGTGTCATAGATCATCGACCTAAGAAGGTTATGGTCGTACGTAATCTTCCCGACAAGCTGAACAATTTTCTGTGACGGGCCTTCCGCGCGGCCATCTTGCTCCGCGCTGGTTCGTACGAAAATTTCACCACGCTTTTCTTTCGTGATTCAATGAATATCTCAGCAGCTAGCGAGTCTACGAAAACCGATGCCAGTTAAAGAATTATTTCTTAATTTACGGATACGGCAAATGACGACGAAGGAAGCACGCGAGACTCGTTTCACGCTGACACGCGAAGAATGCAATATTGACAGGGAAATCGATAACTCGCCACTTGTCTGGTGGATGTTCGCGCGGAATCGGATGCTTCTCAGTTTCGGGCAAATGTGTGCCGTTTATCGACCGTTTCCTCGCTCTGCCTGTCTCCGATGGTTTACCGGATGTCATACGGTAAAACAAAGATTTTGTTAACCTCGACAAACTCGTTACCGCCGAGTTCGTTCAGCCGGTTTATGTAAACGAATTTCAACAACGTGTGGAGACGATATCTCGATAAAAAAAGTTTCATGGAATTATAATTGAAAATACGTAAATAAAACTTGAAACAGCAAAACCGCAGTAAAAGTTTTGCAATACAATGATTTACGAATTCCATGACTGGATTTATGGAATTGCCGCGTTAATTACACGATTGGTTTCGTTTGGTCGTTTCCGATAATTACGGGAGTTTATTGAAATTTTGTGGGCCAGTATCGAACGGCGAGATCCGTGATGGACTGTTTGCCGATAAAATCGACGCCGTCTGCGCAGGTCGATCCATATTTATCAGCACGGATTTCGATAAGCAGAATTCGATTCCCGAGGCACAATCAGATGCGGTTACAGTCCCAATGGGACTGCCAATACCCTATTCAGATGCGCGGGGGTCTTACTTGGCTCTGCTTTAATAAACATGATCTTGATGTCGAATATAAAACCCTTTTCAAACTAGAATACCTTAGCATTCTATGTATATCGAACTTGGATTCGCTCTCCTCTCAACTTCCACGCTTGTACGTTTTCACTGCAGATCGTTCTATCGAATAAACATGAGAACAATAATTATTTGTCTAAATGGAAAATAGAGCACAATCTGGAAAGATTTGTTTCAGAAATATTATATTCGTACACGGTATATTTTTCATTGTTTCATCTTTTTATCGAATCTTATGCCGAACGAAAAAGACAATTTTTCCGATGTTATGATTCGTTAATGTTGCGTGAACAGTGAACGAGCAAACGATGGAGGAAATGGGCGTCTTTAACGTTTTAACGAGCCAGCCAAACTTCTTAATTAAAGAACGAAAGGGGGAAAAATATTACGAGGTGTCTAATGTATAAAAGTATCGCATTAAAGCGTTTCGAGGAAGCTTATAAATTATCTCGAAACTCGTAACTTTACTTTATGTATGGTATTACGGGAAAGAAATTAAGATTTTCGAATGCGCTTAACTGAAATCCCGCCTTTGCCGCGGAGAACTTTCGCGAAAGAAAATAGGCAGTAAAGTGGCGAGGAAGGGAAGTAATTTCAATTAAAAGGGGAACGTGGCGAAAGTTAAAGCGGTTTCGAAACCGGTATTTTTGCCTTATATTTCCTGGCACGTTAACGTCGACTAAATTTGCGACTTCGTTCGACAATTATTATTTTCTATTTTTAATACAGATCAACGTCAACGTACACTCAAGTTTTTAAATATTGGCCAATCGGTTTACTTATATATTAGCGGTAAGTAACTTCACCCGATTGCGTTCGAAGCCCTAAATTTCTAAATGCATTTCGGCGAAAGATCACAGGTCCCCCGAAGGTCGTCAATTGGTCGGCTCTATTTGAGAACGTCGTAGGTAGGAGCTAAAGAAAATATAGCGACGGTCGAATATAGTCGAAGGGATCGATCGATACAACTGTCACCTTTATGCATTATTCAGCCGACTCGGCTGTCGATAATTGGCGCCACGTTTACTCCGGTGTTTCGATTCCACTGTCTCGGCCCGTCTAATTCAATAATTGCGAGACCAGTGCCACCGGGAACATCATTTTCCCCGTTGTCTCGTTTCGTTTGTCTTTTTCGTTGTACTCGGACGCACGCGTGGCGAAGTCTAGGACCGGGTAATCCGGTCACGCGCCGGTTTACGTGGCCACACTTGCAATTTCCGATTCGAGTGGCTCCGGTCAAAACGCTCGAGGGATGAAGAGGATTCGCCATGAGAATGTACAGTCGGTCTCGTAATTGATGGCACACGTTTCAAGTCGCGACAACATTTTTATAAATGGACCAGTTTTTTCTACCTAGACGATGAAATTTTCAATTTTATTATAACGAAGATCGAACCCTCAAACATGGACTTACATTTTTGCACGAAACGGCTGAACCGTTGGCAGACTTGAACGCAATCGTCCGAGAATATTCTCTTTGACGCTGATCTACGTCAAGTCGCTCGCATAAAGAGGATTCCGCGTAAACGCGCGCAGTCTTGCGATAATATACCGATGGCAGCCGTACCGTTGCCGAAATTAGGGCAGCGCAAATGCGTTTTGGCAGCCGGTAGCAGCGGAGCACTTTGTTTTCGGCTAAAGCCGCGTACCAATTAGGAGGGGCGTTCCACCACTAATTATTACATTAATGCCATAATGTTTGTGGTCTCGCCGATGCGACTGATGAGATGTTTCTGATCCCTTTGCTCCAGTGGCAAGAGAGACTCTGCAGGACAACCAGGAAAGAGTCTTTACTATGCGAAGATAAATCTACAATGAGCTCATGATTCGTGCGGTTTAATCGCGCGAGTCCAATCACGCGTGAGCATAAAATCCGCGTAATAAAATGAAACGGGAGTAGTATAAGGGGTGCGGGTTTACTTTTCTGAGATAGTCCCGTGGCAGTGTTTCCGCAAAGAGGATTAGCGGAGCCGAGTTTTAACGAGTTCAAAGCGGCTGGGCTGTTGCTCAGTTCCCGCCACTGTTTTAGACGCCTAACCGTCGATAATTTACTTTGCCCGACTAACCGCGCCCGCTCGCAGGCCGACTGAAAATATGACAGAACAGACTAACTTCTACTGCAACAATTCCGAAAGTAAATAACGAAGGTCAATTCCCTTGCCAGTCCCTGCTCCACAACTTCTATGCTCCTATTCCTGCAAACGTGTGCATTTAATACGGTTAACTTCAATTACACATCAACCGGTACGCGATATATATACCGGGTGAGGCATTTAAAACGACCCACTTGAATAACTACCTTCCCCTTCTAATCCAGCACAGGTAGAGAGAGGGTCACTGTTACCCCTCGATTCTTGTTACGCATCGTTCACCCCCAACGTTCTCCACCCTGGCAGTGACGTCATCTCCTTTGTTAATTCCCCAGACATAGCGCGGCCCAACAAGCGACTTACTTTCCGCTCCATTACCCGGATCGAGAGCTGGAATTAAAAACTTGTTTCCCCGTGCGATAAATTAAACCATCCTCGGCACAATCGATACAGATAAAGGACAGCGGTCGAGCTTAATACGCTCGCTCCGGCCGGTTCCCCGACTAATCGCGTTACCGTTCGCGTTGTTTTCTGGGACCTAACGACCGTATCCGAAATGGTGCTTCTCTAGAAACAGGACGAACCTAGCAGATTCGCCTAGCTTTCGCATTAGGAGCCAGTAGCAACTTTGTGTTCGTTGAAACAATTTTCAATCGAGTACCTTGGTTGCGAGCGATTCCTTCTCTACGATTTCGTACGACAAATTACACAGGCAGAAAAATAGGTGCAAACGATGAACCATGGTACGGCCCCTTTGCCGTTTCGAAAATCCTGGAAGAACACCTTTCGGGTCGTTACGTAGCCCGGTACGGGCTGCGCCATTTAGAGAACCTGCTGCATTTTCGCGCATTAAACCGCTGCCTCGTTATTCCCCCAGGAAATTTCAGCTAGCTCCGGCAACGCTTTTTCCAGGAAGCTCCGTGACCGATTAACTCTACTTCACGCTGCTGTTTCTTCGTTGCGTTCAAGAGAGATCTCGAGCACTCGCGAAAAATCTCGCCAACCCGCTCTGACCAATTTCCAAAGAATATACAAATTAATTCTTTGCCATCTCACGCGTACACGCGAAATTTACCGAGTCTCGTAACTCGTAATACCTTCGATGAACTACATTTTTAATGTGAACTATTCTTATAATATACAGGGTGAGTAAATGCAACAGCTAATTTAGTGTCGATGCCGTGAATTAATTTGTACAATAGCACTTCCCCTAATTTCGTGGTTATCGTTTGCCCCGTTATTTTCCAAAAGTATTAGCAGGATTACGCGGGTCTTATTTAGCCAAGGCACATAAGTCGTCCCACAGAAGCTCGCAGTTATGCTCCCCTCGTTGGCAGTCCGAAAGCGTAAATAATTTCTCAATGGAATCGTTCCTCGTATACTCCTTATCCGGTGAATTATCGGAGCGAGATACGAGCATTTTTCGAATTCGTATCTGCTATACGTTTTAGACGCATCTGGCGCTTTTAGGAGCCATCGATGCGCCCGCATTGCTCACCTGAAATTTTATTTCCGGCACGGAAACTCCTCCATTACCATTTTTCAACTGTCGCGTACCGTACGGTGCTCTGTTCCGAAAACGTCATTTGTAATTTACAAGTTGGCTGGTTTTTAGCGCAGCATGCTCTGCGGCGTCACACACTTTTGACCTTTCAACTGAGGATGACGAATTAATTCTTCTTAATTCGACAAATTTTGATCGATCGAACACTTTCAGGCGTGTTATTACGATAAGAAAAGATCACAGATGTCCAGAGAACTTCTCGAATACGATTAATTTGGTTTGGAAGATTGGAAAAGTGGATAGAAGTATTATTATGCAGCAGTACATACATTATAGTCGCTCTACCGATGCCGAGCTCGAGGCACTGTCAAACTTTAAATTTACTAAACGATTTCACTTGTTGTGGGTACACAACAGGTTTCTATAATTAGGTGCACTCGCGTGCAGTGGTATGCGATCATTCTTCAAACTTAATTCAAAGTGGAATCAAGACATACGATCCAATAAACAAGTATTCATGCCGCATATAATTTACTGTTCAACGAACAGATAAGAGAGACATTCGGAAAGTTTAAAATAATATGTTAATTAAAATTTTCACAAAAGTTCCTAATGGTTACGAGAAGAGAAAGGGCAGTTTTAATTTTGTCGACCGGTGTAATCGAGTGAAGCTATACACGTAGTTCGAGCAGCGCATTTACGATAAAAAAGTTCGAGGATGATATTAATCACTGTCGCTGGATCTACCTTTTTCAACGATAAACTGTAAAACGTTGAAGCGCCGTAGAAAAGCGGCTCTCGGGTGTTATGACGGCATAGAAAGCATTATGACCGAGCCATGCTACTTTCAAGAGGAAGTTCAAACCCCGAAAAGAAACTCAGGTCAGTTCGTTAATCCTGGCTTCTGTGAGAAGTATGTGCAAGTTTGCAGGCGTAGATTGCTTTTGAGCATTAAAAGGCTTCCTCGGCCGCCGCGGTGGAAGCTTCCTGCGCCATCTCGGATACGGAGCTTTAAATACGCCGCCATTGTTCCACGGTTTAACTTCGACGGCGGCTTCAATGAAAAATATTATCGTTTCGCGAGCCGTACAGTCGAATTGCAGAAAAGACACGCGAAGAAGTCGTACTGTCAACTATTATGTATTCCAATTAATGTTATCTCAGAAATGCCCTGAAACATCGATACGAAAGTGTCAATCAAATTAATTTCTACGAAGTTTTTGTAGTGCGCAATCGAGTCGGTATCGAGTCTAAAAATCAGCAACATAATAAATTTTTAATGGGTTTGCAGCAAAGTTCGCAGGAAGTCGGTTCAACTATACCTCCGGCACAGTTTCTTCAGTATCCTTTATTAAAACTGCATTTACCTAGATCTGGTCTTGACTATAAGCGTCCCTTGTTAAATATCAATAATCATTTGTACATATTTCTAATCTGATCATTTATTTCTTATATTTCTAAAGGGTTAAAATCTTGCAGGATTTTTGTGTGTTTCGTGTAAAGCATCTTCACAATTTCAGCAAAAGAAAAGATTTAACACGGGTCATTTTTTATCCGTCCGGTGGTTCTAGCTTTAATGGAGCGTAATGTGAAATTATCTACAGAATAGCATCCCCTACTTCACGAAGATGAAACTAAACCAAAGTTTATGGACTCATGCGCCTTATTGCTCTAGATATCGCGGCATCTATAGTACGATACCGTGCTCTGTGATTTTGTCATCGTAGCATCAAAGCACGCCGTCTCGTCGATTATTTGTTTTCAAGAACTCACGACCGAGCAACATTACAAAGCACAATGTCTGCTGCACCACTTTTGCAGATTTACTTTTCATTCATTCTTTTCCATAATGAGTTCGTGCAATATTTAGTCTACAATACAGGACGGCGTTTTTACTGAAATATTCATTCGCTGCGCCTCGTCCACCGGTCAGAAGTTCGTCTAAAACGGCGCCCGTCGGTTTTCGTTTATTTCGCAAACACGTCGAAATTTCGATTGTTCACCGGTATATATATCCCTTTCTCTCTCTCTCTTCGTCCCAGCAAGTTCGGAGAATATTCGTTAATCACGTAGAAACTTCTGCGTGTGTCCGACACAATTTCCCGCGGCTGGTGAGCTCAATTATAACAATTATCGGGGAACCCCCGTTATTCGGGCGCATCGATCGTTTCGCAGATAAAAAGATTTCAGAGGCCTACAGACAATTTTCTTCTTCTAAGAAATTCTGATCCATAAAGAAGTTCTACGTGATCGTAAAATAAATTGCAGTGCAAGGCTGCGAAGTAGTGTAACACTTCGTTGTCCCCAATATTCATTAGAGAACAGTGAGGCGATAGATATAAATTCTCTTCTTCTACGAGGTAATTCTGATCGATAAAGAAACTCTCTGTAATCGTAAAGCACGGCAATGATTTTATATTTTTGGTTTCCAGTCGGAAGAGAGATTTTGTTGAATTTAGCAAAGGCTGTTCGTTCTCTTCTCGAGTCCCTTTAACCGACGCCTTGTTTTATTATGAAAATACCTTGTTCGCTATCAAGGAGGGGGAAGAGGGAAAGCGAAACTTCTGCAGGCATCGTCGCGTTCAAACGAAGCCCGTTTATCGGAAAGCCGAGACCCTGGGCCGAGGAACAAAGCGTCCGAGGCCCTTTCCTTCGAAATATTATTCGCGGCTGGTGGTGCGCGCCTTAATGGATCCCGGCGTGTCGATGAGCAGAAGAAAATTCTGTAATTATATTCCGCGTCGATCGACCTGTCCGTTTTTTCATCTTCCACCTCCCTTTCTTCGCCGTTTCCTTCGTCCCACGATGATGAAACAATCGGCGAGGATGGTTCAATAGGGAAACCGGCCGGCCCCCTTATTATTCCTTCGTTACGCTTTGTTACACCTTCCTACGGCGCCCTATCTTATCCCCGGTGTAAATTGCTTGAGTTTAACTTGAAAACTATCGCAATCGATTGTTCTGGCCACAATTAATGCCCGCGCTCCAGTTCCTGGCACTATCGAACCGTCCGCAATGGACGAACGCGTCTTCGATGTCTACTAAAACCATGGGTACTAAGAATTATTTAACACGTTCGCGATCGATATTTTTCTTTTATTCTTTTTAACCTTCTGTTACTCGCACTTCAGTCTCTACATAACTGTTTACATGGAACTTTATCCAGTAAAATAACTACTTCGATGCAAAATAGATATTTGCCAGCGTGAATGGCACCTCTGTTCATGCTTGAAACACTAAATTTAATGTTTCGAGATTGTAAGCACTGTATGCGAGTAATTAAAAGTAAATCGAGTTATTCGGGTCAGGTTCAACGAGGTGATTCTATATTTTATTTTAAACAGTTTTTAAACGCATTTTACGCACGTTCGCGAAGAAATACTTTTTCAATTTTTCTCGACACATTACCTTCCTCTTCGTATGTTAACGAAGCAAATATTATTACGGAACGCAGTGCTATATTTTAAATTGTTTCCCAGTCCCTGCTCCAGGTTAACGCAAATTCGATCTTTTGTTGCAAATCAACTGTTTTATCACATATTCTCAGGTGAAGATACTTACTGTTTGAAATAGCATTTCATCCAGGTCGTTATTCCGAGTGGTTCAGTTAATCGTCTTGTTAAAACAAAGTTCGCACAGACTCGTAAAACGACTTCGGAATGTACGATGTAAGTTGTGGCTTTCCGCCGCGAAGCATTCGTTTACGCTGTCGGTTCCAATATCGCGTTAACTGTAGAAACATTTCCAGTCACGTGCGACGTCACTGCGTGGCCGAATCAGGTTTCCTCGACGAGTTCTCCGCAATTTCGTGGCGATGGCCAAATTTTTTTTACAAAAATCGATCGCCCAATCGTCCAACAAGTTTGGATCGAAAGGAAGGCTCGATAAAAATATATTTCTTTACGAGTGGAATTCTGCTTCTACGGGAGAATAACGAACGATCTTGTAATTTTTATTTTAAACATTATATGATTCGTACAAATGATGCTGACCATTCTTATTTTCAATAATTACTTGCCAATGCGCAAGAAGAAGACTGACGCAGGCGATTTGAGTAGGTGTAGCAAACTGCGAAGGAAACAGGACTACTGTGGAAATCGTGTTCCTCGTAAGCCGGGCTGGGAAGTGTACGCGAAAAGCTCGTCACCTTGGTAAGAATACGATTACCCGAGAATAGAAGGTCACAGGTAAAATTGGAAACGAACAGGTCGTGCCACTCGTAAACACGTACGAAATACGAGATGGATCTTCGATCGGAATTTCAATTCCGCCGCGGCGCGGGTTCACTGGCACTGTGTTTCGTTGCGGAACAACAAGAATATGAATAAGTCCACGGAAATCCATTTCCGTCGCTTATTTGACAGCTGACGCGTGGAATCCGCCGTTAAAGCTCCTACGATAATAGAAGCACGATAAGCTCCGTAGACTTCTCGAGAGGTTCATGCGAATTCTGACGCATTCGCCAATTTTACGATCCTCCAAAGACGAGGACAGACAATGACAAATATCTTAAAAATTTCCATGAAAAGAAAATCTGTGTATCCCCTCTTCTGAGAAATAGTTTATCAATATTTTAGGGGCTACGTTCGTTCTTTTCTCGACAAACCCTATTTCATCGCAATCTACCGGTACTCTTAATTCCCATTTCACTGAATTCTTCGTACTCGACGTGGTCAATCTCCATCGCCCTAGTCTAATCCTCAGTCGCCTATGTCGTTTCACTTTACGCGAACATCAAAGTCAAAGGAACTTCGACCGCCTTTACTTTAACTCTTTCATCTATACGAAACGCGAGATCCTCGGTTTCCCGGTTTCTTACCGTCGCCCGCGAGGCGGCTTAATTAATTCTTCGTCATTTTGTATCGCTCAAATTAGAGTTTGATGAAGTTTAGTTTGGTTTTTGATGTTCGTCCATATCAACGCACTATACGACCTACGATTTTAGTCGTTAGGGGGTTAATTACGGTTTACGCGATTCGTAGAAGTGTGACGGCGCATTGGGAGCCGCATTTGCGGCGGAAGAGAATGATGCAGGCTGCACGTGAACGCATTCCTCCCGGGCATTCCAACCCTCGTGGATCTAATAGCGTCTGCACCGTTTTCGCACCGCCCCTGCATACGCATCCTGTCTCGCCGCGATTACGAGCTGATTCGGGAAGTTGCGGAATTTATAGCCACTCGTGGTACGCCACGTACGGCGTCCTAAATAAATAATGATCAGCTGGCTTCGATAACCAGGCGATTAGACCGAACAGGCACGTGAAGGTACATCGATCGTATAATTTCTCTTCGAAACAATCTTCTCGATTAATTGGAAGGCTCAATCAATGGAAGTTCCTGAATACGAAGACTGAGATCGCTAAAAGGCTGATGCTGAAATAACCACTGGCAGCGCTAAACGAAACAGTTAGTATATCGACAAAAGAGCGAAGAAATAAAAAGTACAAGAAAACGCTGTTGAAACGAGGTTTACCGATATAAGCTGCTATCGTCGTCGAACAGGATAAAAAGCGACACTATGTCAGTTAATTTTAGTATTGTCCACAGGACTTTCTCGCCGCAACCGTATTCTTCGATTTCCGGCCGAGCGCCACAATAGAATCCGATCCTTTTGTTTGATACCTTGTAGCCGGAACTACTTTTCACCGTGAGCCGAATTAGATTCCGCAGAAAATCGTGGTCGATCGTGATGTATCTACCATTCGAATCCTGTTAGCGTCGCGGACGATCGACTCGGATCCTGATCTATCGTTTCCCGCGAATAGGAAGAGTAATTGGAAAAATTCCAGCTGCACAGTAATATTAGATTTCGGCTGTTCTTATTCAATCACGGAATCGGCATGTCCCATCGAGCATTTCTTCCAATGGACGGGCAGCATACTTGGAATAGCAGTCCGTTTCGAGAGAACTCTCCCACTTCCACCTCAAGCGAAGAGGGGGGATGGGAGCTACAACAATTCTGTGGGAGTTTGGAAGAGCGCTGCATGTCAGATTCTTAAATTTTCGAGATATCGCCGTTTAAAGTTTTCATCGTTAACGCTTTGACATAGGACTTCGGTTAAATTGCGTTATTCTTTCGAGCCTTTCGAATTTATTCTTATGACTTTTCTTCCGATAAAGACGTAAATTCTATGCTGCAAAGATCAGTTAATATAAACTCAAATTGAAGTACGCGGCGTGTTTCCTGGTAACCACAGAATTCGGCTTGATGTTGTTGCCGGGTTGCTGGGTGGGCTGATAAAATAGAGAGTTGACCTGATAAAATATTCTCATGTCCATGATATTTGCACTTAGCCTAGTTAGGACGCGCAGTGCGGGCAAGCGAAGGAATCGGGTCTGATTGAAACGGTCGTTCGGAGAGAAAAGCTTCGATTGGTCGTGCTCACAATCAGTCGACACCCTGCTGAATCCATTTTTAATTTCTGAATTGCGGAAACCCTGCCGGAAGATGGTTGAAAATCGCGTTCGGATAGTGTGCGCTGGCCTGTAAACAGGCGCGACGAAGTCGAGGGCGGGCGCAACGAGTCGTGAAGAGGATCGCGATGATTGCCTTACCGGCATGGAATGAAAGCGCGCGTTGGAATCTTGACGTATACGTTCTTAATCTCGCGTTGTAATTCTGCACCGCTCGGCAAACTAAAGCGCCCGAATGCCGAGAGGCCTGCACAAAGAGAGAGAGAGAGTGTGTCCGTGTTCCGTATAATGGCCAGCTCGAAAAGCGAGCAACGAACAGCTGCGCTTCTGCTGCTCGACTTCCTATAAACTTCATTGTTCCCGACCGAGAATGTTATTGCTTTACCTAACGAAACTCTACGACGGTCGCCCCGTTCTAGAAAGATTTCCGTCGTAAAAAATGTCAGAGATGTGCACGGTATTTGAGAAAATTTCAAGTCCGATCTTTTAGTTCGAGGAACTAAATACGTACCCTAATTAGAATGGAATAAGCTTCCACCGCTGTTGCCGAGGGAAGTACTCAAAATTCCAATTTTCTCTAGTCCAGTTAACCGCGAATTTCGTTATAAACTGAACATCATAAACGCTTCGGCTATTTCGGCGTGAGGTAAACTTTCGCGCAAACAAACCTGACGAAGAGATAATCCTGTCGCGGTAAACGATTATATCAGCGAGACCGGCGAATCTGCGTATTCGAAAGAGTGTTCAATTATTTCGCAACTATTACCAACAGATTAATTACGGATTATTACAGGCGTTCGTAACGGGGTTCTGTTGTCACGGTTCATTAGTTGTTATTGCTGCGCGACAGCTCAGAAAATAATAATCAGGCGTTCGGCCGACATTTGTCAATTTGAAGCTTGTTACACGGGTCGTTGCACCACAGATTTCCCCGGGTAATTGTTCACGATGCATCGATCAACGACGTCCCTACACACAGCGTGCTATCGCACCGACCTACGCTGTACGTGCCTCGCATGCTGCTCTATGAAAGGATCTCCTCGAGCGGACGAGTCGTGTACACGATCTGTGGAAATAATAACCCGAACAGTCTATAATTAATCGTTAACGATCGTTTACGCGCGCCTAATATCAAATGCCAGTTTTAAATCGCGCATTATCTTCAACAGCAAATGGCCTCCCAGTTTAATTCATCTTTCGTTCTATTTTGAAGATGCTGTAGATGGGTCGAAAAATCGAATTCGATAATTATTTAGAAAAGGTTCCTCCTCATTTCGATGACACAATAGTGTCTGGATACTTTTGCCTTTCAGTGCACGTCGAATGGAACGCGTTTACAGTTTGGCCAGGATCACGTGTTCGCTGCAGAGAATTAGCCAACAAATAAAACCACGTGAACGTTACGGTAACGCAATGGCGGCGAACTAATTAGCGAAACTCGTCCCGTTGCGGAAGTTCGAACTTAGGTCCGATAGGGAAACTTTCCGCCTGGACATTACTTCGCTCCACGAAACGTGATTCCTGCGAACTGCGAGGCTTCGACCAGTTCTCGCCCGATTATACATATACGTGTATCGTTTGAAAAATGTCGCAAAGTTCTTGAATTTCAATGTTCAACCACTTTCTGATGTCACTCTAGATTCAGCTGTCGGGATCGGTAGCGTATCATGTCGGATCGAGAACGTTTGAAACAAGCAAATCGATACCGAGAAGAGCGTACGGTTATCGTGAACGTCGACTAATGCGACGGAGCATTAAAAAGACATTAGGGGAGCTGATTAGATGTTTCGATTTCGCGACGTTACACGAATAAATTCACTGCCGACTACGAATGAATTCATCGAGGGTGCTCTATCGATCTCGCTCTCTCGACCACGATGGAGTGAAAGTTTTCACCTTCTTCTAGGCATCTAGAGCGTTCTCACGCGAGGGATCGAGTCGCGTCGAGACCTCTTCATCGTCTGATACAGAATAATCTCGACCAGCCGAGGTTGCGAACCCACTTCGTCAACGACCGGCTTCTGCAGGGGTCACAGAACTTCACGCAAAACTCTTCTTCTGGGTATACAACCAGTCGACAATGCAAGACTCTCCAAAAGTCATCTCAAAGTTCATTTCAATAGAAAAACATCAAAGTTGTTGAAAATTGGATTGCCCAATTTGCTTTTTAGTGATCTTGCACACCAGTCTGAAAAATGTGACATCAAAAACTGGTTTACAGTTTTGGCAATGTCATTAATAATGTTCCGAGATGCTCGCAGCGTGAAAGCTGGCCTAGAAAAGCCTAGGAAACTCGCGCATATTCGATTCGAATTGCAGGGCGTCCGATGTTCCATTGAGTGAGAAATATGGCGGAATAATGTGACTATTACGAGGAATAAAGTGAACGTCTCGTTTTAAATATATCGGCGCAGCTGTTGCCGAATCTTGTTTTTACACCGTAGACTTCTCGCGAAATAAATTTTATTCCGTTTAAATGTCTTCCTCTCCTTGGCTCTGCCGTGATTTATCGCTCGCCCGAAAACGCTACCGGAAGTTAGTCCACTCGAAAATGTCACCACGGTTATTTCAGATGGGAATAACTTTTTTATTCGTCTTTTTAAATTTTTATTAACGACCCTCCTATTGATTCGTACGTTCTTACAATATAATTGCATCCGTTCCCCACAAACTGCAATCGTTGATCAGCCGAGAATTAATACAACGATAATTATTTCGCAGTTGCGTGATACTTTCAAACGAGATCCCAATTAATATGGAATACCGCAAGGATTGATTCACCGAAGATATCCAGCGGTCTGCGAATCGATATCGTGATTAATAATAAATTTTCTCGTTTGTCCTGTCATTACTCGTTTAGGTAGCGTAATAAAAGTTTACTATTTACTCGAGTTAATTTATTCGTTAACCTTTCGTTCGAATGAAAAACAGTTTCGTAGACTGAAAAATCAATTTGCATCGGTTAACGTGAGAGTGGTTTGTACAACTCGGTGAAACGGAATATTGTTAGAACTGGTAATGGTATGAAAATTTGATTAATTTGCACGAACGATGGTTCGCTGCGTTTTATCGACACGTAAAATTGCCGAGGGTCGTGTATGTACTGCCTGGTTAATACAAATGAAATAATATTTGATCGATTGTTGCACCTGGGAATGACGAGTGTCGTTCCAGGGTTAAATTTGTCTGGGATCCCGGTAGTTTGCTCCGTGTTGGTTCGATGGGGATCCCAGCTGTCCTTAGCAGAGCTGAATGGCGTATGTATCGGGAAGCAGAGCATCCCCGATGTATCGGGCCCTCTTAGCCGCTGTCGGAAGTGTGTTTCTCGGACGATGATATTGAATTCTGGCGCGACGGGCGCGGATATCCACGTATTATTTCTGTATCGTCGGATAGCGGAACATCGCGGTGAAGAGGTGCAGCTTCGCCATTTCAGTCGAGCTCGCTTTGGACCTCGATCGATATCGTTGGACGAATACATACTTGAACGTACATGTATGTATAGATACTCTGGCCTGGCTTGGCTTGGTCCATTACAGTGTCCCTGATGTTTCGGAATGGGCAACCGTCGGAAAAACCGAGTCCCACTGGTTTCCTTCGTTCTTCATCCTCGTGCCTCACCGCCCCTAACCCGAAACCACCCACCAATCTGACCGCCAGCATTTTATCTCCATCGGTCATCGTCTACCTACCGGCACTGGGTCCTCGCCCTTCCCGAAGGTCTGTTGACCATTTCCCGTTGACCCTTCCCTTGATTTCGATCTCTAACGATCGCCTTCCTTTCAGTACCAGCAACCCTCGTTACTTCAGATAATCTTCGATCCTTTGTTCAACCTCCTCCTTCCTCACTAGACCTCCTTCAATTTCACTCCAATTCGGTTTCGCTTGCTCCGCCCTGTAAACTGTCCGAGCTTCTTCCTTTTCTTCACAATTCGTTCTCGCCGTTTAACAGACATGTTGTTTCACCCTTCGCACTCGGAGCTAGTCTAATTGGAAAACCGAATTTTTCTTCCTGCCTGAAGTATTTCAGTAGTTCGTTAAAATATTAAGTACGTTTAGTCGTTTATCGAATACAGATTTAATAATGCAAAAAATATTTTGAATAATGGTATAGGATTTTTTTATTGGTTAACACTCAACTGGTTCTGTCGAGTCATTCATAAATTAGAAACATCGGACACTTAAACCTAGCGTTGAAAGGTGTTCGGTGAGTTTGTTGACCGATCGTACGCTTTATTCAGAAATAATGTTTCCATTGTTGCTGGTCGCGCCATCCAATCTCTGACAAACATGCCGCAACCTTCGTCACTTTGATGATCACAATGGCCGACCGCAGGCCGCTGCTGCCGCTTGTTTATCAACCTCCATTAATCATTCGCGTCCGTGCATCTTCTTTTTCGGCTCAAACGTTCGTTCCACGGTTATCATTTCTCCTGTCCACTTTGCTCATCCTCAGCAAACGAATTCAACGAAGGTCGTCGTAACTTCCACGAACTACGTCGCTTGTCAAGTTTTCCTAGGGGCATGGTAGCTGTCCACCGCGTTTCAGCGTCCCTGAATAAGGCCAGGCCGCTGCAGAATTCAAATTGATACGGTCTCCGGTGCTGCAGCGACGTGACCGATGCACGATATCGATGCTACACCGCTGTGGAAAATGGTTCGACACGAATCGAAAAGTTTAATCACTGCGAATGCAATTTTCGGAATTTTCTTGCCAAAATCTACAGGACGATATTTAAGAAGTTAGAAATTGTTGGTCCCCTAAAGCGAAGTTTAACCGAAATTTGAAATAAAAAAGCTGATCGTTCGACCGCGTTAAACGCACAGAATTTTCAATAACTCATTGCAAGCGGTGAGGTACTCGAAGCACTGGTGGTGGAGTTTCCTGTGGAAACGCGGCGAGCGAGAAATCGCCAAAGCGGAGCGTATTTTACGGTAAAAGCGACTTCCCTCTGCGGTAACAGCCTAATGTTTCACAAAAGATGGATTCCCCTGTAATCTAAACTGTCGCGGGGAACCTTCTTCGTTCCGCGGCAAAAGCCTCGAAAGGAAGACGCGGGGGAACATTTTTAAAAGAAATACTACGCCGATTTTCTGGGCGACACGAGGCGAGGCTGGGCGCGAGAAAGTTTGCGACGCGAACCGGAATCGTGGTTTCCACTGGGAACGATTCGAGAGGCACCTGCCGCGGCCACAAAGGAGAAGTTTCTTTTTCTGACGTGGGGGATCGATAAAGCTCGCCTCGAAACAGGAGCACTTTAAGCGACATCGATTCCGCGGCCCTTCGAAATTGAAAAAGTTGTAATCCAATGTTCAATGGGTCGTTGTCTTCATCCGCGGGATAAATTCTCGCGTTTAATAGAACTATTTCTCGCGGCTCCCTTAGGAATCCTATTAGTCCTCGCGGCATCACGGCTTCTTTTGTTATATCCCCCTGCCCCGGAATCGAAAGTTTTCCCGGCGAAAAGACATCGCCGGAAATGAAGAAGATTACGGGAAACGCTGAAAGAGAATTTACGCTTATAATCTGCTTCTGTCTTTTAATAACGCGAGGTTATATTACTCTTTCAAACGCTACGAACGAACATTAATCTTCGAGCGAGGTTGCACTGGTTACAGGCTTGTCATATTGTAATTTATCAGATTCAGGATTAACGCGAGCGATTATTAACGCACGCCGACCTCGTTCTTGCGAAGAAAAACAGAAAGGTCAGACGGTAAAAGTAGTACTTTTACAGGGAGTTTCAAATTACATGTCGCGACCGTTTTAGCAAAATTGACCTTCACCCTTTTTTCGTATGGCTGAATATTTAAAAAGCGATTGTCTTTTGATAAGAGTGAAAAAAAGAATGACGTTCGACGTTCGACGTTCGATTACTTTCCCCGAGTTTACGGCTAATTGCGGTGGCCAGCGCATTACCGCGGTCGCATTCAAACAGTCTTAATTCGTCAGAGAATTACTTATCCCTGGTGAACTACTTTCAGGCTTTAATGCCCGCGATGATCCATCCAACGGAGTATGTATACACACACACACACACACACATATATATATATATACATATATATATGTTTACGTTCATTTTGAAGTGGAAACGGAGGTGGTGCCTGCAAGTCGCTAAAAGCTGCTGCACCACTAGGCGCCCTGGCTTTTCCAACAGACAGTCAAAGCGACTTGTGCGCGACGAACGGTGCACGCCGTGCATCTTGCGCAGGTCAAAGCGTGTCCGCGTCGTGTCGGTTCCCGACCGTGCACGGCCATTGCACGCTCACACTCACGCCCATAAGTATGTTCCGTCACCTGACAGACACACGCATATTTATGATATAATAACGCGACCGCGTCTTAATGAAAATCTTATCGAACATAGTGACTGAATAAAAGAGAGTTCGAAATAAGCAAACTTCATGTTCCGTTTCCTCAGAATCTGCTGCAGCTATCATTCTCAAATTTTTACAGCATCTAGTACCAGAAGAGAGGCGTTAAACCCAAATTCTGCAACCCGATCGATGAACCCTACGACACTCGAATATCGTCCAATATTCAATAAAAATATGTAGGAATACATTTTCACTGGAACAGATGTTATTTATTTTAATGTGTACGCGCGATTCGTGCACAGTGATTTATTCAACGGTTCTTGTTTCGCAAATCTGCCGGCCGCCATTTCCCCACAAACGTCCGTATAACAAGGCCGCCGCATTCTAAGAGATTTGTGCGAGAACTCTCGTTGAGGTTGACAACGGAGCTGAGCTCCTTGAATCTGACAAACGGATAACGTGACCGCAATGTTTGCAGCACTGCGTCTGCCAGAGAATATTGGGACTGTCCAGAAAAATAATCAATTGTAACTTAAAATATAGAATCACCTCAGGAATCACCTTTTTCGGTATAATAAACTGTACAATAAAGAAGCACCGAATAAAATTTGCATTCTGAATGGCAGGCAGGGAATGTATCGTCGCGAATTCTATTTAAGACGGGCGACGAAGGCGGAGCTAAAAGCTGTACCCGACCTAACCTTAAACTATATATCCAGCCTATTTTCCAGCTACAACCGTTGAGTGAATGTCACGCGCCTTCAAACACAGTCGAGGACTGAAATATCGGGTTTACTCGTCCGGCTAAAACAGTTACGGACTCGTACGAACCGAACGGCCGAGCGTACGAGTAAGAAGCCCAGAAATAAATCGTGGAAGTCAACCAGACACGGGGGCTTTTCACGTAGCCCAGAAATGGCGGGCATCTTTATTTCAGGTAATGCCGGGTTATCGATTTCTCCGGACGTGCCCGATAAAAACGCGAATCCATAGACACCGGGTTCCCGGCATGGAAGCGAGAGAGAGGGACCTCGCTTCGGAGGTGTAAAATTCATCGTTGACCCCGCCCGGAACGGCTCAATCAACCTCTCGCGGACGTGTCTGTTTTATCGAACCGTCTCGAGTCGATGCGGTTACGCAGCTTTTCTTCTTCGGGCTCGTTTTCAACGGACCGGCCGTAAAGGATGCACGGCCAGGTATCCTCGTTGATACGCGAATAGATCGGCCATCGGCGAGAATACGTCCGTGCCAGCGATCGTTACACGCTGGAAGCGAATTTCAACTTTTACACAGGCGTTCGAGTCGTGTTTTTAGAGGGCAATTCCCCGTAACGCTATTCGGGCCAACTCCTCCCGAAACAGACTTTTCCTTCGTGTTCAGAAGCATGGGCAGTCCGAAATTTTAGGACGGACGACTGCTACATTTTACACAACCTGTACAGGGTGTTTCAAAATTATACTTGAACCTTCCAAGGAAGTACAAAGGGCATAGTCGAATAAGATGGTCAAAACTGCCCTTAGAGGTTTTTCAATGATTGTTGAACCATTCGAAAGCTGACCAAGAAAACCCCCTCCGAGCAAAATTTCAGCCCTCTAGCTTGCCCGTGAGGGTAGTTACAGGATAAATTAGATTTTGCGCTTTTCTGCGCATTTTCCGATCCCAAAGGCGTTCTAAAATTCTGAAAAAAATGTGACGTATTTTGGATCCTAAGGCGCATTTTTCAGAATTTTTTCAGATTTTTGTGTTGCAAACTGTGGTCGTAAAAAATGAAAAAACCCCAAAAAATCGGAGAAAATAATTTTTTCTCAAAAATGATATATGAAAACATGCTATTTAGCTGTTTGGTTCCGCGATATAGTACTATAACAGGCAGTGTTTTCAATTTTTATTAGATTTTTTGTTGTGGGACATCGTTGTCAAAAACAATAAAAACCGAATTTTTTCGACGTTTCTGCTGTGAGGAAGAAAGTTACGCTTCTTGGCTTTACCGTGGGTGTATATTAAGTCATTTTAAGCATTATTACATTGAAAAAAGCAATTTTTTGTCCTAAGAAATGTGATTTGAGAGGGAAAAAATTCTATTCTGCGCAATATATTCCTAAATGTTCGCAACGTTTCCAACATCGCCGATTGGCACAGCGGTTAAGGCGTCGAACCATTACAACCATTGAAAAACCTCTAAGTGCAGTTTTGACCATCTTATTCGGCTATGCCCTTTTGTTGAACACCCTGCACAGCTGTTTGAACATTTTCTTTTTTTCTTTTAGACACACGGAAATGTTAATTTAAGAACAATTCATTTGTCAGAAACGTGAAAAGCTACTTTGCTTCGTCCGTTAAGAGTCTTACGGAGTCAGAAGCAACGAAACTAACCTGTTAATTCGCTCGGAAGTTTGTCACGTCGTTACAAACTTTTCTCCCGTGTTCGAGACAACTGCGTTCGCATACTTTCTACCTATTCTCGCACCCGTAAACATTCGCTGTGTCCACGGTAGAATCTGTCCGCGCGACATGCGTCCGTATGAAATATACAAAACTTCCCGTTGGCTTCCGGCGACAATAAAAAAGTAATATTTAAAGTCCAAGTGCGTCGTCAACTTTCCTGCCACGAGGTATAAAAAAGCCAACGATAAAAGTCAAACAGAAAGGTCATACGTTCGCCTCGGGATCATATGTCTAGGAAGTTCTCGAGCGTCCTTACGAGAACGAAATCTCCGACGAAAAAGTTAGTTAACTTTTCTCTCCTTTAGCGTTACATCGGCTACAACAGGTAGTTTCCTCGAGAAAACCACGAGAAGGCTCGAGTTCTACGAGTTTTACGTCGCTGACATCGTAAATTCTCGTTGAGAAACCTCGCTTCAGCCAGTCGTAGATCCCGACATATTTTGTTCAAAAACGTCGTACAGTGGGCCAGAATCCGTAAAAACTCTGGCTAAAATTCCCGTGATAATCCGAACGTTTTCAACAATGTAAACACGCGTATCTACTTCCATCCCATCCGAAGATTTTTAATTCGGTTAACGGCAGGTTTATTCGCGGAAACGCCGTTTCGCTAATTGAACCGATGTTCCCGATTAGGTTGCTTATTACCGTTTTCGTTGAAACGTCACCGTGTGGCAACGGGAAAATAAAACGGCCGGAAGAGCCGGAATTACGTGGGTTCCAAGGAAACTCGTTGATGCGCTCTTCATTGGCCGTTCTTCTTTGGTAATTTTACGTAGAAAGTCATTGGAAATTTCACGCGACAGTTTTGGTTTATTTAGAAATGAATAAAGTGTACCATTGTACTAAGAATACGGTAGACTCTCGATTATCGATTATATTAAGTAAAAATATCGTGTTTCGGAAGATTGTAATTTTCTCCAGGTTTGCCGGCTATTACCCCAGTCATTTTCACATTTCGTTTAAGGTGGATGGTTCAATCGAGCCAACCACTTCTCGTTTTGATTAACAACTGACTATCTACGTTAGCGAGCACGTATAACACTCGAACAAGGCGTTTAGTATGTTCATAAAATTACGACGTTCCTACTACCTATTAAGAATCTATCTAAACTTTGGCACTCACCCCGTATTTGACTTTATGCTTGCATATTTGAATCTCAAGGAGCCGGTGCATCTGCATATACAGCGAGGAGCAACACAGAACACACGCAGGGAATTTAATTGAAATTATTTTGCGTAGTGGCGGAAACTGTCGAAAAATTGCCATAGGAATTATGCTCTCTGGGAAACACTCTGGCACGCCTTTTACGCTGGAAAATCCGGGATCCATCGAGAGCTTCCTCGAGAGGGAAGCGAATGCTTTCAGCAGTATCTGACGACTGGTTCGAGAGCAACGCCACTTATTAGACGTTTGCCTCGCCGTTTAAATGCATCCTATTCTTAGGAGCACGCTCCGCGAGGGAACAATTCTGCATAATATTATTTAAATTCATTTTTATCGTCGCTCTTGTCCTGAATTCCCCGACAAAGGCTCGCTCGGAAGAACCATAAATTAATTACTGGCGATCGTATTGAATATTCGCAGCTATCTTTACCTTCGCGGGGATCATCGTGGAAGGAATTAACCTCCATTGTCGGAGGGTGCAATAACATTACCCTGAATTCGAGAATTTTGCAACATAATAATTCATTTCGATTTTTTAAGATCCGTTCAAAGAATTGTAATTACTGTCGTTAGAAAAATAATCGGTTTCTAGTCGGCGCATTTCAGAGTATTTCGAAGTTCCACCCGGTCCCGCCTGGATTTCTGTCCCTTTGTCACCAAGGTACACGCACATCCATAACGCTTTCGAGCATCAAACTCAATATTCAGCGAAACGTCACCCGCACACCTCCGCGTCTGACCCTCTCAATCATGCTGTTGTGCCTGAAAGTCGCTATACCAACACGATGGTCCGCGTGTCACGTATACCTGCGCCGAGCTTCGAATCCCATTTGCTTCCGCCACAACCTGTTCGATGTTACATGTTCCACGAACAACGCGGTAGACACTCGTTGCTCGATTACACGATCTCCGTATCATTTATTTATTGGCTGTTCCGGTTAGTTTCCAGGCCACCGTGTTATTCGGTGGAATTAGTTTAATTAATCGTTATCCGAACATTGTGCCTCGACAGATGAAATTGCGGCAGGACTACCAAGCTTCTCTTTTCCAACAAATCTTTTTGCTGGGAAAACGATCGAACATTTCCTTAACCGTTTTCGTTCCTTCCATTTGATTCGTGCGAATTATTCAGTAGCAATTACCGGATGGCTGACGAGACCTTCGCAGACTGTTCTAGCAGCGGTGTATCGCTGCGCTAACATAATTTCTTGATAAAACAGAAACCTAAAATCTATTCTAACGCGAAATAAATTGCTGAAACGTAATTTGTTAACGTTGGCTGTGGTCTGCAGCAGCTAGTATTAGGCTCGCGTTTACGAAAGTCAAAAGTGGTTCGCCACTTTTCAAAGATCACATTCCGTAAATGTTATCTCGCGAAACACTATTCAACTTCAAAGTTCAATCAAGTTAAGCAGCGAGTTGAAATATTCCCGAGCTAGGAAGTTTTCCAAATTTTCAGCTCGTCTAACTTTTAAGGAACGCCGAAGTTCGCATAGCTGGACAAACTGGTGGCTGTTGGAAACAAGGATTGAAGCGTTCCAGCAGTTATTTTCCAGTACTCGCCAACAATAATTTTAGAACCTCAAAAAATGTACGACGCGTCCGTTTACGAGCATTTTCGCAGATGTCGGAGAGCAGCAGTGATCTCCGGACGGTCAAGATTAATAACCGGCGTGCTGCTCCGACAAATACGCGAGTTTACCGACTCGTTCGTTGGTCCGGTTAGGGTTAATTAATAACCGTAGTCGATGGCAGGTAACAACCTGTCCGTGCACACACGGCTGCCCCATTCACAAACTTCCGTCTGTGGCAAGTAGCCACGTGGCCGTTCGGTTCGCCGTTCTCATTGATCATGCTTGCCCGAGCAACCCCGTACGCGACAATATATTCTGTGCGTTGACGTGATGAGAGCTGCGTCTGAATGGGCTGCCGACGCTTTGTAATCCTCTGCTCGGCGCAGGCAGAATTACTCCCTGCACATCGAACCTTTAGAAATTTATTACAGGATTCAGCGCCGCTGATTTGTTCCTGCGAAACGCCGCGTATCGACGCGTCTAGACTGCCAATTTTTATCCGTCCAGCACGCTACAGCGACGCCTACACTGACGAACGAATTGTTTAAAATTTTTTATATAAAATTGAAAATGTCATTATATCGTTTCTCCTCTATTAAAATCATTAAGGGAAGAAGTAACATTCAATTTAGTTTCTATTTCTTGCTGATCCGCAGTCTATTTATAAGTTTCGGGCACCCGGTATGTATATCTGTATCTTAAACTCTGAAAATAATGTAATCGCTACAAGCGGAAGGTGCACGTTCGATTTGTTCTAATAGCGAACGTCCGAATGCACTCGCATGCCACGGCGGCGTATTGATTCGAAACCGAAAGCTATACTATAATACACCGCGATTTGGGAGCAGCGCAGTGTGGCGTCGCGCGGCGATCCGTGGGTGGCTCGCGGGATCGAGGCTTTCATAAAATTACAGCATATTTTGCCAGCAAGAGAATCCAACGAAGCTCCGTCGACGGGAAAGTTTGCTGCGGCGTACAAAATGGCCGCTAGCAGCAGCCGGGCTCTCGAAATCCCCGGTCCGAACGAAACCATCTGAATCCCTCCCTCCCTCGAGGCCGGCTCGGGAAGCTTTACTTGCTTGAAACGGCGCCTTTCGTTCCCCGCAATACCTTTGTCTCGGAAGTTCGACTAATGAATCGTTTCTCGAGGAATATTTTGTTCGAGGCTCCGGCCCCCGGTTTCCATGGGACTCTTGTCGATATTGTTTTAATCTTCCGCTGTACAGAATCGACGGGAAAATCTCGCGATTCGATTGAATCGATTGGTAAATTTTCTACGACGTGAACGATAACGTTACAAATAAAATCGTGTAAGAAAGTCAGCGCACACAATGGCGTCGTCCGGCCTCCGCGAGATTGTTTCGCGAACAGTGTTGACGAGTATCTTGCCCTTTCGGTGAACGGCATCCTGCCGTTATTCACGCGACAGTCTATTGTACGGGGCCCACCTTATCGGTTAATCGAGCGGCCGGAAGTTGAACTCGGCCTGGCCACGTAACACTGCTAATTAGCATAACGAGGTCGTGCTAGCGTTGTACGCGTTTCCGGGCAGTAGAAGGCGGCCGAGCCGTGCTCCTTTCAATGCCGAGCTTACGACTCTGCTTTTATTAGGTGCACAAATTAATTCTCGGCCGTGACGCTAAATTAGTTGCTCTATTTATTGAACCGGGCAAACAAGCGATTTTTTAAAATTCTTCAACATTTCGTTCACATATGGGACTATATTACCGGACCACAGACGAAACGAAAGCGTTTAATAAAAATTAGCGAATCGATATTCGCCGCGAAATGAAATCCTTGTCGAGTGCGAATCAACGAGATTGCAGTGAATCGGCGTGAAATGACGAGTCAATAGTATTAGGGGATTGATGACAACCAGCGTTATTGGGAGAATCGACGTGTCGCGAGGCAGATACAAACTAATCTCGCCAGAACACAATTACGGAGAATTAAACTTTGACTCCTGGCCAGGAAATTGCGGTTAGAATATTCCGTTTAGAATATTACGTGTAATCAGCTGACTTCACCACGAGCTGGCTGTTCTTTCGAACATTTCGAATTTTTGTACAATTTGCAATTTCTTGGGAAGGAACTATTATTGTAAGTGTTTAAAGAAAGGGTGGTTCCATTACGAATACCGAAAGAAGTAAAATGTCTCGAAGGAGTGATTCGGCGGTGGTTGGTCTCGCGAGAAATTCAGCGTGATTAGCGGGGCCACGCTGTCCAGCCTGCAAATTACAGGAAACGGAAACAGTCTCGGAACGTCTTCCCGTTTTCGCGACGTCCAAACGTCGAAACAATGCGGAACGCACGCGTCGAATGGCGTATTTACTTTGCCACTCCCGTTGCTCGTCCAACTCGCACTCGTGCAGATGCAACGTAAGTTCCCGACTAATGCGAGACTCGACGCGGTTGCTAATTGCCGCGACAATTTCGAGGTTCGTTAAGGGGAAACGGTCGGAAGGCGGTTTTTAAGTGCACCCACGACTTGCCTAGCATCGACGAAGTATTAAAGTAAACGCGCTGCATCCGGTATACATAGTCTGTCTGGACGTCGAATTGCAATTTGTCTTTCTTCCGAGAACGATATAATAAAAAGTGGATAATCAACCACGAAGAGATATCGCGAACGAGAAGTATATTTTAGATAGATCCGTTTGTAGGTCACGTATCGTGACCAATAAGTTAACCAGAGTCGAGGAAAGGGGACGCAGTCAACAGGGGCGTAATTTTGCCGGTTCTGATTGCCAACCAGGGCCGGCCAGTGCCATTTCCTGTCGTTAGAAGAGGGTACGATAGATTCAATATCCGGACCAATGAAATGAACAGAAGATCGACCTGTGCATCAAAATTCTCACCCATGCTCCTCGCACTCCTGTTATATCGATCTCGCGTTTAGGCTCCCTTTCCGAAGGGCTCTACCCTGACTTCTCGCTCTAAACAAATCAACTGAATCAATTAAATCAAGTATGTAAATCCAATTTCAAAACGTATTTCTTAAATTTTCCACACAGTTCAATATTGAAAAAGTAATCGTCCTTTGAAAAGTGGCCGAGCATTATACCGTGAGCCGCTGTAGGTACATTTTGTTTGAATTCGAGAGAGAATTGTAGCAAACGCTTTGTGCGGCGTATATTCGAGCTGCTCCGAAGGGATGAGAAAGCATTACTGCGGTTCAGCGAGATACGTCGGAAAACTAATCTCCCTACGACTCTTTTGTGCACTTTATGTCGGTCATTTCATCACGGGATACAGGCGCTACACCTAGCTTTGTTACGGCAAATCCGATAGGTATTATTGTTGCGGCTGAATCGCGAGCAACCGGTATCGCGGTAACTCGATTAATCGTACGCTGCTGTTCGATTTAATTTCACCGGACTGCCTGTTGATAGAACGGGCTGTTTCCCTTTCGCTGTTGCCTAGCGGTTCTCAAAGAGTTCATAGGACAAAGAGGAAACCCGGAAAGTTGACGGTCTGTCACAGATACCGGCGAGAGAAAGAGAAACAGAGGGCTGGTTGCGTTTAATACCGAGTAACGCGCGAAACCAGCCTTGTAAACGACGACGTGACGCTTCAGCTGGGAAGCCTGACTAATTACGGGAGTAGCTTGATCGACGGTAGTATCATTTCCCATAGGGGAATCTCGATTCGATTTTCTGTCGCTAAATAAAATGACGGTTCTCGGCGGAGAGCCCCTTCCACGTCCACGCTTCATCCCCCTTCCCTCTTTTCCTTAATTCCCCTCACAACTCTCTTGCCGTTATTGATCCTTTCTGCTTCCGTTCCCGTTTTTTTTTCTGTTTCTCTTAACCCGCCTTTTCCCTTCGGCTCGACTTCTCCGTAAGTCTTCTCACCCTCTTTCGTCTCTACGCTCTTCAATCTGTTCCTCTCTTGCGCCGTTTTATTCCGTTACAATTTACTCGTGTACAGGGTGTTTCAAAATTATATGTTTAAAATAGTTTACGAAAGTTTAAAGTTGTTTTGTACGAGAACGGTTTACTCGGGACGAGATGAAAAGGCTGTTCGACCTTGGTGAATGATTCAAGGTCAATTTTGAGCCACCCTGCTCCAACGGGATAGCAGAGTTCGGAGAAAAAATTGGCGTAGAAGGTCCGAGCCAAGGGGTAGGACCGTGATGAAGGACACACCGTGTAATAGCATTGACCTAAGCCGAGGCTCAACACCACGATGCAAAGATTTACCGTGTGTGTAAGGAGGAGGGGCGAAGGAGAAAGTTTCGAAAAGTAAAAGTTTCGAGAAACTCGTGGCAGATATACGAATCCGTCGACGAGGCGGCAATATCGTAACTGCCACACCCTCGATCCTTTATTTTACATCCCTGTGTCTTTTCTGCGGCTTCTTTCCTCCATTTCCAACACTTTACATCCCTTCTCTACATTCCCTTTATCCTCCATATACTTTTTTCCCAGCGTGATCTGCTTTCATTTTTATCCCTGCGGCACTCTTTGTCCAGCTACAGAGTATTTTCACATTTTTTTTAACTAGGATTCATCGTTTAGCGTTTTCTCCTTTGTTGGAATCGATGCGTGTTTTATTTACAGGGTGTAAAGAAAGTATATGTCGCGACTATCCGCGCGGATCAAGAGGAGCAAGGAAAAAAGAGGACGAGGTGCAATCTGTCCGTGAAAGAGACAAGAAAGTGGTCGATTCGTCGAAGAGGTGTTTTACGACACTGTTTTGTCTTCGCTTCGAACCGTCGACGTACAGGAAATTACTTTAGAGCGACACTTGTTTCTCGCAGCAATCGGTGGTCGGCCAACTCCGACGAATCGCAGCCACCGATTCCGTTAACGCTATAGCGGACGTTTTATTCGGGAAATACGGAAGTTGATCGGTGGCGACGGGCGCCAAGTGATTCTTCGTGGAAAAATAAGGAAACGATACAGTGTAATTTTATTATTGTATATCGTCCAAGGCTTAGCTTTCGAAAAGATCAAGTTTGAAAAAGACGAAAGTTTAAAGCTGTTTTTTAAGAGAACACAGTCACTGCGAGACCAAGGTTAATTTTGAAACACTCTGTACGTTTTCACGGTTATGATACAATTCTTCGAGCAATTCTACATTTCCGAAACCTCGTTGAACCGTTGAATAGGTCGACAGAGAGTGCGATCACAGTCCGTACTTATTGCAAAAGGAAGTTCCTATTATCCAGTCTGTCCTTCCGGGCGATAACCGAGTTTATAGAATTATCCCTGATGACAAATTGCTACGATGAAATTCTTCCGAGCGCTTTAACCGGCGCGCCGCACCACGAAAGTGAATCGTGCAAATGGCAGAGCGGTTTCCGCTACCTAAATAGAAGAATACCATCTGGAAACCTTCCAGACGTCTGCAAATGATTATTTCGCAAAAAACCACGCGATATCGCTTACCGAATTGAACGGCACACTTGATCGCTAAACGTTCTCTTTGTTTTTCGGTGTAAATTTCATTTCTTCGTGCAATCTAATAAAGAAGTAAATCGTGTGTTTAATTTGCAAGCGAAATTGAGTCCGCAAAAAGGTCGGCAAGTTATTATTTCTCGATTAACTTTTACGATGAAAAGAAGACAGGGAATAATTGCGTTTGCTAGATATGGATCGAAAGAGTGAATAATCGACCAGAGGACTCCCGTCCCAATTTACGCGGGAATTGTTTTGAAAACGGCTGCGTAGATCGCAATTTTCCCGGGCATCGCGCGGAATTTATATTCAAATTTGCAAAGAACCATGTCGTTGCGCGGAAAACTTTATTGATAGCTTTTCCGGGAAACGTTCCAACTTTGCGGTGGCCTCGTGCAAACTCTTTGGAAAAATGTGCTCCTCGTAGAAGCTCTCTGCGGCGCGAGTTGTGTTTGCTTTAAATTACGGGCACCGAAATTGCGACAAACAAAACAACTTTGGCCGTACGAAGAACCGAAACTATTTCTGCGTTGTCTTCGCGTTGCAGGTGACTTTGTCGCATAATTCAATTTATATATGCGAGCCTCCGAAAAGACGAATACGCGAGAGCCCAGCTATTCTTCTTTCTGCGCGATTCACGCTGAATTTTCCCGGATAATCGCATCGAGAGCCGAATAATCAAGAGAACGGAAGCTTAATAGGCGTTTCGAAATAATTTCTGATGAATTCGTACTAATTCTCTGTTAACATCGTTCGCATGGATGTTGCACAGATTACGTACACGCTCGTTTCCCTATTATAATTGCTCTTACCATATCGAATTGTTTCTCTGCAATTTACACGTATTTCTGAACGTTGAAGGTTCTCCAACATGTTTTGGATACCCTGTGGATTGCACAAAGAAAATTTGATTTTGTATAAAATTCGCTTTGCTTTAATTGGTTACAGGTTAATCAGGGTTCCCCCTCCCGTGACTCCAATCCCATCGAGGAGGATCCTTGATTCTGTTCCCTCAGGGGGATGACGACCCTTAGTCACTTTTCTAGCCCCTGAGACTGTAACCCATCGATCCATTTGATTCCTTACGACCCCATTATTGAATAGTCGCCAACTCGAAATCCGGAAGTAAACGAGGAAAAATCAATTTCGTATCCATCGAATTTAAAATATCATTTAGAATCGAAATATTCCAGGTCGGAAGAAATGTTTCATTTTCGAGTGCAAAGGGTTAACAATTAGTAGATCAGCACCGGTCTCCCCTAATCGGCGAATCGCATTTGTTATACGCGGGTGAAAAAATCGATAGGTGGACGTGTTCGAGGACGGTCGAAAACCAAGCGCGGAAACGTCGAAAAACTGGGACAAGAGCACTGTTTTCGTACTTAAACCTATTTGTTCCGATTTATCTCGATAAAAGCCGGGTTCAGCGGTGGACGACACTGGTTCTCCGTGACTTGAAGCACTGTTCTGGTACAACGGCTGACTCGGTTTCGAGGTTCGGCCTGATTCAAGAGCCGGATGAATGACGACGGCAAGATGGCTCGTTATAGTTCGCCACTTTATTTCGATTCCATATCCCGGTCTACCCGAATATATTTCGTGGAGGATGCGAGTCCTCGGAGCACCGTCGTTGCGATTGAAAATTTCAGTTTCGAGTGTTGTCGCAGAACCGCTGGAAAACCAGTCGGCACCGAAACACAAATTTATTCAGACATCGATTTCATTAGGACTGAACGGGTGTACATTACTCTCGACTTATTAAAATTACCAAACGAGAAAGCACATTTTTGTCTCGATCCTGTGTTCGACAATTGACGTGGAAAATTATTATGTTGCAGTTAATGGCATACTTGGCTGGAATAGCAAATTAATAACGCGATTATGAAATGTATTAATTTTAATTGTGCATCGAAATTTCAGAATGTTCGTCGAACGCGTATTTCGACTGAAAATACCCGAGTGTTTCGGTTTCAGTTTTCAAGACAATATGATTTCGATAGATTTGTGGGAATGGATCATGTGTTTGCAGAGCAACGGCGAAACGAAAATTGGCGAACAATGTTATTATTCGTATATGTCAAAAGTCCCGACGCGAATAAACTTACCCATTAGCATAATCAGCTGGGTAATTAACTCGTTACGAACTTAGAGAACAGTAACATCCCGGAAGCGAGTATTTCAGTTTGTTTCGGTGCGAATGATGTTTGCGTTTATTTAATACCTACCCGCCAGCAGGTTTTACATGGATATTTAATACCCGGTCGCATAGGAAACGGACGCACAAACGATCTCAAAGAGCATTACTCTGTCACCGGTGAGCATTTAGTATCACGAGATCACTGTTGACTTTGTTCACGAGCAAAACAAACCGTACTCCTACTCATCACGCTTTAGAAATACTCTCACGGTATACAGGGTGGTTCATAAGAAAGTAAGAAGTAAAATATAGAAAATATTAGGTTGTTGCACATGAAATGTCCGATTTTTAGCAGTGACATTCGACAAACGCAATTTTGTATACCCAATGTATTCTATCTACAAATTTCAAGTTTCTTACTTTTATTGCGGTAGAAATAATAGATATTATGATCATTCGCGTGTTTCGTGTACAACAACCTAATAAGAAAGAATGAATTTATCGATCGCCGTTCCGTGGATCGTTGCTTCACTCGCCAAGAGAAATTCGAGTAGTCTCGACGAACGTGAGGGTTAAGTCGACACGAGCAAAGGGATGAATGAAAATTTGTAACTGGTTGGCTGAACAGCGTGTTCCACCCTTCAACCACCCCTTCTAGCCACTAACTTCCGTGCCAGAGGACCGGGAGCGAAAGGTTGAATGAAAATGGCATTGCGAATTGAACACGGCATGTACTACGTGTAGATGTTCCGGTATACCGTTACCACATATTTTCAGATCGATAATCGTCATTTTGAAAATACGTAATTTTCGATTGGCCATCGTTAGGCTGGCCGCAAACCCTTTGCTTTAAATCCATGGTAAAATATAGGCAATCTGTGTACAGACAGAAATGTTATTCGAAAAATGCAGGGTTACACTTCCGTAGTCGCATCGCATGCTGCAGCAAATATTTGTCGAATTCATTAAAAATTGCGCGCAAACAAATATCATTCTCTGAGTTCGACAAACGGGAAGATACATACAGAATTTCAATTTGTTTTGTTTCAACTGGATAACTGCTTCGTTAACCATACATAGCTGTTAATAGAGTAACGAACAAATATTTCGATGAAATCTTTGATCGTGCTTCGAACAAATTACTTGCATAAATAATGAAATTAAAAAAGTACTGTTTTCCACTAGACGATTACACCGGCACCGAACGTTTCCATTTCCGATACGAGTTTGGAAACACTTTGCTAAAAATTAATTGGCCGCTACTCCGGCTACGTTGCGTTTCATAGCGTTCATCGAGTTTCGCAATTACTGCTCGCCGATTAAATGTCGAATGAATACGGAAGAATTCTTTTCCGCGGTGAAATGAATTTTTTTATTGCGTCTTTCGAAACTGTTTTGTTTTCTGTGCGTGTACGTGCGTTTGTAGAATTGTTGTATCGATTTTCTATCGCAACATGTAAACCAACTATTTCCAATTTTCATTGCTTCTCTTGGATTCATCACCGAGTGTTCGACATACGTAAATTAAAACAATTTGTTCGTGTAATATCACGTTCAGGAATGAAGGGAATGTGTTGTATTATTATACAGGGTGGTCCGGCAAAAATTAGCACTCGAATAACTTTGTTCTTTTGGAGATATTGAGATACAATTAAAAAATGAATTATTATTGGTTGGATTAGAATTGTGTCCCGCGGAACGAATGCGAAAATATTTGCGAGCAGAAAGAGGAGACGGAAAGAGGAATGGAGACAGCTCAGAGTTTCGGGGGGTTGCCGATTATTGATCTCCTCGTCGCGAGTTAAAACTGGACCTAAAATCTCACCGAGGACTCGCTTCGGACGCTTTTTATTGGCGGCACGGCCATTTTACTGTCACGCGATGGTCGTATCACTTGAAAATTATGAATTCCAGAGCAGACACGTGTCGTTCAACTTTGCCAGGGTGTTTCAGTATGCTTGGTTTAAAACGAGACACGCGAAGTCGTTAATAATTTGATCGGAGAAGTTCTGGTATTTGGATAGCGTCGAAACGCTGCGCTATACAAGTTGTGTACGTCGTGCCACATCTGGTCCTCCAATAACGTTGGACTTTCAGATGTTGCTAGCTGCCCGCATAAATAGTTTGGAAGCAGCAAACAGGAAAATAGACGAGTCGATCGTTTCCTGTCACGACGCGATAATCCCGTTTTTAGAGAACCCTAACTGACCTCGTTTTAATTCAAATACTCTTAGACTCTCCGTTTCTCTGCACGTTTCGATGCAACTGGAAAACAAGTGAATCTGCATGATGAAATCTTATCGAAAGGAAACTTATTGAGTCAGACATTTTTACTTACTTCTTTCTATAGAATCGTCTCCGTACCAACAGACTGGAAACACCCTGCATAGAATTGCATTGGTGAATCCACGGCGTCATGTTTCGAAAAGGTAAATCCACTCGAAAAAAGTGCTACTTTGCATTCCAAGGGATTCCGTGAGAAGTAGATCTTCTTGACTCGATCATTGCAGTACTGCTGAGCCGGCCAAATATTTGTAGAATGTCCCGGATAGAATGTTAACCTTTCAACAGGTTCGATCAATGAAATTAAATTAAAACTTGCAGACGTTGTTACAGTAAATTAGATTTTCTGTTTCTGTAACCAATTACGTTGACCACGGTGTTACGAGGGTATTTGTTAATTCAACCTACGCAAGCTTGTGGTAAAAAGAGTGCGCGACAATCGATTAGAAGAGAAAATGGAAAACTTCAATGGATAGAACGCAGAGAATATTACAGAATATCAATTCAATATTTATGCCAGCGTAATTTATGTCCGAAAGTCGATAGAAGAGTGGCATGAAATGTGAAATTATTATAGAATAATTGAACGTTGCAACATAAAACCGTCGATATTCATTCCGTCCAATGTAATGTATCTCCGGCAAATTGATAGACGAGATCGACTGACTGAAAGAAGATTGAAAACGCCGAAGGACGGTGAAACGAAAAATATCAGTAATTTGTTCGTCCAATAAAATTCCCTTTCGATCGATCGTCGTTTAATTGGCTCGCAGTAATTGCACACGGCGCGCCGGTAAACATTATCAAACGCAATGCAACCAGAGAAGCGGCCGATTCATTTTTAAGCGTTCGCGCCGATCTAAACTGGCTCGACGAATCGGAACCGTTCGCCAATAATTAATATTTACGCGACGCGTTTATAATGAATAGCGCAATCGAAACGTGGAACGGTCACACGCGAACCGGCGTGACGATAAATAGCCGGCGCGACTCGTCAAAGGGAGATAACGTTTCGTTATCAATTGTCACGAATAAAAATGGAAGCGTCGGGGATTCGGAAAGCTCGCGAGATAAATCGACGGTTTTTTCTACGCGGATAAAACGCGTCGAATGCAGACGGATTGTCCGATGAAAAAAAAGAGAGCCAGAGAAAGGAGATATACGCGAGATAGTATGAGTCTGTGTGCGTGAGATAGAAAACCGGGTTTGTTTATGGATGAAAAAATCGAAAAGCTGATAAACGCCCGGGTCCAGTGCGACAACTTTAATTGCAACACGTGCACGCTAAACTTTTGCGCATCCCGCAAATCGTCCGTCATGATTAACGTCTCGCGATGCAATACGCACCGACGTTGACGGAAAGCCGTGGCTGTGTGTCATAATTAACCTAATTACGCCGAGCCATGTGCACGGAGAATTGCTCCGGAGCGTGGAGTAGAGAAGACGACCGCACAGGCTCGAGGTACATCATCCGATCCTCTTGTCTTTGGATATTAGCGACTAGTAACCACATTGCGTCTAATGTAAATGCGTTTGGGATTAAAAAATCGGAAAAATTCTCGAACACGCGGTTCGATATGGTAAACGTGTCAGATTTAATTAAGAAGTTTTAGACGCGATTAAAAGGAGAGAAATGGGGTGAAAATGGGCTTTCCAAGCCGTGTTAGCGCGTAGCAGTTTAATGTGCAATTTAATTCTTCCCTTAGCAAATTCTTCAAGAAACGTTTAGAAGTACTCGGGCTGCGGGTACAAAAGGCAAACAGTTGGGCAACCACGATCACCTTCCCGGAACGCGCTCTTACGATGTCGTGCCACCGAAACCGCATTCCAACATGACTTCCATTCTATTCAAAGGGCTGCGTTCGCTGGCGGAGCAGCTGCTAATGCGACGGGAAAACGCATCGCGCCGCAGACACGCATGAAATTCAAGCTTCGCTTGCGCGCGAGCCTTTAAAACGCGTTCTCACGGACACTCGCATTCGATACGAGAATTTGAAACGAGTAACGCAATACCAGATTTAATGGATCCAGAAGATCACTACATCTTTTGATTAAAATACCACGACAATTTCCATCGGTGTACAGAACCGATTTACTTTTACGTTGAAAGAGAATCCCCCAAAAGTCGCTAAACCCTCGGTTGTTAATTAAGATATTGAGATGAGAAAAAAAACACGAAAATACTCGAACTTACCTCCCGCATTTCATATATTTTTTCACAATTGCGAGGAAATTATTAACCCTTTCGGTACTACCGCCGCCTATTGGCGGCATCCACCAAACATTCTCTGGGTCCTACCGCCGCCAATCGGCGGCATCCAAGTATCAGTGCGGACAATGTGACGTGGGCTTGTGCGTTTCCCCTTGTTTCGAAAACTATCACACCAAGTTACACTATTAGTTTTGTCGTGGATTATATTACAGTATTAGTTTTATTATTTATTATGTTACACTATTAGTTTCGTTATTTATTTTAATTTTGTGATATTGGAACATATTATTTATATCAATGCCATTTACTTTAATTAATGTACTGTGAAGAAATAGATATGATTTTAAAACGTTAAGCGTCATGCCTGTTTTGTCTGTCTTTCCGTCTGATCCGGGAGATAAGATTCCGTCGAAATCGGGTTTCGGCCGAGGATTGGTTTAGGTTACGAGAAAGCGGTATAAACATTTTAGAAATGTTTTTTAAACACGTTACATTCCGCGTCGGTCACCGATGACTGTCGCGGTCCGAATGAAAAGTTTAGTGTCGATCACGCTCGAGATTTCTATGAATGCCGCAAAACATGTTTTCGCGGCTTACGCTGTCGTACAGTGCAACCACTCTCGCGGAAAACTTTCTCGTCCCACGAATGTATAACCACGGCCAGGTCCTCCGTACCGAAAGGGTTAAGGGTAGAAAAAATGTTCCGAAAATCGAGATACGCTAGGAATCGTTTGAACGTCGGATCCGGGACTAAGTTTCCAAGAGATCTGCTGTCCGCCTGATTAAATACGCAAGCGAACAGAGTTCCTCGACCTGTTTCTCCTTACTTTCCTAAACTACATCGGTTTGCTCTTTACTTGGCAAATGAGCAGAAACCTTAATGAGATTTCATTAGCGAGAGCGGGGCTTCGTTCATCCGTCAACTTCGTTATTCCAATCTAGCGTGTATTATGTCAGGCTCGCTCGAGATCGGCTCAAGCTACGGCTGATCACACGCGGACCCATTCTACTCGGCAATCGACATAGTTTCACAGCGAACCCATTCTACTCTCTTGGACACGGTGATCCTATTCTACGCGGATCGCAGTAATTCTACATGCTCGACAACGGATCACAGGACAGTAGCTAGGGCTTGGTAGGTCAGAGGCGGATGACACGGGAACCTTTTGCTGAATTCACGTCGCTCTCTGATCCACCTCAGGATCCCTTGCGGTGAACAACGAAAATACACAGGGTGTGTCAGGTGGAGCTTCATGAAAATACCTTCACCTTGTATTTGCACTCGTACGAAGTAAGATGAACCGGAGGCAGAAGATTATGCCACGACCAATCAAACCGGCATTCCTTGGAAATTCCATCCCCTGGGTTCTGCATAATAGTTCCCTTTGCTCCAGAATCCAGACTCATTCACATTCTACTTCGAGTGACAGCACAACGGTTCCTGTCTCACCGAAACTAGTTCAACAGTTGAACAATTTCGAAAAATCTTCTGTTCCCTCTCTCAGGCATGCCGCACCTCATAGAATCGTTAGATTTTGCACTCGGAATACAGCCTTCCACAGACCGTATTCACCATTTTGCAACACAAATTCACTTTGGACTCGCGAGTGAGAGTAAATATCTCTACTACTAAAATCTGCAGCTACTTCACGATGAAAGTTTTACTTTATCCGTTTATTTCACAACTCGAAATCTGCTGTTTATCTGCTATTTACTGTCCATTTATTCGTCGATCCTTTTCATCCAGACAATGAGTCCACTCGGCTGCATTCACCGTTGATGGGCGTCCACGTTATAATGCATCCTGTTCCCGCAACTACATATTTCTCGAAGCTTATTAATGTGCCCGGATCACGTGTATTCTTCGTTGATATAATAGGGAGCCCCGATTCCCCTTTTTATGTTGATGAATGAAAAGCATCGCGGAATAACACGAACAACGTCGCAAAGCGTCGCGGCGTGCCAGGAGCGGGAACCGGATATAGCAGAAGGGGCTCCAAGGAATAGAAAATAACTTGCCCGGCTGGAAAATTCGTAGCTAACTTCCGCCATTAATAATCTTCTATTCAACGGCGAGAGGGCCCGAGGGGATGAAGGAAAATACTAAAAAAGTAACTGGAGAACGGAGCGGAAAGTTCGTGTCCATAAACGAACGGATCTGAATGGGATCCGGCGAGCGAACAGATAGATAGATAGATAGAGAGAGAGAGAGAGAGAGAGAGAGAGAGAGAGAGAGAGAGAGAGAGAGCGTATATGCAAAGTTCGACCGATACGCTCTAAATGGAAACAGCTGACATTCCCAATACTGGAGACTGTTACTCGAAGACCTCACTGGTAATCTAAATTGTTCTAATCCGCAAACTGTCCGCGTCAAATTGGAATGTCGTGGTCGCGTTAATGGCTCGCAACGGAACGTGCCGTGCCGCGTTGTTAACGTAGCCCCTCGGATCCCTTTCCGGATTGGAAAAAATAACTACAGGATTTATAAAATCGTGATAATTTTATCAAAGCAAATAGTACAATGATAAATAAATTCACCTGTTTATTTTATCCACCGTTTCCTCCGAAATAAGGAACGATTAGCCAGGCTCCCTATTAATCTACCATCGATGTCCAAGAAAACTTCTCAAGGAAATCCGCGGGAGCGCCAAGAAAACTGCATTACGCTGCTGCCTCATCTCGCAAAACTTTCCCGTTTTCTGGACCGCAGCGATCGACAGAAACGTAGCAGTTTTGAAAGACGTTTCGTACAACTTGCCCGGGGAAGTAGCGAAACTTTCTGTCGGGCGGAATGTGTCTGGCCCTATAGAGTCGTTCATTCTTCTCCTCGCGAAATTTCACCAACCTCAAAGACGCCCTCGTATATCTTGCCAACCTAATTGTCGAGGCAGACCGTGGCGCTAGGTAAATAAATCCCCTTCTGATAGCAAACTGATCGTCCTAGATCGTGACGATAAGTGCCACTTTCTGCGGATACCACGGATGAGACCATCTCCGGCTGAAAACCTCGTCCGGGACTTGTTTTTTCGGCGTGCATGCCACATATCTTGCAGAGCTTAGTGCTTCAGTGCAAAATCGAACTCTGTCTGGCACGCCCCTACGGTGTAGCACGATGAAAAGTGTGCTCTCGAGGAAAAACGGTGGCCGACAAAACGCCCTCTTCCTGCAGATTTTCAGCCACAGTCGCTATAAACGATTTAAGGGGATACATGCTTTTGAACATTTAGAGGATAGAAGAAATTCGACCATTCGTTTTACCAAACAGAATTTTTCTCGCGAGATTCTCTTTGTACTACCGTCGGAGGATCAAACCGTGCACTCGATAACAGAAAAGAGTAACATCACGCATGTTTCTGCCCTCGATAAAGAAGGCTAGGAAAAATGATGCGGCGATGCAACCGATTCGCAAGACGATAGTCTGCCGGCCGCTCAGCTTGAGACTTTAAATTGGACCCGTAACTCTCCAGTCAGGGTTCTTTGTTATTTTCGCAATGGCGGCATTTGCTGCCCCCAGACACTCATCGTCGAAAAAATCGCGTACATTTGCTGTCTCTAGATTCTCGCAGATGTTGGAATAAAATTTTTTCAGAAATCAATTTAAACTTTTAGTTACCAGAATATAGCAGAATATAGCAGAATATACCAGAATATACATGTGTGTGAAAATCCTAGATATACCAGAATTTACCTGTAAGTAAATTATATATTCCTATAATATTTCTATAAGTAAATTATATTTCCTGTTAGTAAATATATTCCGCTAAAATGGAGTTCAAAGTTAAATTATTATAAGTGTAGCATCGTAAATTAGTCACAACCGTCGCCGAGCCTAGACTCATGTTTTAGGATTTACGATCATCACCAGGAAGCGTAATTTCTAGGAAACGAACGTGTGGTCTGCGTGGGCCATAAAGAGGAAGCGTGTGGGCCGTCGGGAAAGTCCGAAGGTCCTTGGGAAAGCTAAAGGGGACGGAAGGGCTCATCGGAAAATACCGATGGGCGAACGAGCAGTGTTGTTTTCCAAAGTTGGAGCTGTGCACACATATTTAACACGTGTACTTATCGTTTAAATTCTATTAAATTGTTTTATTCCCTATCTCGAATTTCAATTAATTCCCACATAAGAATTCCTCTAAATTCTTCTAAGAAATGGAATTCTGGAAAACGATACGTTGTTTGTTCAACTATCGGTTAATAATGAGATTTGACGTTTCTTTTTTATTTGAAAAATGCTTTTCGTCCACGTTTTTCGCGTTTCAACTCCCACATAGTGGCGGCGAGTAGAAGTTATGGTCGGGCCTCGATTGCTGTATCGTTCGTGCCATGAGAAACATAATTCTGGGGGACGTCGTCGTGTGTGCTTCCGGGATTTGTCGAGGCCGTACGTGGGGCTTACAAGCGGAATCCAATTTCATCTCCCTCGGAGTTGCTACGCTTCTTGGACTATAAAAGCGGAGAGGAAGCCAGGTAGATTCGTTTATTACGAGCACGACCAGCCAGCCGACGGAGATAGCGATAGTTTCTCGCGTTCGCGCTCGCGTCCGAAGCGATAAGCGTTTTATCACGCTGAAAACGACGGTAAAAATTAATTTCACCGGTCGGTCGCGGACGGTCCCGTTCACGCGCACGCTGTACAGCGTCGCGGCGCTTTCGACGACGAAACTGTTGCTGCGCCGCGGATTACACCGCGTAATCGAATCGCCAGTTGATGAGAGATAATGCATTTTTCCGAGAGTACTGAAATTGGACAACCGCGTAACCGGTTTTTCGGTGGACGAACGCCAGCCACTGACGACGATGGCGCTTCGATTATGTCAATGTTAATCGCACTTCAGAGCCTGTGAAAAATCGTGAAATTGCAAAAGCTGTACTTACCGCGACGCATTGATTCGCGCGGAAGGATCCGCGAATGTAGAAATTCATCGCAACCGATTAACCTCGCGCGACGAATACGATTATTCGAATAGAAATATTCTTTTCTTCCGTTTCCGATAAAACTGGATATCGAAAATCATCGGTCTCTACTCCGCCGGATCTGAAACTTTATTCGTCAAGTTTTAGTTTCACATATTTTACGTATTTTCGAGATATTTCTTCTTATAAAATGCTGTAAAAGCTTCTGCTTTGAATCTCGTCGAAATTATTTGAATTGCACGGATGAAACTCGCGGACGTGGAAAACTCATTAGAAACGATTAACTACGCTCCAACGATATACAGTTGTTGAAATATTTTTTGTTTCTCGTACGGCTTTGAAGTTTCGTTATAAAACCGGATGTATTGAAATTCCCCGGCGTAATCTCGGCTGTACCAGATCCATTCGAAACTTTCTTTACCAATATTATTATATTTCACATGTGTTTGTAGCTGTTTCTTCGAGGCACTTTAAAATATTGAAATTGTTAAACTAAACCACTTTTGTCCCTTGACGTTTCGTGGTATTTATAATTATTTAATCAACCAATACGTTATCTACAATTCGTTTGCAAACATTACAGTGATCGCAAATCATTGGCTCTAATATCCGCGAGCCATGAATCACGATTAATCCCGCAACTCCTATAATTCGATAGTGACTATTGTTTATACGTACCAGTCAGTTCTATGTTCGGATTTGACGGGTTTGATACACAAAGGGAAACAATCTGAATATTCATTATAGTGCGGACACGTTGTTATTAACATTGCGAACGATGCGCTCGCTGCGAGAGCTAATACGTGCAACCATCGCCATAGAATTATTTAAACTTAATGTAGATTTTTGATGACTCCTGGTGTAGGAAATTAACGGAACAATTTATCGTCGGACAACAGCTCGGTAATCGATTCGTGTATCCAAGCCGGACACGAAGTGTACAGAATAAGTCCAATACTATCAACATACTTCGGAGCAGGGACTAAACATATTTACAGAAGGGAAGCCAACCTGTGTCAGCCATTAAAGTCACAAGCATCAAAGCAGTGTTCGATGGGAAAGAAACAATCCGTGCTAATCCGCAGCCTATGTTGCGACCTGCAGTTAAATCGTATTAATTAACACCAGCTGCTAAATTCCAATGAATTTGTACTTTCTTACCTCTAGAGAAAATCCTTCTCCGCAATACGGAAAACTGAAAGAATTGTGAAATATAGATTAATGAAAATCCCATATCAGTTTCGATATAATGTCGCGACATATCATTTCTTTACACCCTGTAGAGAAGATCGCGCAGCTGGTGCGTCACGAGGCGAACGCGATTATGGAACAAGGAAACGAATGCACATGGTAATCGCTCGTACCCGGCATCCATTTCACAAATCACTGAACACCGGATAAATAACGAGACCGCTGTTGAATTGCGCACCGCGAGCCACACGGTTGTTTTTAACACTGACACTCTGACGCTCTGTCATCGCAGTTAACCAACACTAGCTGAACGTTTGCCGCTGTCAAAACATGGCGAACCATCCAGCCAGGCTGCGGCTCGAGAAGAATCGGGGTCGGAACTTCCGGTTTCCGCTTCCGAATTAATCAAGGGGCCAAATTCCTCTCGCGAAATGAAAGCTTCGCATCGATTTTTCAAAAACGTACAGTCTGTTATTACGATACTCTGCAGTTCAGCTTGACTGACCTTGAATGACCATCTTAATTGGTTATCGTTTTCAGACACGCTGTCAAAATGTAAATATCATAAGGTAAACCGCTTGATCTTGTTTTAGTCTAGGTTAGGTCAATATTTATTTGCGAGATAATCGTGATTTTGCGCCGGCGTGTTTCCGGAACACGAAGGGCCGTACTTAACTGGCTGAACATTCTGCAGTCCAGGTCTAATTGCTTGATTAATTGTTAAACGCTTTTGAGCGGGACGCAGCCCGCGGCCGTCGCGCCGGTTGCGCGTTTCCGGCTGCGCGTTTCCGGCTGAATAACTGCAGGCTACGTGGACGGGAACGTCGGGGGCCAAAAGTTGCTCTCAAGGAGCTAATGCCTCTTCCGTGTCGCACTTTATCGGGCGAACTGCTCAAACGGGCAGACAGCCTCGTGCATCTTGGATGCGCTGCGCCTCGGAGCGTCGTCGTCAAGCTCCCTCGAGCGAGTAATCCGGCTTGAACTCGGACGAACGACCTGGCTTTGTCCCGATTTGTCTTTAAGAAACATCGCCGAGGTTTTGCCCGATCAATTTTTCAGATTCATAGAGGTCTATAAATCTATTCACCTTCAACACCCACCCTCGATTCTATTCGCTACGGCCCCGTCGAAAAGCACAGTCTAATTGCCCGCACGCCCTCTAACCGGGGAATTTTGGTTTTCGAGGCCGTTTTCCCGCAAATTTATCAGAATTTTTTCAGAAAATCAATCAAAACTCAATTTCCCATTTCTATCGACTAATTTGAAGAAAGTGGAATGGAATGAAATCCTATTTTTCATGAAAACAGTCTTCATAGATCCGAAACAAATAAAAATCGTACAGAATTCTATCGAATTTTATATCTAATTGTCTAATCTCGATTTGAGGCGCGCGTGCAATTTTTTTATATGAAAATTATTAAAATTCCATGAGCTATATATTTTTTTATCAGGCATGTTTCAACTGGCTTGCGTGTCGCGACACGATTGTCGATATTAATGCGATAAATAACGTTCATTTTCTTCCGCCGGATAACTTAAGGAGACCTGTTGAGCCGCAATTCGTTTAGCAACAGCCTGTAATTAAATGTGTCTCGCAGAAGATCGACGACGTATTTCCTGGCATAAATTCGGCCGGTGATGGTAGAATCTTTCTTCGGGAAAATGGCTCCGTCCCTCTCGGAGAATAACCGGAAATGGGATTAGCCTCGCCCCCTCTCCCGGTCTTCGTATCCTATTTCCTGCTCAACCTCCGTCCCTCATACTCCTCAAGGTTCAGCGAAAAAGATGCGGAAGTACTACGTGACGATCGCCGTAACGAGATTCCATATCTCTCGCGAGAATCTCGTAAGTGGAAACTACGAGCCTTTTGATTATCGGGTGAAACGGGCGAATTATTCCCAATGCTTACGCGTTAAAACGATTTTACGACAGAAATTATGTTTCCTCCGGTTTACAGTACCTGGCAGAGGGTGGGTAGATCGTAATGCCTTCATACTATTTCATGACGACGGCTTGCGAATGTACAGGGTGTCCCACATGTTTTCGACGAAAAATCAAGTAATTTATATTGCTTTATACGTGTCACAATATCGCGCGACCAATTCGATAACAGTTGTCCTTGAGTTGTCCATAATGTACAGTGATTCGCGAAAGTATTTGAAAGCATACTTCAAAACGGTAAACCAATTTTTTTTAAATATTTCAAGAAAAAGTCAAGTCGTTTGGTCCGATTGTACGGTCCGGTTGTACCGTTTTAAAGTGCGATCAAACTCTTCCTTGAGTCTCTGTATGTACGTGGAAGAGCGAATCTTTTTATAAAGTCTATTTGCTCGGCCATGAAATAGTTCTGTTCGCCTCTTCGAACGGCACTTGCTCGATCCATATCTTCCCTGTTCGCTATCTCTTCCGTTCCCGGGAAGGTAAACCAATTGTCTACATTGTGTTCTAACCGGTGCCCTTCGATTAAAACAATATTTATACGAACGTGTCTTCCCGGGTTATTATCCGCACGAATATAGGAAACGGGCTGACCTTCCAAATGTAAATATCGGAAAATCGATAGTCTCCTATGTAAATAACCTCGTAGTATGCGACCGCAGTTGCGTAAGCATAGAGTGCACGCCGTGTTACACGGGTTTCGTGGGATGATTTCGGTCGTATTCCCATTGCCCTCGTACGTTTAATGATTTAACGTTCATGCATACTTTATGTCTCCACTGTTCCGCGGATTGGCGTCGGTCCTGCCTGTCACTATGGCGACGAATTCGCTCTACAATAGTTCCGATCGAATCGATACAAATGCTATTACACGTTTTCCACGAAGTTCCCTACCTTGAGAACGTACGCTGCCCGGCAAAACAAAGTTTCACACCAGGTTTTTGGACACCCTGTACAGCAGTACAGTAACCAACACCGATACATATACAGAAATAGCAATTTGAAAGTTTCTTTTGTCCGCCACTGTAATTCCGTTTGTCGATCCCTCGGATCTAATGAGGCTGAGGTGTCTGACGTCAACCGGGCGGATTCGTCGTTGATTGGTTACAGAGTTCCACGCTCAACTAAATTAAGACTTAAACGAGCTTAAGTCGAATTAAAGAGGATTCGCGCGCAGCCACGATTCGTCCAGCAGCGAGGCACTTATCGTCGTTTCGATCATCTTTTTTCACGAAGTCTGGCTTCTCGTCTGCCTTCGAAGTCAGGAGGAAAAAATATCTCAAGGATTCCGATAGCCACGTTCGAACGAACGAACGAACGATCGATTTATCGGCGGCGAACGACCAACGAGAAACTTTTCGAAAGCGACCCGACAGCGATTCACTTTTACAGCATTTATGGAATTGTATTTACAACGACCGTTAAAAGACGCTGAAGCGCCACGCCAGCTAGATTCAACATAAAACTGAGCGGGACCGATAATGGCGACCGTTTCAAAAGGAATTCGCCATTTTATACGCGCGAAGACGCTCCGGCCATTATTGCACCGGATAGCAATATCTGGTCGGCGCGCTTGATACGTGCCTTTTCGAAAACTGCAACGCGCCCAAGCATTTTATTGCGAACGAATGATAATATCAGATGATAATAATATCTCTCTTCTAGAACTGTCGTCCAATGTTTTCCGTTTTTATCGGCCCCCTCCGGCGAAATGGTTCCGCGGAATTGAATTCGAACGGGAATAATACTATGACCTTCGCGCGACCTTGGGCAGAGGAAATTCGTAAACACTAGCCAAACGATGGAAGTAGTGAAAGAAGTTTCAACTCGATCCACTTTTGTGATAAATCCTAAAATCAGCAGTACGATGAAACAGCCCGAAAAAATGGATCTCGAGGGACCGGTATTTGATTTTCGCGAGCATTGTTTTCCATGGAGACACGAGCATAAACATGGCCGCTGGTCACTCGATCGTTCTCCCGTGGACTCGCATAAATCCGTTCGAAACGGTCTTTTTCGCTCCGCCGGGTTCACGCGTTCAACAGCTTTCGCGGGAGGAAAGTTCCGGAGCACGTGAAAAATGAAAATGGAATTCGTTATCGCGAGACCGTGGCTGGAAAACCATCGTCCGACGAGGTTCATTAATCCGCGAAACTGCCGCGAGAACTTTCCGACGAATTCGTAATTCTTCGAGCCGTAATGAACTGGATAACTATGGAGAATCCAGCCGCGGCTCCCGCGGAACTGCGGGAACGTGATTCGAGTTGGCAATGCCAGTCTCCGAAACAAATCTCCGGCTCGTTCGTTTGCGGATCGTTGCTTATGCAAGTTGTATAAAGAAATCTGCCCGTGATTATGCCGGAGAGTAGTAGCGTTGCAAGGGGCGCCGGTTACTCTTTCTCCTCAAAGAAATGGCGGCTCTGCCGCGTGTTATCGCGCTATTGTGCTCGCTTCACGTTCACGGCAATTTTTATCATTTCCATCACTGCGAAATGTAAAACCGGTGATCCGACCGTGGTAGGTTTAGTTAACAACAATGCAGTATTCTTTATACGAAAGACTTCTTCTGGTCGAGACGCCACAAACTTTCCAATTCAAATTCATTAATTAGACATCGGTCTCTCGCGCGGATTTCGAACAGTGCGCGACGGATACGATGCAAAAACGAGACGGAACGGGGGTAGGGGATTGGAAGAGGGAGGAAGAGGAGAGAGGCTGGTCGTCGCAGCGGCGAAATTGAAAATTAAAATTTATGATTGCATTAAGCAGCTTAAGCGCGACACCGGCTGCGGCGCGACGCGCGACGCGGCGAAGGAAACTTTTGAAACAATGCGGACCAACGCAGCGGCATGAGTAATTATACGGTCAAACTATTTTCTTTCGCGCCCTCTTCGCTGTTTTTCGCCAATGAATTCTCGGCGCCAGTGTTTTCTCAAGAGGCTGGCGGATAATGCATCTTCCTCCGTAAACACGGCGACGAGAAATTTCAGCCGCGAACCACAGCTTCCAACAGAGCGGGTCTTCTGTGGCAATCATAAAAAAACAAGGCAACTTATCTCGCCACATCTTTGTGTATATAAATATATATGTATATATGTATATATATATATATACACAGTCTCTACGTACGATATAGTCGACATGTTAACGCGTTGCCTTCACCAACGTCGAAATCCTAATCCGTCTTATCGTCGAGCTGCAGCAGTCGTGTTGCAGCTTCAATCAGGATGCAGAGATTTCTTACCAGCAGGAGTTAGGTACCATTAAGCGAGCACTCAGGTATTACTTGCAGCGGTGTTTAATCGAGGAGCGCGTTGCTAGGATGCGTGAAAGCCTCGCAGGGAATAGTTTAGCTATAATTCCGGCAACGTGGGAACACGTGTTCATTTTCTCTGGTTTCAGCTAGATATCGTGTGCCAGTCGCATCAGGATCATTGTCCAGTAATATTGATAAACCTCTGTTTCTTTGATAATCTTCAGATTACTCTGCTCGGAAATAGAACCACTCTCCTATTACCTTTCCCACTCCAGAGTTGCCGGATCAGCCACGTGATCAGTAAAATGAGGAGACAGGTCTTGATCTGCCGACTCTGTTGCGGACACTGATCTCCGCCCGACTTCCAGAGTTTACATTCCTTTTCTGGATTAACAACGATACTTTTACTTTGCTTTTACGGAATAGTAGCACAGAAACTTTTAGAAAGTTCTTACAACAAACACGAGGATCGGTTACAGTAGAGCAGCTGCTATTTTGCAAAAGTTCGTTAACACGGAAGGAGGACACTTTTACAAGGTTCCGATTCAATGTTGATTCGATCCTGGCCGACGTACGTCTCGTGGATCGTACGTGGAGATATTCCGACGAAGTCACTGCGTCTCGCATGAAACACACAGACACACACACACAGACCTAGTAGTCTAAGTCCAATCACTATGGAAACTGTTGTCAGCGATGACTCGGTACGAGGAAGCCTCGTACTAAGCCACGCAATCCATTTGCTCCTCTTTTCCAGATAGCAGCAGCGGCATGAACACACGAGACTGGTTACGAAGTGCCATTCGCCGAGTGTCGCGCGATCTCAAGCGGTTCATCAAGATCGGCGACTATCAAACTTTGTGTATGCAGCCGTAGTGTGTAGGACCGGGGAGACAAACGGGCGGTAACATAGATTAACGATCAGGGGGGTATAGAGACATAGTGACTGACAATATAAGAAATATATATATATATATATCACGCTTTGGTATCGTAGAAGTGAAACGATACCGAGAACGAGAAAGAGAGATTCGCGTAAGAAGAAGAAAACCTGAAAGAGATAATATAGAGTGTACAGTTCGGATAGAGGTGTTGAGGGAAGTGAACGGTTTTTGTGGGAAAGTCGACATGGATACCATGATCGGGGGCAGTGCATTCGAGTGTCGTTCGATCTTTCGAGCATCCAACGCATCCGCTCGGTACATTCAAGCGTCATTCGTGTTTCTACTTGGGCCGCAAGGAAGACTGTAACTTGGCCAACAGCCTGGTCGCGCGGATCCACGCGATGAATCACCCAGGGGATCGTCGAGAGCCTGAACCGGGTCGGATCGTAGAAGCTTAGTTGGCTCTGGTGACCGAACAGCCGCGTTATCCGTGCGCGAACTTGATGAAAATGGACTCGACAAAGCTGGGTGGGCCAGCCCCAACCAGCCCAAGGGCTCATTCGCCCGTGATGGCGAGCTACAGCACGAGCACCGCCGCTGCTGCCACGGACGCAAACATCGACTACGTGATCAGCGACTACATGGAGAGGCTCGGTACAAGGTTGAACATACTCGAGACCGAGTTGAAATACGCTTGGAGAGCGTTGGACCTTCTCAGCCAGGAGTACATAAAGATGTGGGAGAGACTCGAGAAGCTGGAGGGGCTTCTGTACGAACAACAGACGGTGATCAGTCAGCTGATCGAGTTCTACACGAGCGACGGTCCTCACCAGACAGCCAGCGTGGTGGAGCAAACGTTGGCTAGCCAACAGACCACTGTGGGGGAGTTGGACGCGATCGCGAAGAGCATAGGCGCGAGCATGGCCATCGAGGAGTCGATGAGAGACAAGCTAACGCAACAGGAGTTGGCCAGGATGCACGCGATCACGCAGGACAGCGCAACGGCCACCGCCGTGGTCACCGACATGCACAGGAACGTCAGGAATCTGGACGCTCTGGAGACTCTCGCGGAAGAGAGTAATATTCCAGACGAAGCGTTCTACAGGAGTCTGAACAATGCTTACAGGGAGGACCTGATTTGCGGCGACACGTCTAGACCGACGTCGCAATTAGGGATGATCTGGGAGGAGGCGGAGGACGAGGACGTCAACGGCAAGAAGGACGTGGACGCGAGTCTGTTCGAGAAAACCGTGACAAAGGAGAAAGAACTCGAGGAGCTGACCAGCAAGCCGGCCAAGGAAGAGATCAAGGATACGACGACGGACAAGAAGGACGAAACGGACGAAGACGAAGGAGAAGTGTTCAGCGCGGCTGACTATAAGAGCTACCGAGGTAACACGCCCTGCGTCAGCGAGCAAGACTTGGCGCAGCTGTCCAGGCTCAGTTCGATCGATCAAGTAGCTCTGGAGAAACTACACGAGTTGGAGAGCACCGAAGCCGAGGCGAGAAAATTAGCCGAAGAAGCGAGTAGCATAGACGAACAGTTTAGGAAAATCTATGTGGAGACAGACGTCGACAGTTGGACCTTCTCGAAGAGTCCTGGATCGACCGGTAGATCGATCTCTAGAGTCAGCACCGACAGCGGTCTGGCCACCGACGGCGACTTCACCACCAGATCGATGTCACCTAGACTGACGTCCACATCCAGGACGAACTTGGACTCGATCTCCAGCACCTACACGCCACCTAGACTCAGCTACACGTCCACCTTGCGAGAGAAGAGTCCCGAGCCGGTGATCCAGTTGCCCATAGACGTCGGCAGTTTCGCGAAGGGCTACGCGGAGAACAAAGAACTGACCGATCTGATGGTCGAGAGTTTCGTGGCGGTTACTTGCGCTTCGCCCACTATTTATAGCACCACCGCGGAAAAGATTCCATCGCCGACTTTATCGGCAGGCAGCGTTCACAGCGTGCACAGCGTGCACAGCGTGCAGAATCTTCGGACTAGACAAGACAATTTTTTCGGCAGCGCGGCACGACTGAATTTGGAGTTTCAAGAGAGCAGAACACCGCCGAGCCCATCGCCGAGTTCGCCGCCTCCGCCGGCGCCCAGAGACACCGCCGATACGTTCCTGATGCCAGGGACGGATCAGAGGGAAGCCGAAGCGAAGAGCTCGCAGAGCCCTACGTTCCTCAGGAACGCCGAGAAACTGGTGTCCATGGAGCAGGGTCGTCTGAGTCCGCGAGCACCGCATTCGCCGAAATCTCCGCGAGTGTCGCCCAAACACGCCATCAAACCGATCAGCGCGGTGAACATCGTCGCGGCGAAGTCCGACTCCGGCCTATCATCGATGAGCGGATGGAGCAGCTTGGACAAGTCGCCCAGTTCTCCGAAGAGCTCGATCACCAAGATGCTCACCTCTTATTCGTTGGATCACGCGAGGACAACTCTGATCCCGAGCACCACCACGGCGAGGCCCACCAGCCCGATCCCTCCTCTTCCGGAAACCACGTCCTCCGTGGCCACGCAAGAGCCGTTGTACGATACGCCGGAAGGCAGAGACGCGTTCGCCAACGCCACAGCCGCGGTAGCCAGTCATTCGTACACCTTGGCTATGAACCATCTGTCGAACTACGCTGCTATCAAGACACCGACCACCAAGGAGGAGTACAGCTTCGTGCCTCCGCCAGCGCCCGTCGCGACCACCTGTCAAAGCCCGAAGAGGCGAGGTCGTCAGCAAACGTTACAACATACTTACGACAGCGTGCCAGTTGGGACCACGCTGGACTATGTGTTTAGATCGGACCAACCGGCCATTTACTCCGTCGCCGGTAGCAATCGACAACAAGCGATCACCAGCGTGTACACCAGCGGTTCCGGCAATTACGGGCCGAAGACCACGATCACCGCTTATTACCCGGACGCGATGGAACAGTACAATACCTACCAAGACAACTTCGGTTCCGCGCAGTACACGGAATCGAGCGCGGTCAGCCACACGAAGAAACCGTTCAGAAGCACCGCGTACTCGGACGGTCTGACGAACCACGAGAGCTACAAAGCCGCGATGTACCGCACAATGTTCCCCACAGGCAATATCACCGATGCTTTGTCCTATTATCCGACCAGCGCGAATCTCCCCCGAACGGAGACGAACGAGAGCTCGTGGTTGAACTCGATGGAGGAACAGATACCGCACGACTCCACGTCCTCGAGCATCCGATCGTTGACCTCGGACGGCAGTTACGCGCAGAGTCCGTACATCGACAGAAGATATCCTCAACCGCCGGCCTATCATCACACCTACGTGAACCAGAACTACCCGCAGGCCTACCAGCAACAGTACCAACCGTACAGTCAAAGACTGAGCAGCTCGGAAAGCGCACAACTCGCCGACGGCTACCAGAGGCAGTGGCAACGAGAACACCAGTACATCCAGGACCACGACACCGGCCGAGTGTCGATCGATCAATCCCAGCACCAGCCGAGCGAGTACTACGACGCGTCCAGCGTGATAGTGTCTCAGTCGGGGTACATCAGCATCGCGGCGAACTTGAAGGACCACGAGGCGGATAACGCGAAGGCTGGGAAAAAGATCCGAAGGGGATCTTCTCTGAAGAACGCGATGAGCTCGATGAGCAACTGGTTACCGGACTTGCACCTGAGTAAGAGACATAGAAGCCACTCGCTGCCCGGCGGAGTGAGGAGGGAGGACCTGGACGGGCCCCAGGATCAACAGCAGAGACTTCAGGGGGAATTGGCCACGGGCAGAGGACGCGGCAGAGTCCAGGCACCGAGGAAGAAGAAGAAACACACGCTGGTGTCCACGGTGTCGGGCATTTTGCAGAAAGCGAAGAGACGAAGCCATCAGACGCAGTCGTTGTCCGATCCCGAGCAATCGGAGACCGAATGGAGCAGCGGCAGGCAGAGCGGCCTTTCGGAGGATGAGGACAGCGTGATGTCCGACGCAAACCAAGACCAGCCGTTCTTCGCGAAAGTGAAGACAGCGAGCACGAAACGAAAACCAGTATCGCAGCCAATGCCCCCGCAGCAGCAGCAACAGCAACAGCAGCAGCAACAGCAGCCGCCGACGCAGCTGTCCCAACAGCAGAAAGAATACTTGCAACAGCAACAACAGCAACAGCTCCAGCAGCATGTCCTGCAGCAGCAAATGCAGCAGCAAATGCAGCAGCAAGCTCTTCAACAACAGATGCAACAGCAGCTACAGCAGAACCAGGAGCAGCTGCAACAACAGGCTCTGCAGGACGGCTGGGGCAAAGAGAAGGATCAGAAGAGGGACATCGATCACGATATCGATCAAATGGGCGGTTTCGAAGAGGAGACATCGGGAAAGAGCACCGGTTCCGGTTCGGGAGGATCTTCCATATTCCAAACGGTCGGTGAACTGAAGAAATCGACGGGCAGCTCGGACGAAGCTCCCAACGAGAAGGCGCCTAAGCTTCCTCCGGTGACTTTGATGGGCGGTTCTAGCATGGAGTTCGCCGTGTCCAGAGCGTTGGGCAAGTATCGACAGAGGCAATCGTCCACGGTGTCCGACGAACAGCCGCCCAGCGAGGATTCCGGAAACGACAAGAAATCGGAAGAGGGGACCGTCCAGACGCTCGAGACCAGTTTCGAGTACCCCGAAGACATGTCGGAGAAGAGCGAGAAGAGCGAGAAATCGAGCAGCACCAGGTTGCCGGAGTTGGTTACCAGCATATCAGAGGAAGCGCCACCGTCGGAAGGTAGCCCGTCCGCGTCCAGCACGAGGGGTTTGTCGATGGGCAGCCGATTCCTGCCGCGACACCAGCAATCCCTCGAAATTCCATGGACGGGATCGCGACCCGGCGAGCTGGACGAGGACAACCGTAGCACGCATTCCTACCGAAGCACGTCGAGGGTCTCCTCCAGGCGGCAAAGTACGGAGGATTCGATCGATTCCGAGGACGAATGGTATCGATACGAGCTGAGGAAGCTGGAAGAGATGGAAAGACAATCGCAGATCGAAGTCGAGATGGGTGAAGTTCTGGTCGAGGAACCCGAAGAGCCTGACCACTATCGACCGGACGACACGGTCAAAGAGAAAATGTCGTTCGTACTGAAGGAGCTGAAGATGAAGGCCACCGTGAAACCGAGAGAGTTGAAAGAGGAGAAGGAAGAACAGAGGACGACCCCGAAGGTGAACGGGACCATCTCGAAGGATCGTCGGATCGACGAGAGAGACAGGTATCGCGACGAGAAACCAATCCCGAAACGAAAGTCTGCGGAGAGTATCGAACAGGTGTTCGCGAGAGTGACCGATTACCATACGTGGGCGCAAGAGGAGGAGATCAGAAAGGAAAAGCCGCCTTCGTCGATGGAGGAGGGCTCTTCGGGGGAGACCTCGGGCCCCGATAGTCCCGTACAGTCGATGGACGAAGAGGAGGAAGAAGAAATCCCGAAGGACATCGAGGAACAAGAGTCTCGACGGAGCTCGAGCGGCTCGACCCTGCGACACGGTGAAAAAATTCATCCCGGTTCAGAATCCCTTTCTCGCGAAGGTAGCGTTAGTGTACCACCTAGCGAGGTGTCCGTCAGCATCCCGGGCGCATGGGATTCGGAAAGCACTGTCCTTGAAGGCCTCGAACGCGACGGAGCCGGTAGCGCCGAGACGGCAACTACCGCGACCTTGAGCCTGCCGAAAATCAAAATCGACTCCTCGTCCTGCGGTAGCTCGGACACGACGCTTAAGGAGGGCCAGGTCAGCCCTGGCCCCCCTGGATCCAAGTGGAAGCTACTGAAGGCGTTGAAGGAACGCCAGGCCGAGGAGAAGCTCAAGGGGGTCGAGGAGGCCTCTAAGGAAACTGCTATCGCTCAGGGACCCACGGCAGTGAGTATCATGATTAAGTGAGGACACGAAAACCTTTGTAAGGCGTACTCGAGATTCGGGGGTTGGGTGAAGTCGTAGGTTTAATTATCGCGTACGCTTTCGACAGACCTATCTATCATTATTTCTCTGCGACATGTTTCTTCTGTTGTGTACTCGTCGTTTGCGAATCAAAGGACGAACCCTCAGGATCGCCTGTCGAGGTCGAAAATCACTTATGATATCTTTCGCTTCTTCCGAAATCGGATATAATTAAAGCCCGACTCTGTACCGGTTTCAAGAAACACAACACCGGTGACTTCAGTTCCGAAAGACCTCGACAGACAGCGGCTCTGACGTCGCGTCCTCCTACGTAACTTAAGCTGCAAGAACGAACGACGCAAACCCGCTCGAAAATCCGAGACAGACGTCGCTCGATCTCGCTGAAACATAGTTGAAATGAGAAGAAAACAATCTCGAAAATTGCGAGATCGTCGACGAGTCTCGGGCTGTCGCGTCGTTTGTCTTTGACGGATTTATTTGCAGCGTGGCGACTTGATTTCCGGCGTCGAGAGCTTTCGATTGGTTGTCGCCGGGGCGGCGAATAACGAGTACGCTCTACGCTAGCGAACTGTAAATGGAAAACCTACGAATTTAAGCATATGCCGCGTGTAAGGTCTAAGCGTGACACGTACAAACACACACTACCAGTCAATACTAAGGTAACGATAAGAGAGAGAGAGAGAGAGAGAGAGAGAGAGAGAGAGAGAGAGAGAGAGAAAGAAAAATGAATGGAGAGACGGAAGTGAAGCTTTGCCTCTACGGGTTCCGGTGCGATCGCGTCCCGGACGCCGACGTCGGGACGACGAGCGCCGATGAACGACGCGTTGGACCGATCTGTAAACTCGCAAACCATGTATTAAACAGCGGTACGTTAGTACGTACTAGTCAATTCAACAAGTGCAGCGTCGCCGACGCTCAGCCAAGCAATATACTCGTAGAAGGTTGGCGAGAACGCACGATTAAGCATCGATCGGTAGTCGCGATCGACGACGATCGATTTCGAGAACCGGGTAGAGTTAATTCAACGGCGGCGAACGTACGGACACCGCCGTCTACTAAACGAGGCTTGTTTAATTCATAGATCCTAGAACTACCTAGATGGTGCTTTAATAATCGATACGCTTTAAGGTTAGTATTATCGACAGCCGTGTGCCTGCGCGGTCAGTTAACGTTCCCGAAGAGGAGAAGTTGACCGGTGATCTCGGTCCACGACGTTACCGCTATAGGTATCCTTGCAGAACATGTCGGAGAAAAAAGAATTCAGAGATTAAGAGAGTCGCCAGATCAGGGGAATACAGTTATCCCCTCTGTGTCTCTCTCTCTCTCTGTCAGAATCGGAAGGGAAAATAGGGGAATAGCGCGGTGGAAAGGGAACAAGCATCGATCTGGCGACTCTACACCGGAGCAAGTTCACCCGAACTGAAACGATCATCGTACGCAATCGGGAACCAAGTTGATATTTCGCTTCGAATCGCACATCTCGGATCCGCCGTAACGTTAAGACTCGAGACAAACGTAATCTCTTCCGAATTATCCGCGGGGTCTTTAGACGCCACGCGAGTAGCACAAACCGCGCGTTTACATTTCGAAAGCCTCTCTACAGCTATGGACGAGTCAGGGGATGCGGAATCGGGTGAACAGAAGCGAAACAAATCGCGCAGGCACGGCTCAGAATCTCGTTCATCGTGCACATCGAAAAATAACGATCTCCAACCGGAGAAAAAAGCTCGCGGAATGTGGAGGAACAAGATGACGAAAGTGGGCTCAGCGCAGAAATACACATTCGATCGCTGAAAGTTATCGCTGGACTGCGGACCTTTGTGCATTTATGCCGTTTATAAAATACGTGAGAACATGGGATGATTCTCTGTGCAGGCGACCTTCGCGTATTTAAAAACAACTCCGACAACAGAAATCTTTCGAATAGATGACCCGGTCCAAGATAAAATAATAATTTATTTAACGACGCTTCCGTTTAACGCGCAAAAATTTATTTTTACCGATCGCTTATTCGATTTTAAAATGACCACGTTGTATACCACCGCAGCAATACTTGCATAACGGGGACACCGATTTCCAATAACGCAGCGCATAGATATGCAAATGCATACAAAAATACGAGGTGGCGGAAGTGGCAATTTGGTCCAGGCTGTGCAACGTGTCACCGAATGGAAACGTATTGTGCTCGTACATCAGGGAATATATTTAACGCGTTACGTTCCTTTGATATTTCTCGAGCGTCGTTCCTCCCTAGCAGAGTCGCCGGATAAGAGGAAATGGCGTCACGTGGCCGGCCCGTCGCAGAAGGGGAAGAGAGGGTAGTCTCTAAATTGAACGAAAATTTTCATTTGATAATTGAAATTTAACGATCGACGTTCCCACGTTTCGCGAAGGTCGCCTGCAGCATTTTGTTCCAACTTTATTCTGATTTCGCTGACGCAGCCCGTGAAAGGGGACTCTCCGCACGAAAGTCCGCAATCCAGGCCACCGCACCTTTGTACCAATCCTTTTTACTATTTAAACACTTCGGAGGATGCTCTTTCCTCGAAGGGCATCGATCAGAACTTTTTGTAGATCCTCGAAGAGGGACTGGCGTGTCCCAGCGATTCCTCGGAACTATGTCAATTTAGAAATACTCTTTCCTTCCTTACCGTGGGCGTGGAGAAAGCGACGTCCGCGTGTGCAACGGCACTCTTCTACTAATCATGGACAATACTCTAGATTCGCTACGTTCTCCGTAAGACCGACGAATAAGGGGAAACGATTTCGGCCTAAAACGGTCGCGAACGATACATACGCATACACTGAAATATATATGTATATTATATGTATATATATATCATCGTGGCTCTGTCGTCTCGCGACTATTTTCCGATCGACGATCCGACGAACCGGGGATGACACACACATTTTTCGTTTTCGTATTCTTCCGACAGCTGCGAGCAGATTTCGACAACGTCGCACGAGCAACGGAGAACGATGAGATTAACGATCGTTGTCGTGCATCTTGTAGTTACTCGTAACTAGTTCACACTATATAGGCTGGTAGGATGATAGAGATTAGTTCCGGTGAGTTAGAACAGCCGATGCGTAGTCGCGTGCGAAATCCTGGAGCCGCGAGCATGTTCCCCGAGGAATAATCTTCCCCACGGCACACAGCGCAGAGTCGCCAGATCAGGGGAGTTCCCTCTCTCTCTCTCTCTCTCTCTCTCTCTCTCACACTCTTTCTCTAACAGCACCAGATTAGCCACGCGACCGAACGGTAGAGCGGGTAGACTCCCGATCTTCTGACCAGCGCAGTGTCGCCTGATCAGGGGAATACAGTTACCCGCTCTCTGCAAATGCGATCCGTGGCGGACGAGAGGGGATTAGAGCGGGGAGACGACGAGTCTTAATCTGGCGACTCTGACACCACGATATACTTCTAGTCCTTTTGAGACGCTTCCTAAAGCATTGTCAATTACGAGAACCTATTAGACGGGATCCCGAATTAGCGCGCCCTTTTCTAGACACCGGGAATCATATTTTGAGAACGGTCGTCCTTTTTTTGACACGCACGTGTAGAATACCTAGTGACCGAACAGACAGTATACACAGATCCTGTACACTGTAAACCGTCCAGATAATTCGTCAAAAATATCGCTAACGGGAAGCGGAGAGGATCGTCGAGTGAGCATAAATCCACCGTAACACTAGATTCACGGAATTTTCGCGAGAACATTGTTCTGTCGTCGTAGCTCGTATAACAGGTTGAGAGGGTTGGCAGGGGTTGACAGTAGTCCTGAACCGATCGAGAGAACAGAATCCGACGTCGACGGGGCGTGCCCGGCTCCAGGATTTGAATAGGCTCGTCGTCGAATCGCCGGAAACGCGCCGAGTAGTTCACGTGCTAAGATTTTCCTCGTACTCGTCCTCGGACGTACACATACCATTTCGTAATCTCGAAACGATCGATCGCGTTCCGGGTACCGATAACCGTTCGGCATAACACGATATGTCCGCAATAGTTCCGTAATCGAACTGATACGCCGTCGGGCGCAGCTACACACCTGTGTATGTATACATGCATGTATATACAGGGCGGTGCACCTGAATTGCAGCCACCCAAATGTATCTCCTTCAATCGCGTTTTAATTTGTTCCAAATCAATTTCACATTTAATCCTTTGGACTCGACGCAGTTTTAATTCCGAAATCGAAACGTTTTCCTTTGCAACCCTGACCAGTTTTATTCTATGTCTTATATACATGTATACATATATACATATATACATATATACAAATATATATACATATATACGTATATACGCACGCACACGATATGTATAGACACTCGCGCGACACAAGAGAGAACCGGCGCGCAGAGAGCACACACCGACCACATATGAATTTCTGTTTCATCGCGCGACGATTAATCCGCTCCTTCCGTGATACATACCGTGTTGCGCTAAAGTATCGGGCCACGAGGATCTCTAATCGATTCTCCTGCGTTCAACGAATCACCAGTTCGATCGCCGTGTTCCTTTTCCAGCGTATCGGTTCGGAAAATTCGTTGGATTGAAATTCAAAGATAGAATTCAGGTACTTGTTCGGAAAATGTCAAAAGTAATGGGACAGACTGGAAAATATGTTATGAACAAATATTTTAATTTTCTCTTCGAATATCGATGTTCAAAAATGATACGAATTTTCATTTCAAACCCAAATACACGCACACCGGGTGCTAAAGCGTCGGATGACAGAATATTCCGCAGCGACGCGTACTGCTCTTTCGATTCGCGTCTCTTCTGCGACACGCGGTGCAGTGTCCAGCTGTAATATTATTTTCCGACCGGTTCCCAGTGTGGAAACGGTCGAACGAATTTTCCTAACACGTACGATAGGCTTAAGAACTAAAGACACTATAGCGATAGATATTTCTTAAGGTACTTTACAGGAAACCGTGGCTGAACAACATTCGTAACCACCGGGCTGCTGATGCTCGCGCAGCTTCGTCATCTTTTTTTACATTGTTAAAAATCGTTTCTCGGGACAGGAATTATTCGTTCAAAGTGTCCATTCGATGTAAAGGCTAACTATGCATAAACGCCAGGGTTTCCATCTGATCTACGCGAACCGAATCGTGTTTGTTCGCTCCAACTCGACCGGGTACCCGCGTGCCCACATGTATGCTTTGCGAAACGTTTTAATGAAAATATCGTAAAACCGCGCGATGTTTCCGTCCTTTAAATATTTTTCTTGAAAACAGAAATTTACGTGAAAAGTTCGTTACATTAAAATTGTGAAACGTATTCGCGTACCGTTTCCATTGTTCGTACAATTTCAATGAAAGTAACATAAAAATTTCAACAAAAATAACATAAAAATTGTGCTCGTACAATTTCCATCGAGATTAATCTGAAGCGTCTTTATATTAGGAAAAAACGTTTTATTAAATTCAACTCCTTTACGAGACCCGAGAACAATTTAGCAGTAGAGAGTTGTGCATTCTCCGAGTATCACGCTGGCTGCTACGATTTGAGACAACAAAGCGTTTCAAATTCGTTTCGCTATGTTCAACCCTGGCGAGGAGAATGCTTTTGACGATTCGCGTAGCTAGATCTGTTCGAATCTCGCCAATTATCTTTCACGTATCTTTCGACTTTGTTTTTTTAATATAAACATCGATCTCTTTATTGGACTCGGGACAAGTATGCATGAATATATCAGCAGCCTGGCGAGAACACGGCTACACACATTGGAAACAGACGTAACACAAAACAGTCGCGTCGTACACACGTCCAAAGTATATGCTTCCGTATCTAAAGACTTCGCAGGCGTATAATACTCTAAAGCATAGGCTAGCTATTAATTATCGTGTGTAGATCGGTGTTAGTATATTAGGGACAAAGACGGGGTTGCGCATGTCTCGCAATCCGGCGAGCGAGTTCCAAGCAGTGGCGGCACGAAACCGTGGAGGCCCGGGTCTGACCAGGGACGGCGTATTTCAATGAACCTTTTGCACTCGGAGATACTTTAACTCGAACGAGTAAAGCCGAATCAATTAGAAAGAAAATCGAAAATATTCTAGGCGGAATAGGTTTGGGAAAAATGTCTGAAAATTGTGAAATTTTCCAGCGTTTACACGAAAGTGCCCCTTTAATTGGTCGGGCCCGAGCACACGTATCAGGCTCGGTCGGCCGATCGATTGTTCTCGTAATTGGCGGAACGTGCCGGGCGGCTCTGACATTAGGGGCGCATACCACCGGTGATGTCAATAACAGCAAAAAGTCGGCAGAATTGTCGTGGTGCTCGTTTTTTCAAAGCGTCGCTCGGGGTCAGCGGGTTGGAGCGGCTCTAGATGGCTGGCGTTCTCTATCCAGTGAATGGGAACAACCCCTTCCTGGACTTCTATACGGAATTATTAGGTTGTTGCACATTGTCCGATTTTTCGAATGCAAATGTTATGCGAGGAGCGCTATTATCGTCTGCCGGTTCGCCATTTGGTGTTCCGGACATTTTACAATTATTGAATTATGAATTAAAAACATTGTATTCGTACAACACCATAAATAGTCCTCTTCGAATCAAATTCTTATTTTATTTAGATAAAACATCGTGAAAACACCTTCTCGTCCGACGTCGTGAAAATTTTGAACAGAATGTGGTAAATTATTGTTGATAAAAATAGTCTCTTTTTGAAATACGTATTCTAAGATCGATTAATTAGTTTTGATCTCCGACAGTTACAGACAGATGGCGAATAAAAATAAAAATGGTACGCGAGGTGGATTAAAATAGAGCCATTCGAATAGAAGATCGGAAGAGTCTTTTATATCAGAGTAAATTTTTTTTTAAGAATTTCTGACAACGTTGAAGATATTCGGCTTCCTATTTTTCCATCGAAAATAAATATTCCAATAACTGAAATAAATAAAATGTGACTTTCTGCTCCCCTATTCAATTGCGAATTCTTGCAGCAACTAAATATTTTTGAACAGCAGATGCGAATCATCGAGCATATAAAAATTTGACGATAGAAACGAGTATTCAAGCTTTTACATAGTTGAAAGTACTGAAATGTGAATACAGAATTTAAGAATTTTGTTAACCCGGAGACAAAGGGACAAAGGCAAGTTAAAGAAAGTAAGATGAGAATGCATGCGTTTCCGGAACATTCCGTAAGCTGACAATTCTTGGAGCAATAAATTTTAATTCGCACTGTCGCTGGAACAAAAATATGCGACCGCCTGGTTGGAGACGGTGAAGCTGAAGAGGGAAACAGAGAGAAGTTTAAGTTGGAGTTGAAGTTACGTTTAACTTAATCAACCCTGAATGAAGAAAAATAGCGAGAGAAAGGTCCTGAGACAAAATAGACTATGTCGTAACGTTATTTCTCAGCCTCTTTCGAACTCGACGAGCGACCAACTATTTTTACGATAATCGTGTCACAATTTGTGCACAGAATTTCATCGCTATAATGAAAATGGCCCGTGAACGGTCCGGGAAAATGAAATTAGGCCAATGGAATGGAAGAGTCTAATTCTCCTCGCGTTTTCAAAAATTAAATGTAGCCTCTACGGATTATTTTGTCCCGCCAAGACTGCTAACGGAAAAGCCCATCTAAAAATTAACCGAGGTCTGTAAGAGTTGATAGCTATTTTTGAACGGTAACCATGAACGATAGTTCTTCGTGGCGGCAACTAATGCAAACGCGACGCTTAAACAGGCCCGGAGAGGTAAAATTAGGCCAATGGAATAGTCTAATTCTGCCCGCGTTTCGAGAAATTAAATGAAGCCTCGGTCGCACCGGCGAACAATAAAGGACACAATTGTAAACGTCCTGGAGATTGAGCTGCGCACCGTGCTCTAGGTGTCTTGAGAACTTTTTTACGGGAACTGGCTCGCCTCCAGAGAATACCGTGAATGGTTCGAAATTTCGCGGGATACTCGTAGCGTCCACAGTGCCTCCGTGGAATTCAACGAGATTCCGTTAGCACGTAGAAATTCTATGCAGCGACACGTACTGCTCATGGAGAAAGACTCGCGGAAAGAAACTTGCCGGATGCATCTTTTGTTACGACAGCGGCGGCTGCAATAATGTGCTGGGTTCCAACGAACTGGCAGGAAACTTCGAGTAATCGAATTAGATCGGGTGGGAGATCTTAAACGTATTTGCTTCTGGACTGCTTGAATATTTATGCAAATATTTCTCTTGAGCCCAGTTATTTTCAGTGACAATCTCGAACTTTATTGTTATTAAGAAATAATTAAAAAAATTTATTTCGCACGAAGATTCGCCGTCGAGCAAAGAAAATATTCGCAATAATACGAATTGAATAGGGGACAGAAAACGCGATCGCTGAAATGAAAGAAGGATCGAGCACGAGATAAAGCTTCGTCGAAATTCGAGTCGTACCATCGACTATATTTACCGTTGTTCCGAATCGGAGAATCTGCATTCGTTTCTCAGGAGATTCGCGCCGAGCTATAAATCAATCACGGCGGCGCTGAATTATTCGCGGTCGGATATCCGGAAGGGAGTCGTTTCGTTCTCGGGGAACGGAGAACGCCGCCATTATCCCCTGACGCCTCGAGATTCAGACCAATTGTGTACCATTTCTCACTTTTATACGAAACGAATTTAAAGAAAAAAGAACCTCTAAAAGAAACGCGCGACTAGGCGGAGAAGCGAAGGCTACAGGTTCGCGGACAGGGGGGACGTTAACTGTGTCTGTATATTGTGCGATTATAAACGGTCATGGTTATTGTGTATGTATATTATCACGGTTGTCGTTGTGTCTAACACATTGTTAGCCGTCTCTCGTGGTCCAACCGCGGACACAATTACCCACAAACTCACCGAAGCCGCTCGTGCGCGCCGAACGATACGACACGAACTCTCGTGCGAAAGGCGTCGTAGTAAATCGACTTAGGCGCAGTCCGATCAAATTATGCTGTCGTCGATGTTCGAATCGATCCTCGTGGAGCGACGGAAAAGGACTGACACTTATGTGGGGTAGTGCGAATTCGACTGAAGGAAGGAGAGGGGATACCGGCGGACACTTAAGCGTGGCGTGCACTACTGTATGTATGTATGTCCTATCGACTGGGGAGAGAGAATCGTGCAAACATCGTTCGGCGCTGCGAGCGTCTTCGGACACACTCGAACACTTCCGGTCCAGGACCCGCGATCCACACGGAGGATCATCTTCGAGCTTTCGAGTCCATGGCGTCGCGTCGTTATGCAGATTCGCGGCCATCTCTTCGAAAGAGAAGCCAGCCTCCCAGGGGATCGATGAAGCAGGGAGAGAGACTGCGTTGAAATATTCCGAGCGGCCTCGGGCTCGTTAAAGAAGTAATAACGTCTTCTCTCACGAGACACCGACAGACAGAATGTCGTCTCTCAAGTGGTAGCACACGCAGATCCACCCCCGCGGACGGACAGAGTTGCAAAACAAGACAGAGATTCGTTTGAAAGTTTTCCGACGACTGCACCCTGCTGCGAGCTCTCTTTACGACGGCTCGTACACTTCGTCCGCGGAGTTTGGGACTTCGAAAAACATCCAGCCAATCTTCCAAATTGCTTGCGTAATTTCCCGGCGTTAGACTTTCGAGATTTCTCCGAAACAAGCGGCACTTTCTTGTCTCAGAGATTCGGATTAAATGATATTCGATTTCTTGCAATAATATTTCGAATATCTAGGAATGGTGCTGTAGCTTCGATAAATATCTTGGAGTCGCTAAATCGGTACGACCTATCGCATCGAACGCGAATTAATACAAAGGACGACGTCGCGTACGCGCCACTCAAACGATTACGCTCGCTTGTATGCGAAGAGTCTAAATCCCGATAGCGCCGAATCACAGAAACAATACCCACTGTGCTGAATTGGAGGGGTTGGCAGGAGGGTCTGAACAGGTTATAGAGGGGTGCTACGTTCGGTTCGCCTAATTCCGTTTGTATCGCTACCAAAGCCCCATGTTTAGATCCTTATGGCACACGTTGACGCTGCAACAGGATCGAATCCGTTGATATTACCATTCTCCTCGACAACGAAACTACACGCGCGTGTTCCGGGTTCGTAACGGTGTTGGTGGCACTAACTTCCCAGCAGAAAGACGCAGCAGAGTGCAGTTTGAATCGGAGAGTGTTTACCATGACGATGGATGCTGCATATCATGGATCAATTAGTATGTTTGTCTGTTCGCGGCGCGGGGCTTGCGTCTCACTCGCACCAACTCGTAAATACATATGCGACCACACGAACAAGCTCTCGTTCACGCATCCATACACAGACACACACATATATGTATAACACGTACGATAACGATACTATTAGCCTACGCGGTAGTTTTGTGTCAATTAATAATGTAACGAAAAATCATTTAGCCGTGTTTACCGGGCAGGGAGGGGGGAGGGACGGGGGCAGCGTATAGTTAAGGTAAGAAGCTTTCGTGTGATAACCGGAGAGAAACGCGTGGCAGGTGATCATCGTCGGGATGTCGTGCAAAGCCGACGACGTCTCGCAAGCTCGTGCGCGGAAGTCGCTTTCGGTTCTCCGGCGTTTCAGCCGAGACCGAGAGCGAGAACAGAGTGAGAAAGGCCGATGTCGCTTCATCGACCGCAGGCGCTATGGTTGTGTCCAGTTGTTTTTTGGGGGACCGAGAGAAAGAGAGAGAGAGAGTAGGTGTTCAACGTTGTCGTTGCCCGCCACCGTGAAAATAATGCCACCGCTTCTGATTAAGTTTCCACCGCTCCCACTACGCCCAACACTACGCCCCGATTGCAATCGCGCCGACAAACCCGCAACATGGCGCACTGCGAGCCCGAATTAGTATACAGCTGCCCGGAATCAATTTACGTGATCATTCTCGTGGATTCACGTTCCTCTCGGTGATTTAGCTTGTTGGAAATTCTTTAATTTCTCAAATTAAGAAATATGTAAGAACAGCGAAGTCTCTCTTCAAAATTATAGAAATAAAACTTTTATTTCTTCATCGAATACGAATCGTGTTACGCTGCGAGGTGTTCATTCTCTGGACAGCTCACCTAGTAAAAATGTCACGAAACAGTCGGTAAATTCTTCGATCCTACTTCGGATATGTCTGTTGTACCGTCGGTCGCCGCGCCGTGAAATATTCATCGCCGATAGCTTCGGCCATCTGTTGCGACGCGAATAAACGCGTTTTATTGCACTCGGATGGCGGTAATGCGTTGTCGTGCCGCGATAAAATCTGCCGCCTCGCGCGACGCTCGGTTGGTATCCTCGCGGAATCGAGTTTAACCGGCGGCGACGATTGTTTCCACAATAACAACGATTTAATCAGTTTTCCGAAGCGTTAACGTGGCCGCGATAACCTACGACGGTTTAATTTCAATTCCTGCGGTGCTCGTGAGGAAAATGCCGAGATCCAGCGCCTCTCGCTTCGAGCACTTCGAGCTTTCCGTGATCCTCTAATCCTCTTTAATATTCCACCTATCTAAGGAGTACATTCGACTTGGTGGCATTTATGTGCCGAGACGCGCGCACGGCGACAGGCGGGATTATTGCACCCGACGACCCACATCGCGCAGCCACAAGTGTTGACCCTCCGTAGCCCCGTTATCTCGGGAATTGAGTGGACAATCTCGGGATCTTGACTCCTCGGCGGATAAACCACGCGGAATCCCGCCCGGTGTATTAGTTTTGTAAGAGCGTGGGATTTTTCTAAGGGCGGATTTTCGGCCACCGGCGTTTTTCGTAGCGATCCGGAAGCTTTTCGACGTGCGGCTTGATCGACCAAGCTTAGGCATCGGAAAACGAAATGGGAAGAGTTGATCAACGATCCCGATCCCTATCTCGATCGGTCGAGCTACGCTTTTTTTACCTCTTCTTTTTACCGAGCGCTGTTTTAGAGATTCTCGTATACAATTTGTAGTACGCTTTTTCGACGGTGACTTTTCTACAGGCTTTCCACGAGCTGGAACATTGATTCTACCACTTTTGGAACGGGAGTACCATTTTTAGGACGTACTATTAGGCGGTGGACATCATCTCGTCGCAAAATTCGAACGACGGAGTCGGTGTGCAATAATTAATCCGCCGGCTGGTGTCGCTCAGAACTTTCCAGGATTCCAATTCCACGGATTTATTTATGTGAACGGTTCCGTTTTCATGTCGCGTCGTTCATTATGGAGAGATTTCGCTTTTTATAGTATTACGGTGTGAATATGTATGTAATTCGGCGTGGAAATAAAACGAATTGGAGACGTGGTACTCGAAAGGTGTTTTTCTCGGTGGGCGGTGGAGTCGCCGGATCAGGGGATTTCACTCGAACTCCGGGGAATACGTCTTAATGTGGCGACTCTGGCGGGCGGCGACGGGCAACGATCGTTTCAAGGAAGTCGCTAACACGGCACACATTTCAGAGATCAATTTTACACCTTTGAACAGCTGCTAGCAGCCCCGAATTCTTCAGCGACTTTTTACGAACGAACTTCTTTCTAGCTTGCGACGCTAAAATTCATCGAATTCTAAAACTATTTGGCAACGGGTAGCATTAAGCTTTATAGTGGTAAGGTTGGCAATATCGACGCGTAGGGAGACAAGCAGAAATACAAATCGCGCAATGATTCTAGTGGTATACAATATTTTACGAAACTCGTCACAAACGTTACTTAAAAATGGGGAAATCATTGGAAAATCTAAACTTGCTTTTTCGTTCCTGACTTAATCAGTCCGCAGTTCTACCGAAAGCTTCGATAATAACTCACGAGGAATTAATTGACTAGTGATAACACGTAATCGTGGCTCGTCGAAGTGCACCTCATTTGATAATCATCGCTGCGAGGATAAACCAATTTACGCGTCATTAACTTAACGGATGAATGCTGCTTGGAATCATTCGAAATTATTCGAACGCGCCATCATAGCGCCATTTAGCTTCAGAACTGACCATTCAACTGGCGAGATTCATTGTCTTCGCGATTTATAGAAATATTGTATACGACTGAAGTTTAAGCAGTGTACGGCGCCATTAATCCCTTGCGATGGCGTTTACTGCAATGGCAATCCCATTATCTTTCGCCATAAAAGTTTCCATCGCAGCCTGGTACATGATCAATTCACATTTTCATAGTTTCGTGTGCAATTCAGTTGTCAGAGTTTCGTACGAGCTCGTACGTTCGCAGATTAATCTTAATGCTATGGTATAATCTCCAGGTTCAATGAAAAATTGGACAATCAAAGATGAAACGAAATTTTAATTTTTTAATGGGAACTGTTGGGATCCCTCGCGTTCTTTCTTCGCGTAACGGCCTTGATTCGGATTTCTGCTCTTCGTTTTTAAATGTTCTACCGCAGAAAAACCACGGGACCAGATGTCAGAATTTGTGAAACACGCTTCGAGTTCTGTGACCAGGTTTCTGAAACCGATGGGTCGCGATTCCATCGCAAGGGACGGGCAGCACGAACTTGCTGAGCTTTAACGAGCGCGCGGAATCTAGGCTCTGCTATATTGTTAGCTGCATAAAACGGCTTATCGGGGGCGCGTTCGGTGTAAATTTAACGAGCGGTTGAGCCGCGTTTTATTCGGTGCGTGCGTTAGCTCGTGCGCGAGCGAGCGAACGTTCGCAGAATAAACCGCGTTGGGTTGTGGGATGATGACCCAGGCGAACGTGGGATCAGTCTGCACATCCTGGGCGTCTATCTAGCTGGCACAATTAGCCGCGCACAATACCACTGTCGTTACACGCGCGCGGCTCGCGGAGTACACCTAATCGCGGCTGCTTCAGCGGTCAGCGAGTTGCGCGCGTGTATCGCGGCGTTACTATTATCGAGGGAACCGATTTCGCTGCTCATCTGCGCTTCCGGTGTTCACGTCGGACATCTTGCATCCGCCATTCCCCCATTTCGTTGGACCCAGTCGGCCCGCACCACCCATTCAACTCGCATTGTCCCGATCAATTTAATTCAACGGTTGCGAGATCGAGGCACGAGCAATTCATTTTACAAAATTTTCTAATAATTCGCGACACCGATAAATACTTTTAAAAATGGATAACACATCTTGTTGACAATGTGTGCCGACCGAATGGGTCGAACAGTTTATAAAATATCCTCTTATCGCACGATACTCAATGTCCATTATCATAACCAACATCATTCAGGTAGAACATTAAAGTGTCAGATTACCCGTAGATTATTCGCAGTGTGTAATCATAGTCGTTTTATGTCGCCGTTCGAAATCATTGAAATCCGTTGCATTTCCACACCCACCTGTATCCAACTCATTGTCAGGTGAAACCTCTGTTCTACGCGAATAGAAATTGTCTCTAGGCGTTCGTAGTTTTCGCAGTGCTGCCTCTATCGCAACGAAAATCGTAGGATAATGATTTATAATGAAGATGCAGCACTTCCACCGAGGTGTTTACGCCGCGTCATTGACTCGCCGCGCCGCTGCAGATTTTCGCAGCGCTCGCGTTAATCATTGTTACATCGGCTGTATGCAAATCGCGCGTTGATTTCGCGATTGTCGTCGTCGATTACTCAAAGGGCTTTCCTCGACGAAGTGTAGGTACATTGCAGACGTATTATTACGCGGTTCAACTATGCACACGGCGCTCGTTCTGCAGCCTTCTGTTCGATATGCGATCGTTGATGAAAGTTTTAATCGTGACACGTAGACGCGTCATTCGATATTTCTCCCCACAAACTTTTCACTCTTCTCGCAAATCGGTTTACATGGGAAAATTCTATAATTACATTCTTGTAAAATAATCTCCCTCGTACAATATCAGACGTATATCCATGAAAATCATACATCATCGTCCAACATATCCATTTACAAATATAAAGATTCTATATGAGATATATTTAAGCGTTTATGGCAAATCGGGAACTGTCTAGAACTTACTTTACGTTCCACGGTCCGCCATTGAAATTCTCGCAGCACGGAGCAGTCGATCCTCGAATCAGACTCGATTATAGTTCTCCATCTAGCGATTCCCAAGTGGCCAACGAAGACCAGAATTCAAAGAGGATTACGATGGATCTACAAAACATAAATTTGATCAAAAACTCTTGAAATTTTGTTTAGGATTTGATGTCTAACCGAAACAATGGGTCGCATCGCGGTGGTGTCTTGTTTCGCGCGAGGCTAAATAATTTCTTCGTCGAGGTCGTGTTGGTTCAATGTTTCCGCGAGGAAAATGGCCATTCCGCTCCCTTTTTTGTGAAAGGGAGCACGAGGCAGGTGATTTTTCAAAGGCGGAGGGAAACGCGACACGTCATTCTGCTTGGGAACCGCTTGCCCACGGGGAAAGCCAGCTTTTCCGCAACGTTACACGACGCGCGTCCCGTGCATACGTAAACAGCCGACAGTCGTATCCTCGGGAGCTTCTCCCCGTGTTGTCCTTTCGTTCCGTTCGCAATTCATCATCGTCACGGGCGAACGTCTCACCTTCCTCCCAAGATTAGCCACGCGAAAAGACACTCGCGAAATTCGGTAGGTGGTGCTCGCTTCAAAAATGCCCAAAAATGACAATTATATGAAACATCTGTAAAATTTTAACCGTACATCTCGACCAGAGTTCAAACACCCAGATAAATACGCTGTAATTAATTCGGATTTTTAAGTTGGAAATTCTCGTCGTAAAAAAATCTGTACGTGAACAATTTTTTGAAAATGGTAAACCAGAGTATTTCGAGCAAGTTAAACATCCCTCGGCGTCGACCAACCAGAAACATAGCTCGTGAAGCAATTTTCAAAAAACTTCCCACTTCGCCGGTTGCGCGGTTGTTTCAAAGGAAAAGTGTATTTGACCAAGCGAGGAAATGTCGGCAAATATCAGGGCGGAATCGAATTCTGCGTGCCGTTCCTCAAAATCCGTGTAATTGGGTCGATTACAATTTTCTCGCGGCGCACTCGCGAAATGGAAACCTAATTACATCGCATTGAATTCGCGCCAGGCAGGAAAAATGCGCGGAATTAACTGTATAATTTAGCGGGCCGTGCAAGAGAACTCGACGGTTTTGTGTCGAGCTGCGAGAAGGTCCATTTGTCCACACGACCGGAGAAAATATCATTACCGTGCGCCGAGCGTGTCGCGTGTTTTTGTTCCCGAGTGACATTGAAAGTCTTGCTCCGTGCGGTCGACAGGAAAATGGCGGATCGATCGATGACAAGTGAAACACACAGTTCCTTTTTATATTACTCGGATAGGCCGCGAGAATTCCAAATTGAATATCCCACCGAGTGACCAGAATTATCTTTGCTATTCCACATAAAAATAAATTATAATTAGGCTGTGGATATTTACGCAAATTATTTTTTAATCGATCATATCATCCATCGAATCATTCGTCTCTTCGTGGAACCATGGGATCAGAATAACTTATATCGCTATCATAATTCCATATTATCCATGAAATAACTTAATCCCCACTCTATCGACTTCACATATCATTATTGGATCGCGGCTGTGACGAAAGTTTCTTGTTTTCTGTATCGGATCTTCTATATCAGAGCGAAACAAAGATATTTACGCGTAATTACGATAATTACGAATTCTATTTTGTACATTATTCGCTTACGCATATCCGCGATCCTCGATCGCAGAACCACCGGAACGCAGATGAACGACGATCCCGACGCTTAAACGTTCGAACGTCTCGTCGAGGCACCGCGACGCCAGCAAACGAGCTAGGAAAAAATTGCGAATAAGATGGCGGTTCGTGGTCCAGAAAATGGTCGAACGATATCGGACTTCGGAGGTTGGGGATCGAGACCATGAGTGTCTGCCAAAGTATCGCCGAACAATGATATTAATAATTAGTCGATATCGATGTTCCTTATTATGATGCGCGCGTCAATGGACGCGAACCCGTTGCAGCGTCTCGACAGAGCGGCCATCTTTGTCGCACGATTTTTCATATCATCGGTGTGATTTTCCATTTGTAAGCGTTTATATCATCGGGGGAAAAAGGGTGGGCTTGGAAACTGTTATTATATCCATTTCGGTTCTTGCAGCGGTTATGGAGATGAAGAACCGGAAATTTCGACTATGTATATTCCACGCTCTGGAACGGTAAAAATCGCGTCCGTTGTCGCTAAACACGGACTCCATAGGGCTTCGCACGATCGTATAGCGTAAATCTAGCGTTTAAGCGAATTTAAAGGAAGTATGTTATTAAGGCCTAAAACGATAGATAGCGGACAACTTGTTAGCAGGCGCATAAGTACACAATATTTTCGTTGTTAAGTAAACGCTTGTCAGAATTATACTCGCGAAGCGATGCTATTCCACGTAGATATGTAACATGTATAGTCAGTTATACTTCATTCGCTCGCGAGAGCGTCTACGGGCGTCGGAGGACAATCGACTTCCCTGGTTCACTATTACGTACGATAATATTATCATTTTCACATAAAAAGCTGCAGCTTTTAGAAACACAAGAAGAGCAATATTGTTTTCATCGCCAGACAATTACCTTAATTCGACAGTTTCCTTGTCGATTGCGAGATCGAGACATTCTTTGTGTACCTAGTTTCAAATTTGGTTGGCAAAATCGTACGCGATTCCCGCTGAAATAGGACGCCATTTGTTAGCGAATGTGGGTTTAATTTCCTCGCGTCCTGTAGGGGCGTTAACGCATTTAAATAGACGCCTCGGAAATTAATTTGCGTTACCGGTTTGTATTCCGAAAATACAGAATGTCGAATATTAATTTCGCGTTCGGTCCAGCTATGCAAAAAGAGACCCGCGATAATTGCGCCCGTTTTCTCTTATTTGTCTAATTAATGATCAGCGGTAAATATAAATTTTCTTTCTAGTCTGAAAAATTCTACTTTCTTTTCGACCTGTTTTAGTGTTGTTTAAGGAATGATGGTTACAGGTAATCAGGAAACACGACCTCGGTCCGGCAGACGCTCTCGCGAGCGCACACTTCGTGACTGAACGTAAACAAACAGGCACAAACAAACCGAACAGAACGAATATATAAGACACATTGATGCGCGAATGACCATGCTCCGATGTTGTCTAAGCTTCTTCTCGGGGGTGGGTAATCGAAGGCCCGTGTACCGCGAGACCATATCGCACGAACGAGAGTGAGAACGATGGGGGTCAAAAAGAAAGACAGAGAAATATGGTTGGGTCGGGGGGGAGGGGGTAAACGGGGGGCAAGGACGTAGAACGATGATGGCGTATAATGGGACGAAGATACCTGCGGCTCTAACTCTAAATACTTAATACTTGTTACGCTATCCGTAAGTTTATATTGTATCTCTATCGTGACAGAATTTACGAGTATTGTACGTGATATTATATTTATACGGGCTGTTACACACTGTCTCCAATCTTCCATTTCTCCGTGCGACGCCGGGCGAACGAGAGAGAGAACGAGAGGAGGCGCAGGCGAGTACAAAACTCCGAAGAGAAAAAAAAAACGAGGAGACCAGTGGGAACGAGAAGGAGGAGGCTCAGCGCAGAGAAACAACGGTACGCACGAGAGACGAAAACTTCAGGGACCGCGCGCCGACACGAGAATTACAGAGAGACCCGCCTCGGAGAACGGAGGCAGAGGACAGACCGATGTCAATTCCGATGGAACAAGCTACCACGGAAAAGGGGACGCTTCCGATCACGCAACGACGCCGAAGAGATGTTCGGCCCCCCGCCAAGCGCCGTCACGCTACAAGACGATGATCGTTTTCCGATAAATCGAAGGGAATCGTTCGACCGCGGCCGTTCCGTAAAACAAACTCGCTGGCCCTTGATGAACGACTCCGGGAACCGGCCACAGAAATTAACGGACGAGAAAAAGGGCGTACCTGCCGGCGGAAAGAGGTTACCCAGTCGAATCGTTGGCTCAGAGGTCCTGTCCACCTCCGGACGCCGAGTGGAGCGGCGTCTTTCGAAAAAAACGGGTACGATGGAGGAAGGACAGGAGGAAAGAAGGTTTTAATCCGAGCGATCAGCTGAGTCGAGCCAGAGGCGCCGGATCAGGGGAATTGACTCGAGTGGAGGGGAAAAAAGTACCCCTCCTTTTCTACTACGGAACAAGCGTCGATCTGGCGACTCTGGTCTCGGTTAGGTAGCGAACGAGACAGCAATGCGACTGGGAACAACGACGATCTCTTCCTTTCTCGGACGGCAGGACGACCGGAAACCATCGTCCGTGGCGAGTCCCTGATCTGCGCTCGGTACTCCGTTTCATCGGAGCTTTTCTTAACCCTTAAGTCGACGAAAAGAGACTGATTTGTGTACGGGGCAAAGCATTGTGCGTGCGAGGCCACGGGAAAACGGGAGAAGCGTTCTCGCGATCGTATAAAAATTCAGTAATCGCTTCTTCTGGTCGGACCTCGATCTTCTCGATGATCGACGACTCATTTATCTCGCTCTCTCTCTCGCTCTTCCGAGACCGTGGCCACGCGTTTCCAAAGACTGTATACAATATTTTTTCGTACGCCTGCGCCATCGTTCGCGCGAACGCGCGTTCTCCGTTTCGTTTTCCTCGAACTGTTACTAGGCTTGTTTTTTAATAAACTTGTTTTTTTGTTTGTTAGAACGGCAGCGGACCGGGAGGCGAATCAGGCGCGAGAGGCAACGGGTGAGTACTAGGATATCCCGGAATTTTCTATGTTTGTGTCGAATACACTGGACATTTCAGAAGAATTACCTGGGTTTGAAGTATTTAAACGTTTGTTACTCTCTTTTAATTATTCTTTATTTTCCCTTCGAAAGTCGGAAGCCAGTGCAACGTATTTTTTGCATATGTTGGAACACGAAAATCTGGTTTTGTAAAATAATACCGTGCTGGAACTATTTATTTTTTTTTACGAACCGTATTCTATGACCAGCCGATAGAATATCGGACACCGCTATAAAATTCCTGAAACTGGAAATTGATATTTTAGTGACACTTGGTATTGTACATTGAAATTTGTACGAATTCTAGAGATTTTTCGCAGCGTGTACAGGGTGTATAAAAAGTAATGGTCATCCATTCGAAGGGTGAATCTACATCTCTCGATCGGTGGACGTTTGTAAGAGAAACTTGCCAAAAAATTGTTTATAACAACGAAAATTGTCGTCAAAGTTGTATTTTTATATCAACACCTTCCACTCGCCCAGAAAAAAAAGTTTGAAAGAAGTCACATGTCGCAAACAAATAGTTATTGCGATATAAGCTGTTAAAGTTTTTGTAAAATTTGATTGTGTGGAGTTACGCGTATAGACAGAAAGATTACTACTCGGTCCACCCGACCGTGTCAACGAAACAGAACATAATCGTGTGCGTGCCTCGACAAACGAAATTTAAAGGGACATTCATCGCTAGGCCCGTACGACGTCATCGGCTCCCTGCCCATTCGGATCATAAATTTGAAGTTGCAAAATATGAAAGAATACCTGATGTTCATTCTTATAAGAATACTAGCTGCTCCCTCCGGGCGGGATACGCGCGACCACAGGCGCTATACCTGAAAAGGTTGTTTACAGCAGATAAAAAACGCGCACGGAGTAGCTCCGAACCGGCCGATTATTTACAACCATCGAAGCGACGTATCTACGAAGCGGCCTACCCTAATCAATTACGTTATTGACACCGAAGACAATACGCAAAATTTCCCCACCCAAATCCGCCCTTAACCATTCAAGACAAAACCGAGGTGACAACCGCAGTATTATTTTGACCGTGGTCGGAGTAACCTTTTCCCGTTTGATGTCACGATTTCGGAAAGTGTGGTGTTTTGTGCTTCACAGTTATTAAGACGTATTCGCGCAAATGGCAGTGTCATGTTGATCCGACGGAGGAACAGAAGATTCTGAAAAGTTAGTATTTTATAACCCAGAATTAATATTCTTACGTGTAAAAATGGATATAAGGTATTCTTTCATATTTTGCTGCTTCGCATTTATTATCTGAATCGATCAGGGAAACGATCACTTGGTACGGGCCTAGCGACGAATGTCCCTTTAAATTTCGTTTGGCTTGAGGCTTGCACACGATCATGGTCTGTCTCATGGACAAGGTTGTGTGGACTGTAGTAGTAGGCTTTTGCCTGTACGTATAATTCTACACAATCAAATTTTGCAAGAACTTCAACAGCTTTATCTCGATAACTATTTGTTTGCAACATGCGGCTCTTTTCAAACTTTTTCTCTTCTCGACGAGTAAAAAGTATTGATGTAAAAACAAACTTTAACAGCAATTTTCTTTGTTATAAACAATTTTGCGGCAAGTTTCTTTTACAAATGTCCACCGATTCAGAGGTGTAGATTCACCCCTACGACGAATGACCATTACTTTTTATACACCCTGTACAAAAATGTCATAGAAAACACCGGAGAAGAAACAGTTGTATAGTTTTTCGTAAACAACGGGACGGTGTCGGTGAGAAACAAAAATGTTTCGAGTAGTAGAAACGGATATCAATTGTTTAACCGTTTCACTGCCAGGCGCGCTTCACGCTCGAACTTTTCCAATGCGCATATTTGATATTACCGTTGCTGAAAGTTATGCTAAACTGAAATTCGTAGTGTCGGAAGCAGCCTGCGAATATTATGCTTTTATGACAAGATCGGACTGGTGTAATTTCGAAGAGAATCTTTTACGTATGAAAATTATATGAAATCGTTGAAAAAATTGAAAGACGGAAAATATGGACGGAGAGAACGAGACAACGAAAGCGAATCTGTTCGAAGAACTTGAGATTATACCGAAACACGTCGGAGTTCATTTTTCACGGAGGTAATAAAATATGACACGATAGGTTTCTATTATCGTGCTCGAGGAAGATGAACAATCTCACGTCATCGAACGCTGCTGACAGGAGCCGAAGGAGGATTGGCCGTATGAATGACGTCTCGGTGGCCCTGTTCCTCGATAGAGTGGAACCATCCAACCACACGGCCTGTCTTCCCAACCCTCCTTCTGTCTTCGTCGACGTTGAAATTTCAACGATAAATCAAGTTGTTACGCGAACGACTCGGCCCGAGGCTCGCTCGGAAACATAATAGTGGACGAAAGTATAATCCGAAATTTCGCGTACAAACCCTCCTAACTAGACTATGAAATTTTACGCGAAATCAAAATGTTCTAAACTAAATGAAAATTACGTTCTAAATCAAGTAGCAGAGCCTTTGTAGTCGGTGGGTAGCTGTGGAGCGTCTTTAAAGTCGGTGACACGAGAATTCGAAAGATTTTAGGTTCGATCATGCGATTCCCTCGCTGGCCGAGGCTCGTCAACCTGAAAGCCGCCGGTCATTTGTGTAATTCCGTTGTCGTAATGGTTGATCGTTTCTTTGTCCAGCGTTTAATCGATCGGACTACGGGCCCGCGGAATTACCGATTAAACGTTGAAACGTTTCGCTGTATCGATTCTTCCCTGCTCGAGAGTCTCGTAGCTGACCAACGGAATTAGTTCTAGCCTGTTTCGTAGACCTGTTGCGGGTCGTTACAATGGACTGCATTCTTCAAGTACATCGAGCGAATAGAATCGTATTCAAAGTTTCAAATATTTGAGAATCTACACAAATAGCAGCAACAAGATCCGCAGGACATTACTTTTATACATCTTGTACAGTAACTGTGCATTTCTAAGCATCATGAAAGAAACAACAGAAAATCCGTCTGTTTGAGTTTTATTCAGTCGCATCGCGGCATAAAGATAATATTATTCTCTCTTGCAAGTCATTTTAATACATGAATCTAGTTTCTCAAATCCCCACTCCGTCTCTTTATTCTTGCTATTAAGCCGCTATCTTGTGTTCCATTGTATACAGTTTACTCAATTTTCAATACGTATCCTATTAAAATACGTGGTTACGTGAATGTTCTAAAATCGGGTGTCGCGTGAATAAATAAGTACACGTTATCTCGGGTTCACGCGACGGTTTGGCCGGGTAAACAAATTATAAAAGAAGGCCAGAGGCGATAATGGGCCGAAGCAATTCCGCGTGATGGATTATGTTGCGTCATACTACACGAAGTTCTGCTTATCCAACATTAATTGGCACATCGCCGCGGCAACTTGGTGCAATTAAAGGTGCACTTCCAGCGAATTGAACCGCCGCACAGTGGGCAAGATCGAAAAATTTAGTGACATCTTGTTATAACTCTTGAACCATAAGAGATATCGGGATGAAATTTACACTAAAATTCATTTAAAAAATAGTCAATTTTAACTGCAGACAAACAAAAATTTTTTTATCTTGTTAAACAATAAGTTTTAATTAATCTTCATTGATATTTTTTATTAAAATAAAATTGTTCAAGTATAATCTTTCAAACTATTTTTGACTTACCGAATATGTATTTTATATTTACATTTCATACATGTAATTATTACATTCAACAAATATTGTCAGATGTAAAATGTAATCTAATTAACTTACCACTTTATCTGCATAGACGATTAAATTATCAATTCTACTGCTTCGGGATGTAAGGTTTTCACCTTTTTTTTAACTGACTCGATCCTTAACATTGAAAGCAACGGTTGGAAGTTAACGGTAGTCTGTAAAATATGTCGTTATTTGTATTTGTTCTTGAAGTTTTCCTACTATTTCTGCTCCTAAATTTCTTAAAATCTTTGCGTCGAGTTTCTTGCGCTTCTTCGCTAAGTTGGCCAATTGGTACTAAGGCATATTTTACAATATCTGCACCATGCACGAGCAGTTTGTGTACAGAAGCGGGCATATAGTCCCACCCATAATTTTTAACGTAACGTTCCGATGTATCTAATGTATACTTTCGTAATTTTTCGTGGTTTATTTTATGTGGGCAGAAAATGACCTGTAAAATCACGTGGAACCTTTTAATCGATGGTACATCGATTCCTGTTATTTCCGCCGAGATTTCCAGATTTTGAAAAAACCGTCTAACGGTATTCCCATCGTTCGACGATCCCCATCCTTGCTTAACACAATCAACGAGTAGTCCAGTTTTTTCTTTAAATTTTTCTTTGAATTACATTTTTCCTTTCTTTCTGAATTTTTTTTGTATCCGGTGTGTTAACAATCCATTTTTTAAATGGTAAATCGTATGAAATGTGTAATAAACACTCCATCGAGGAAATGCCAAAAGAATAATTATTTTTTATTGCACGATTTAGTTGGTATCAATTTTAATTTGTTCATTTCTATTGGTCTTGCATTACAAATATAACATCGCATAGCTGATGTCGTGTTTGTAATTGCATTACAAATTTTGTTATCAACCATTGTGAATGCCATGGCGTATTCGACGTAAACGTTGTTTATTTTTTTTCGTTGTAAATTTTGTATCTGATTGTTTATACTCGCTAAGTAAAAACTAAGAAACTATTAGTGAAGTTATATTATTACCGTTCGTTATATTTTTAACAATAAAATTAATAGATTAATTATCTTATTGTTAAAAATTACATACTTCTTTTAGGTAGGTACGAACGTTTAATGCAATTGCAAAAATATTCATATTTCGATGGTATTTAATTAGTTATGTATTACTATATGCGAGTTGCTATACGCCAGGTGACGCGTCCCGATAACTTTAAACAATCATAATTTCTGAAGTCGGATCGGGTCGGACGTGATTTTTGTGGGGATACGTAAAGGAAGGTCTACCGAAAACGATCTAATTTGTCCGACGAGGTCCAATTAGGTCCATTAAAAGATATACCTTGCAAAATTTAAGAAAGTATATAGATTTTATTCGTTTCGTTAAACATTAATTTTTAATAGATTGCGAGCAAACATCCTCAACTGACAGCGTTAATTGTTACCCCAAAGGACTGTTTTTTCATTTGCACAAGAGAGCCAGAAGAAATATTAAATAGGGTAATCAGGACATCTCGATGAAAAGAAGCAATTTTCCGCTGAAACATACTGCATCTCAAATGTCTATCTTTGTGAATTTATATTAACTATAGTTTTTTTTGGACAAACATTAATTTTTTCAGCTTCGATGTTGATGGACATTTAGGAAGCAATACGCATTTATTAGAAATCAATATGAGAAGGTCTGTTTTTTCGTGAAGTGTCACTAAATTTTTCGATCCAGCCCACTGTGCGCCGGTTTCGGGAAACGATAAATCTTGATCCACGAAACCGTCGTAAGACATTCTCATTTACATGCAAACGCTTGCCAAGTAGAAGTAATCGTTTTTCTAATTCATTTTGGGTTATTATTATTTCGATTGTTTGACCAAAGGCCAGACCAGACCAGACCAGACCAGACCAGACCATACCATACCATACCATACCATGCCAGTTGCTCCGTCACGAACCATACAATTCCACTTGTCCGGCCATAGGCTGCCCCCATTCCGCTTATTTGGTCGTTCCTATGCCACTTGCTTCACCATAAACCGACCTGCTCCACTTGTTTGACTATAGGCTAGCCTATTCCACTGGCCTGACCCTAGGTCGCGTTTATCACTCTTGTCTGACCATAACCTGGCATATTCCACTTGACTGCCTATCGTAGATCAACTACGTTCTATTTACTTGAAAAATATTGCTAAAGTCCTTGATACAATTTTCGGTTTATCTTTAATTTGCTCTTTATTGCAAAAAATTCCAAAATCGATTAGCTGCCAACATTCTTTATAAACTCTTTTCACAAATTTGTCGAATTTGCGTTGAAGAAACAATCGAATATGACCTTGAGATGACCTTCATTCCCCGTCTTCGCACAAAGGGTCTAAATTGTATAACCCGAAGAAACTGTTCGAACGAATTTCTTCTAATCTCGAAAAGTAATCACGAAGTGTATTACGGTGATAATGAAGTTAGATGGGACAAGGTTTGATTTCGGGTCACTCGAAACTTCTCGAGGGCTAAGTAGCTCGACAAGAACTTCGTCAAAGCCGAGATTACATTTCCATTCGAAAGTTCGATTACTTTCAATCTAATATCGACTCAAGCTCAAGCCTAGCTTAGGAAAGATTCATAGCGATCAGATTTCCTTTGACACGCGATCGCCGTACGGTCGAAGTCTCTATAAATTCGCCGGCCAACCGATGATTAAGGGACTCCGCGGTTTCACAAGATTACCTTTATTGCGCAACCGTACGTCGAGAATCGCATGAACCCGTTTCTGTCCTTGTAACACATTCAATGTAACGCAAAGTGTCGCTAAAAGATCGTACATCGTTCTCGTTGATTCAAGAAATTTGTTTGAACAATGAATTATTTGTAGAAAGAAAAATATTAATTCCACAAAAAACAACAGCTCGACTGTTCGACGGACTGAAAACCGCTTTGCAACGTTCTTTGCAAAATGTACCTTTTGGTTGAACTGTTCCGATATATTTTTTCAGGCATCCTGGAGACAATCCTTTCTACAGCAATATCGACAGCATGCCGGACATAAGGCCGCGCCGAAAGTCGGTGCCATTGGTCTCCGAGCTGGTACGTAAACAATACTCCACTGATCTCTTTTTCTCTATCTCTATCTCTATCTCTATCTCTCTCTATGTATAAGACTCGCGAGTGTGCCTATAATTCTATTACAGCATTAACCGTGCGACCCGTCCGTACTCGCGGAAATGAACAAGCGTGGCGACGGTGTCGTTCCCCTGGTTGATCGTCGTCGTCCTCCTCCATGTTTAACTGTCGTCATCGACGTTGTCTTGGTCATGGTCGTCGCGTGCTTTCTTCAAGAACGCAAACTCGCCGTCGCATAGTGGGGCCAGACGTGCAAAACTCTGAACAAAATTCGTCTCTCCATTAATTACACGTTATCGATTAGAAACGGAACGGTTTCACGGATTTTTCGAGTCAAATTCTGTCTTTACAAGAAATTGAAATTTTCTGGCTTTTTCGCATGTGATTCTATCAATATATTCATTTATTTGATAAATGAGATCCAATGTAAGTCTGCATAAAATGTTTGAATTAGTTCCGTCCATTTTGCGAGAATGGCCCGCTGTGCATCGAGTTAATTAACTGGATAACGCGTTTTAAATAACGCGACCACGCTCTCGCCGTCAAATTCTTGCGTTCGACTTGCTCGAATTCTTCCAGCCCATACCCGGTCGCGAAGTTAAACGGACCACGTAAATTCCCCGGTCTTTCCACGCCCTTTAAACTAGACAAATCGCTCTACTTTTCCGCGTTAACCGAGTCGATTAACCCATTCAGCACCAGGCAATGATATACGACGATTTTCACGTTTAAATTACGTGTCCCTCCCAGAAGAATATGAATGCCATTAACCGAATTTTTTTACCCACGCTTTATATGCGACGATACGAATATAGATGAATAGACAGGATTAAAATAGTTGATAATAATGTAAAAGACGCGACGAGTGATTTTTTGATCGGCATCGATAGCACTGTTGTTACTGGCTCTCGACAGTTAACGTGCTAACGACTGCAACTTTTCCGACCGTTTTGCAAAGTCCATGAGCACGGTCGCAACGCAAGCTTTCAAAAGCTCGGCGCTGCTCCGTATCGATCCGGAATGGAGTCTTTACGTGTCGAGGAAATAATTTCGTAGATTGGCGCCCACGATACACCGAGATAACGTTTTACGCGAACGCTAAGGGGTCCTCGGCGTGTTCCCTGATTTCCATACCTGTCCGAGTTAACCGGAACACCCGGAGTACAGCTGCTATACGATTTTCGGCGTCGCTCCGCAGCACTATTGTTTTAACAACTTAACGGTCCCTTTTGTACACCGAAACGAATCGAACGGAATACATTTCAGTGCTGACGATTTCTAATGTACATATCCCATTTAAATCGACTCGAAGATATTTTAAATATGTTGGTATCTAATCAATTACTAAACATTTCAGTATTGTCCGAGGTATTATATCAATGTTATATTCACACAAAAAGAATTAATATAGGATGGAATTATTCTAGGTCTGAAGAAATGTTTAACTTTCGAGATTCGAAGTACGAGTACTCACTTTTCTTGACTAAAAAGAAATATTTTTATACGGTTAAATTGCCCAATAAAATACCCCCGGGGTTTCGAAAGTGAATTTTCAATACTTTATCAAAATTCCTAGAATTCGCAGTAATTTTACTAATTTAGTCGAGGATCCCCCCTCAATACACAGTCCGACGGAATCGTTATAGTCGTTGCCGCCCCGAACTTAAGGAATAAAGTTTCCCCATTAAGTGCTCGGTCTTTGTCGTCCCGGGGCGAACCGTAATTCCGAGAAAGTGAAACCGGAATCTGCGTCGAGCCTTCTCACCCTTTTGCCGAGTCCTCCCTTCGAACGAGGGAGGAACCGAGTGTCGATTTCACGTCCAATTAGTTTCGCTTTTTCGCGCAATCCCCAAACCGATTTCTTCCCCCCACCCTATCAGAGGAAAATTCATTCGAAGCTAACCGAACGTTTATAGCTTTTTTCCCAATTCTCACGGTACAACAAAGACTAATTCCCCGCGAAGCCAACCGTCAGCTCTCGGCGTTCTTTTAATTGGAAACCATCCCTGGCGCGCTTTTAACCGGCGCCTGTCGTGTCCTTCTTCTTCTTCCACTTCATTTCGCCGGCGTTCATATTTTCCGCCCTGTAATTGAACGTTCCGCTTGGACTTCGGTTCGGCGGACGTCGGCGGAAAATGCTCGGACATCGGTCACAGACACTTTCGTTGCAGTCGTCGCACCATTACACCGATTCGTCGGCTGCCAGAAACAATAATAAACTACGGATGTTTATATACTATAATAATTTATTTAATGTCGGCCTCGCGGCCAAGAAATTGAGCTTGGCTTTACATATCTTCTGTATCACTCATCCTTCCATACATCTATCCATCCATTCTTCCACCCATTCATCCATATCCTATGCCATTTGTCAATCTCATCTAGTCTAACCTAACCTAATCTAATCTATCCTATTATCTTACATCTAATCTTACCTCTCCCTCTTTTCTTTTAGTTATTTCTTTCCTTATTGCTTCCACAATCCTAAGCCAGTTTACTGTTTCTCTCACTCTTTTACTTTGTACTATCTTTTCTATACTTAAATTTGCTCTTTCCGTCTCGTCACAGTCCTCTGCCAGATGCTTTAGAGTCCCCAGGTATCTCTCGCACATCATGCACCTCTTCCTCTTTCCTCCATATCCCCACATCTCACTCTCGCCATCAGGCTCTGGCTGTTTCCCTTGCCTTTTTCCTCCAGGTACTTTGGCACTCTCGCTTCGTATATGTGTTTATATCTTTTACAGAACCTAGAGTTCAATATTTTATTATATTGCCACTGTCCCTGAATTTCCCTATCCCTCTCCTTAGGCCTAAAGTATTTATCATTTCCATCATATCTTTTCCTTCTTCTCTTTCTTTTTCTATCCCCACTTGGCTGTATCCTTTGTCGTTCAGGTACTCTATCCTCTCTCTGCTATTTGTTGTTATGTCCCACGTCCTCTCTCTCTCCCTCAAGCATTCCTTTACCAGCACTCTTCCCTCGGATCTCTTCACGCTTTCCTCGAATCTTAATGCTTTCTCTCCTGCTCCGATTCGTACCTTTTCCCTCATGGTTTCCCCCAGTACCATGTAATCAGGCGTTGTTCTGTCCAGTTTCAGGCACCATTTGATGTACTTTGTGTCAACTCTTTCCAGTTCCTCCCTTTCCTTCCACCCATATATCTCTGCCCCATACGTCATTATACCTCCCACTAGACATTCAAACAGAATCATTCTTTTCCTGAATTCCTCTCTAAACGATCTTTCTCCTATGCCCCACACTTGCCCTAGTACCATATTTCCTGCTTTCGCTCTTTCCTTGGCATGCCCCTTTATGTCCCCATTTCTCTGAAATTTCACCCCCAGGTACTTAAACTCTTTAACTTCTTCAATTTCTTCTTCTCCCCGTTTCCACTCCCTCTTCTTCTTGCTCCCTCTGCCTTCTCCGAACACCATCATCTTTGATTTCTGTGCATTCGGTACCAGTTTTTTCCTTCCTAAGTATATCTTCAGTCTTTCTAACATTAGTTTCATATCCTCTTCTTTCTCCGCTACCATTACCACGTCATCCGCATACCCTGATGTTTATATACTATTCAGAATGCAAATATAATTGTTTCAATCGAGAAATAGCAAAAATGTTGTGCTTTCAAGTGCAACAATTTTAGGACATTATCTACAATAAACATTGAAATAAAAAAACATTAGCGAAAACAGTCTAGGATGACAGTAATTGAGTAGGCGACGGTAAACGGGTCTTCCACCCTATCTCCACCTGGCCCACCGGTGGTAACCTCAGAACGAGGTCTGTTTGCGGCGATACAGCTTATCAGGAGCAAGTAAACGACCAAAAATTCCCTAGGGCGAGGTGCGTGGTAACAATAGCCATAATCAAGGCGAGATTAGAGTACCGAATCGACGGTCGGGATCTAGAAGAAGTATCATCGACGACCACGACCGACACCGATCGGAGCTTCATGTGTTCTAGTGCTTCTTGACCGTCCCATCGGAGTGTGCTGTTCCCTCCAGTTCCTCCGACTGTGCAATTCTATTTGTACCTTTGCCGCAGAAAGGAGGAACCTGTCGTTCTATGCAAATCCCTCCTTTACACGTCGACCTTATATCCCGGATCGGCTTTGCTCCTTCCCAGATCCTTTGTCTCCCTATCGTCGTGTCTTTCGCGCGCGTCCACCATCGCGCGAAGCAACCACAAACTCTCCTCGAGACCGGCTGGCTCCGCTTTTCCTATCCCAGCTCGAAACCCCCACAAAACGACCACGAAGATCGATACCTCTGTTACACCATCCGCGCAACCTGCGACAAATGATCGAAACAATTTTACTATCCGACGATAATCGACGAAGCAATTTGAAGACGAAAGCTGGACGATCACCTGCTTCGATCGCGATCAAAAACTAGCACGTTTCTGTTTACGATGATCTTCGACTTTTCAAGATGCATCGGCAAAGATACGACACCGTTAACCGCGGAAATTGCAGTTCGCTGGCTCCGAGTATTAACGCCGGCAATTCGGTACGAATCGTCCGTCAACGATCTGCTGTTTGTTCACTTTATTACCGCTTCGCAGTCTATGCACGCGAAACGTTACGAAATCATAGCAGATTTTCGCCCGCCGAACTGGAAGCGATTCCATTTAGATCGATGAAGCGACACTGCCGTGTGTTCATGTTGAATAACATTTTTTTTTTGTTTTAGATATACCTTCTTAACGCTATAGCCAGATCAATTTTATTGGCTATTGAATTTTGAGATTTTTCCGATTCCCTGAAATGTCGAGTGAGGCGATGATGGAGTCGAGTGGTAAATAAATCGACGAAAGTTCGAGGCGGATAAAAATATTTGTGGTCGACAGATAGACGAGTTAGCTGATGGAAAATGATTTTAAAACGTCGTAATAGTTAAATCATTTTGTTTTCTATTTTTGGGGGATGTTGGCAACCAAAATGGTAATTTCGGTGAACCGAAGGGTCGAAACGAAGTTTGTCGGAACATCGTACCGTGCATTTATCAGATCTCGATCGCCTCACTCGACGGAACAGTTTGCCGTGGGCTTTTACAGGCTAATAAATCTACCAGGCAGAAAACAGTATAGTCAGATTACAATCGACATTGCGGTGTTCGAATGACTTCGCAATTGTGTACACGCAGCCATTAGAAAGTCGAGCGCTCGTAAAACCTGCTGACAGAAGCGGGGCCGGGATCGAGCGGTTCACGCTTTCGTTTTCATTGCCGTCGAATTACACGGCCTCGTGTGCCTATATGGAAATATTTGTGCTGTCGTTCCACGGTCGAATCGTCGCGCACGAAAACGACGCGGTCGTCCCATATGTCGCGTCGGAAAACAGTTAGGGCGTACCAGACGCGATTTTCTTGCCGAGTCTCACTTCTTTGGGTACACTTTTAATTGGAGTACTATTTCACGTCTAATAAGCGGACAGCGGATCTTTATCCAAAATAAAAATGTTCCATCTAATTTCCAACCAATTCGAGTGAAATTGAAATCTATTTTCACTCTCAATATGTTCAATGGTTCGAAAACGATACAACGGTATTTTTAAATTCGTCTAATATTTTTAATGTTTTAAATTACACCTACCGTTGTCCGGTAATAAGTTTCATGAATCAATTAAATTTTGTTTACATTATCGTATGTACGAGTATTCGAAATTTCGAGTGAATCGAAATTCATTTGTCGAAAAGCGCCTACATCCGATCCCGCACCCCGACCCCCGCCCCTCGCAACCCTTACGATCGCGATGGGTCGATCGAAAACGCCGGGCAAGCCGGAATTTGAAATTCGAATTTAAACGGCCCTCGAGCCGGAGTTTGTTTGGCGCCCCGATATTCGGGAGCAAAGTCAACCAATTGTTCCCTCTTTACGGGTGAATGCACTTTTTCCTTTTTCCGAGAGTGACCGCGATAACTTACATGATTTTTTCATATATATTCTGGACCGGTTTCGATCTGCATTGCAGAGACAGAAGTGCCGGCCAATTTTGACGACACACAGTTTCCATTTAGTGGATTGTTTTACATATTATTAATTATATCAATGAAAAATATTTCCATTAATTTTTACCAAATTCCATCGTTCCTTTGATCAGAAAAAATTACTGCAATTACTCCGTCGAGGCTTCCAAATTTCAGCCGTGTCCGCTTTGAAAAAATGATACGAGCAGCTCGGTAACGTTGTAGCTACTTTCATTAAGGGGTACAGTGCCACACGCGCGCGTGTGTGTATTTCAATATAATACCCCTTGATGGAGCCGACTGCAATGTTGGCAGAATACGGTGTTACAATTTTCCCAAGAGGACGCGGAAAATTGTAACATGGAAAAGCCTCAACAGAAGAAACTGTGTTAAAAAAAAAAAACAATTTACACTAAACACGTTCGTTTAACAGGGAATTGTACCAACACTTTGTTATCTCCTTGCTTTTATTTAATTGCGTTCCAGAATACAATTCTCTGGATTAAAGTGATTTTCCACTGTTGGAAAACATTGCAGACTGATTCGCAACACTAATGCGGGCTACTTGACTCTCTAGCGGAGCCAGCTGCAATGTCGGCAAATCATTAAAACTGATTTTCCCAGGAGAGCACAGCTTACTCGAACGCGGAGTTAAAATAAATTTCTGCTCCTTCTCTTGTTTACGATTCAACAACAGCTCGACGCTGACACTACGTAACCCGAAACGATGTCGTATTTCAATAACCAAAGCAATTCACATCACACGCGCCCTTATGGCGTCAAAGTTCGCGTGCTCGACTAAAAAGAAGCTCGTATGCCAGCCCCGATAGGGTTGAAAACACCTACCTGCTACATTATTATTTACAAAATTACACGTCTGCGATCCTCTCGAATAACGGCGACTGAGAAAAATGAAATTGGTTCGCACGAACCGCACGCATTGCGTTCGGAACACGAATGGCGGCTCTGGAATATTGAGCGACACGAAGACGATTAAAATTTGTTGAACAGAATTATTCTATCTATTTCCACATTTAGCAACGTAACGAAAATATGATATCGCCAGTGGAAACTAAAATGAATATTTCATATTTGTCAGAAATACAGAACGAATTAGAAAAGTACCTCCGTAGATGATTATTCTAACATCACCATATTCGATTTTGCATTCTTTCGCGTTCTACTTCGGAGGCCGCAATTAATATTCATTGTTCTATTTTTAAACGCCGTGAAATGAAACAAAACGCAAAACGGAAGAGAATAAAATTTTTCAAGAGGGCCGAGGAAAATACGTAATTTCCCTGAAATAGAGAAAAGGTAACTTGCATCCGTGCTAAGCGGACGCAGAAAAGCAAAGGGACTGGAGCATACGAGCCTCGGTCGACATTTTGCGTCTTACAATTAGGCTACTTCTGTCTCTCTCTCTCTCTCACTCTCTCTTTCTCTCTCTCTTCAGAAATTACTTAAACCGTCCCAGAAGGAGTAATTATGTTACGAGTACTCTTCAGGTACAAACGAATCTAAAAATAACCAAAGCGTTAACGCTATTCTGTTAAATGTTAGACGAACGCAACCGAATAAAGTAATGTTTAAAGCTCGTAAAATAATTTAGATTGCAGTTCGAAGTTCATGAACGCGATTTAACAATTTCAGCGGCGCGAAACAAAGAACCGGAAGGGTAAGGGATCGATTTTCGCTCGACCCATCGAGTATGTGTTCTGTGTAAGGTCTAGTGCAACCGATACGGGCGGGCTACCCTGAAATTACGTACGTTTTCCCTCGACGGGAGATTGGAGGAGGATGAAATAATTTCCACGAAGGAAGCGTGTATGGCCACGGAATATTCACGAGGTCCATTCGCCGTCACGCGAGTAGCCCGCGCGACCACCCTTACCCCCATAACCTACACTCCTCGAATCTGTCGGTTCTCAACCCTTTTAGAGATCGACCCGTGTTTGTCACCCCTGTATGTTCGATGTCGAATTTTTCTACGAGGCTGTGTCGCGTGCCGCAACCTTGGCCCTCGACACCACCCCATGTAACAACAAACAATTTTCTATTTGTAGAAAAGAATGGCGACTGTATAATCGATTGTTAAAGCTGCACTCTTTAAAATTTAACCATTGAATTTTATTTTCAAATCGATTGAAAAATATTTCAGAAACATTTCACGTTTAATTTATAATTTATCTTTGTAACTGAATAGAATATTTCGATGGTCCCTGATTTTGCAAAACGAAAGCTGAAACGAGGGTCATGATGGCACGCGGGACAGCCGCGCGAAAGTGACTGGGGCCGGAAGCGACGCCGCCATTTTGTCGTCCGTTTTGGTCGGCGGTTCTCTGCACATTATCGTGGAATCACGAAAACGCGAATGCGTCGCCGGGTTCCAGTAATTTTCGGTTTTCAAGTCCTCCGAGGGGGAACGATCTTCGGATCCAGGAAGATCCCATCTTAAACCAGAAGCTGCTCGTTCGTTTATCAACCACGCCTCCTCGAAGATCGTTCCATCTCGGCGAACGAAACCCGATTTACGTTCTGTGCCTCTCGTGCCTTTGAATCTTTTAATGTATCTGTTTTACCCGTTCGACATGCAAAGCATTAGAGATAGCAACCGACTAAAACGCGATAACTAGAGACAAGTGAACTAAGAAAAAATAGAGAGATGCAAGCGATACACGTTACTAACCGGCATCTAATGCCATTTTCTTTGTTTGTTCTCTGTGGCGCCCGTTGTTGTATCCACCTGAACACCTGAAAAATACAAAACCACTCACTGAAAAAAACCTCTCAAAAACTCTCAAAAATTCTACCTCCAGGTCTTGAAGGTACTAATTAAAATGCCTCCTTAACTTAGTTAAATAAAAGGCTTGTTTTTACTGCGTTACGTAGCCGCATGCTTCACCCGACGTCTGTTCATGCACCCGTTGTCGCGCGGTCTTTTTTCCGTCGCATCTTTTTCCGTTTCGCACCTAGCTTCCTCGACGTTGCGTCTATGTGTGTACGTGTTCGCTTCCGCGATTCGTGCAATTTCCATTCTCGTCCGCGGGATTCGTTCCTTTCGCGAACGTTTCGTTTCTGCGACGCGCGCGAGCAACGCTTTGCGGCTCTCTTTTAAAAATTTTTTGAAAAATCACGTTTACTTGGTTTTTACAATTTTTCCACTATTTCGCGAGACCGACCGCGTAACAGTCGTCGAAAGCTTAGCGGGCAATTCGAAATTACTATCGAGCGAATTATTCGCCGGTACGTAACGGGGGGAGGGATCTTCTAATTGAAGGATCAAAAGCGACGCGACGGTCGTTTCGCGTGTCGCGACATAATTACGGGGCCGCGCCATCTCGACGCGCGTTCGGTAACAAGATATCGTTGTAATTAGCGAGGGGCTCGCGGAAAACCTTCGCAGTTCTTCCTTCTTTTTTTTTTCTCTTCGCAAGCGTTGCTCGTCCGTGCCGTGCTCTTCCGCCGACGCTGTAGCCTCGAACGTTTTGCTCGTCACTTTTTGCTCTATCTGTGCTAATCTACTTTTCCGATGGGTAACATCGAGCGTATCCGCTGGACGTCCACTCGAGAACCATACCATCGTTGAAAATGAGCGATATCCTTTATCGATCGGAATCGCGATTCATCGGCGTTCTCGAGAGGACATGGCGGATACGCGTACACGCTATTCCGTAATAGTGATTTTGAATCTTCCGAGTGTACCCGCACGGAGAATCGTCACGCATGAACCAGTAGTCTCCCGACGAAGTAGTCTTGATTGTCCTAGTTTGTTAAAACGTAATTAGCTGGTTAATCGAGCGTGGAGCTAACCAATCCTACCACCGCTTTCCGGGGATCACGAGTGATCACGCGATATTTTCCAGCCGACGCTCTTCCTTTCTCTCGCCGCTTCCGTGTTCATTCTGTTTTCGACGAGAATCGTCGATTTTTGCTTCGGGAACGCGAGAAAGGGGGAGCACGAACCGCAACGCATCCTTAGGATGCGGAACGAGTGCACATACGTGTCTAAGTCGCTTAGACGATCGCAATTGTGCAGGCCGAAAGTGGTCGCAGAAGATGTACACGGTGAGTAGCCGAAGAGAAATTCGTTTACTCTGTTCCGGGGCTTGGAAAGATATTGAACAAATAGGGGAACTGTCGCTAGATTAACCCTTTTCTCCCACTCCACCCTTTCATTCCCCATTTTCACGCGACACCCTACCCTTCCCCTTCTACGCCCCTGATTGATTCCCCTGATCTGGTGACTCTGGAGAGAGTAAATAAATTTCTCCGCGCGGCTACTGGTGCAATATTCGATCAAAGATTGTGGCGAGTCTCGAAAGAGCTGTCGACTTTCGTGGAACGAAAGTTCGAGGAAAAAAGATGAAGATAGAGATCACGGTGCCCCGTGCGATAGAAAAACGCTTATCACACCACGAACACGCTTGGGAGTGTAGAAAAGCCGATAGAAGATCCGGGAGGGGGAAAAGTAGGCGAGGCGCGAAATTAGTGCTCTGGAATTAGCGTCTGTCCACCTGGGATCAGACAGTAGCGCATGCATCGAGCACGGGGCCCCGTGCATAATATCTTAATTGAAATCTAGCCAGCCGCAAATCCTGACGCGCCACACCTACCACGAACCTATAAGCTAATTGGATTAGACTCTCTTCGTAGAGATTCACCGTTTCTATCTCGCTCTTCGCCTTTTATCGTCATCCGGCCATTCATTTGTCGTGTTTCCGTTTCTCGCCACACACACACACAGACAGACACACCTAGACACACACAGACACATACAGACACATACAGACACACTCGCTCGGATTTTCCATTGATCGATTCTTGATTCGAGTCAACTCGTTCGCTCGACCATTTTATCTCGTTCCGTTTTCGTTTTATTCGACCCTATCCTCGCGCGGTTCCGTTTTGTTCGTTTCTCGCTTTCAGTTCCGTACGATCGCGTTCCGACCATCGCATTTTCTATCTCGCCGAGAGAAATTGCTGATCATCCGAATCAGAACGCTACCTCCGATCTTGATCATCGTTTAAATGTGTCGTCAAGTCGTTCCGAGTAGCGGCACGAGGGTTGAATTGTTCATTAAGAAGTTATTCGCGTATAACGATACGATAATTAGTTCTTCGAGATATTCTTCTTAACACTTTTTCATAGACAACGATCTTTGCGATACTCTTCGCGATACTCTTCGCGGAACGGTTAGACGCATTAAAAGATGGTCGAAATCGGAAGGTGGTCTTTGTAAATATTTACCTAAAAATTAATTATTCAATTTGTTGCACCGATATTTGTTCCATACGATGTTGAATATGGATCGATGTTTCTTATGCCAAGACGCGAATTCGCCTTCGAGCAGAGCTCTTCGATCTCGATGGCCTGATTAACAGCATTCGAATCTTGATCACTTGATCTTTCAGTAACGGTAGCTGTGAACGATAGAACAGTTGAATCTTTTCAAGTTCATTTAGTTGCATTGTTCATAGATTTGTAGTGTATTTCGCTGAGAATCGAGATGCTTAGCCGCCGTTTTCGCTGAGAGCACGGCTTCCAGACAAGCCAATGTAAATAAAACACATTTTAACTAGGGGTGTTCGGGTACCCGAGCCGCGGGTCGAGTCGGGTCGGGTCGGACGAGAGCCCGAAAAATTGTCTGACACATAAATTAATATAAACGAGTACATTCATGTGTCGGACAAACTTTCGGGATCCCGTCCGGACCCGAAAAAAATTTCCGACCCGTATTTTCGGGTAGCCGCACACCCCTAATTTTAACACGTCTGTACATAGCATCTGTAAATAACAACACTGATATCTCAAATATATTTGGCATACATATTCGTAGGAGTGCAACTAGCGTTGCAACGGTCTGATCTCATCGTGCGCATTGCACGTCTTCACGTTTCGCGTCGCGAAACATTGAAACGGAAACGCATATGCCAAATGTAGAAGCTCGATATCACGTACCTGCAATTTCTTTTTTCAATGATTTCGCAAGTAGCTGTGTCTTTGATTTTCCGAAACGATGTACAGGGTCTTTCAAAATTATATATCGCGACCACCTTTTCTTCGAGAGTGAAACAGTTTCTTTATCGCATCCTGTAGTACTCGTGGAGAAGACCAATAACGACTACTATAGGATGCGATAAGAAAAAGGTTTGACCTTGCGAAAAAGGGCCAAGGTGAATTTTGCGGACCATTTTTGCGCTCCACGCTACAGTGGTCGCGGAGTATAATTTCGAAACAGCCCGCACACGTTGCATCGGTCACGAGTAAAAGCAGTGTATATTTTTCTAGAGGTACTGTGTCGTTGTAGAACTTCTATGTTTACTATTCAGAGATTTTCTACATCTCTACGTAAGCTCACGCTGAAACGTCACGCCACCCCCACTCGTGTTTTTCATTTTCTCATATCGGAAGGCCGCGTAACCCGCCTCTCTCACTATTCCGTTTATTTTCATCGTTTTCCGCGTCGTCATTTTCATTTTCATTCACCATCACCGCCCCCCACCCCCCTTTCAGTTTCTCTCTTCCTGCTCTTTATCTCTGTCTACACAATAGAGAGACTGGAAGGCATTGTTCCCGGATCGGATGAGCATTAATTTCTATCTTTTCGCAGACAATGGCGGCGACGAAGAGGAACGCGGCGGGCCTGACGGCGGCGGTACCGAGAGAAACATTGAACAACGAGGATCTGGTAAGAATTCGTCCTTGAACGATTGTCCTTACAGGCATCACCGTCATCTATCGCGTTGTCGCCTATCCGAGAAACCGTTTTCGGGAATCGAGAGGAATCGTCGTCGCTCAGGAAAAAATGAGTTTAGTCGCGTGAAAAACGGTCGAAAGAGGACTGTAACCTTGAAACGTCCTTGGTAGAAGAAATTTAATCTTCCACCGGAAGCTTCCGAACGTGTCCCTCTTTTTCTTTTTTCTGTCTATCGGTTTTGCGTAAAAATATCTAGATTAGTTTCACATCGGGAGTACGTGTCAAAGAAGAAGCCGTTATCGGAACGGAGCATAGATTCGGGACGTAGATGCGGCAGAAGTGAGAGACGAATAATCAAAGGAATCAATTTACCGAACGTCCTCCGGCCTGTCTCCCCGAAGGCTGCGCCAAAGATCGTTCGGTTGCTGCGCCGAATGTCGGCAGCCTAGATCGAAATTACGAGGGTGGGTTGCCCCTCTCGCCGGTCGTCGAGGATTTTCTGGTGGCGGAGTTCGTTAGAGGCATCTTGATAGACAATTTTCGTGCACGCGACGGAGCCTGCGAGCTTCGTCGGCGAACTCGCGGCTCTGTCGCGAAGTCGGGGGGGCCGGCCTCTACGATTGGAAGATCGCGTGACAGCGATAGAAGAACCATAGGAGAATAGTATCACAGGTAATAGAATCGCAGGAAAGAACTGACAGGTGTGGTGTGGTCAGTCTATACCGGTCAGACACGTTCGACTATATTGAAAAATTCTACCGAAACACAGAAGATTTCTTCGATGAACCCAATAATGGCGAAGAGACTGTAAAAGATCGACAGGGTTCCACGTAGTCCAAGATCTCCTAAGGCCCTAACAGGATCCCGAGCATCCCCTAAACTTTCTCGAGTTGTTCGGAACTCGTACCTACTCTCAGAAAACTTCGAGAGGTTTCAACTTCTTCAATTGGGTTTATGTGGTCCTCCGAGTCTTTCGAGTTCCCTGCGCTCGCATTATAACCTGTGTAAGGCCTTTTATTGGCTGGATCTGTTGCGCCTTGTCGCTCGCGTCGAGATTTCCCGGTATCAAAGGGAAAATGTTGAAAGTTATACAAAATATTAAGTCTCGCCGAATAGACTGGCCACGTTGTGCGAAGCAGGTGGCTCGAAGGGAGGATGTCGATTCGAGGAAACGAGACAGGCGTCGGATTCTGTTACCTGTGGTGGCACGTTGCGTTTAGAAATAGACTGGACATCGAGCCAGCCTCCAGACTCGCGCGAATTTCATTTCGAATTCGGATCCTCGATGAGCGTATCAGGTTAGCCTGTTTCTCAGGGTACAGATTAGGATCTATGCTCGCCTGTAGAACGTCAGAGCACGCGCCATCTAGCTTTAAGCTGCGATTCACATGAACGCGCATCCCGTGAAGGCTCTATGTGGAGCTGAACTTTAACCTCTGATAACTTTTTTTCTTTTCACATGAACTGTGCTGCATTTTATCCTCATTTCCGCGCTATTTTCTTTCACGTAAGTGTGGCCCAACCTCTGTCTCTTTCTCTCGCTCTCTCTATCTCTCTATCTCTTTCTTCCAAACTTTCTCTTCTACTATCTTTCTTTGCCTTTCTGTCTATACTTTTCTCTCTCTCTCTCTCTCTCTCTCTGACTCTTTCTTTCTACTTTTTTCTTTCTGTCTCTCTCTCTCTCTCTCTCTCTCTCTCTCTCTCTCTTTCTCTCTCTGTCTCTATCGCTCTTTCTGTTTGATCACGCTCTGTGACTCTGAGACAAGCAACGTTCGTAGCGATCCTAGACGAGTCCGTTTCTTCTAGCGGCTAGGGTGAACGTCATGCGTATTTGCATAACTATTTGTACACATCCGTCACGAGAATTGCTGAACGCGTGCCGTAGTAGTCGGGACGTGAACGTGTGCGTGTGCGATTGCGATGTACGTGTATGTATATATCTGTGGATGCCTGCGCGAGTGTATGTGGGTCACGTATAGGAAATCATGGATATGAGATGCTACAGTGGTCATGTAAACCGGGTGTAATTAGGCTAGAGCTAGGATTCTCTGATCCCCGTACGTGATCCCGGATATTCCTCGTATTCGCTGAATCGAGCATGCCGGTCGCTCGCGCGACGATGTTAATCGCTTAATTGGAGAATTATTTATATTATTTTCATAAATTACAGCGAAATTATTTGAACATTTTCTGTAACAGAAATAACATGTTCGGCGAATCACGTAGCTCGATGTGAATCGAGTAACAATAATAATTCACGTTTGCCAGCTCGTGTATCGCGTTGCATAATATCAGCGCGACAACCGAAATATTTCGAAATCGCATGCATTACCGAATCGGCGTAATCAGGAACATCCGGAAGTCACGGCGTGCAACCTATAGAGCTTTTTTAGCGGATCGATGCTTTCTACATCCCCGCAGAACGCCCCAATAGTGCGATACCTAGAAAAACATATTCTCTCTCTCTCTCTCTCTCTCTCTCTCTCTTCCTCTCTCGAGACGACCGGACAAAAGAAAGTTTAAATGTACCACGATTTTTACAAAGTGAAATTTTATTTTCAAGCAGCGACGAATTTTGTACAAATACCTATGAAATTGTTGCATATGAAATTAGAATGCGAATGTTATAAAGCATTCCGATCACAAGATACGATTAACGTTGTAAAAAGACTTACTTTTTATTAATGAACAAAAAAAGTTAGATGCGATTGAAGTTATTAACCCTGTGCACTCGAATGGTGACTCTGAGGCGCCAGTAAAAATTGGCATAGCTTTATTCGAAACAGTTTTAATATCATGAAATTCGTCTCTATTCTATAAATTGTAAAACGCTCAACCGTTGTACGAGAAAATCGGTTCAATTCGATGCGCACAATGTAAAAAAGATTAGATAAAAATAAGATAAAAGTAAGATAAAAATGATCCGGGTTAAAAGAAATCTTTTGATTTTCGAATTAAAAAATTGCTCGGAGTCCAAAGGGTTGATACTTGATCTGAAGAAAATTCGAATTTTAAAGTTTCTTTTGTCCGTGAGTGTACCATCGCCGGAATAAAGAAAGGAACGGTGAACGTAATCGAGGCAAGGCGAGACGAGGGTGTTCACCGAATCGATAGGAGAAGTGCCGTTTTTCCGAGGGAGAGAATGACCGAATAAAATTCCGCTTCTCGATCATCCGACAGGAAGCCCTTTTCGAAGTGTCGATACGAGAGAAAGATAAAATTCGAGTGAAAAGAACCGTGGCGGAGGATCCTCGAGAGCTTCGGACCGATGGTCCCCGATCCGAGAGACACGAAGAAATAGATACCGACACCTCGAGGAACCTCATAGCATCATCCCCTAAACCCAATTCTGGCCGGGGACCCTTGGAAACTGAATCGCTGGCGTCGCTCGAAAGAAACGAGGAAATATTCGAAAATAAAAGGCAACTGGGGAACAGAAACGCGAATATCCGCTACAACGACCACCGTCTTGCGATTCTTCATGCTTCTTTCCAACGAAACCATTTAATATTTCACAAGTCTGTCCGAAGAGAAAACTTTCCAATCGAAGACAATGGGTTTTTACATTTTTCACGGTGTCGGGATAAAGAAAAACTTGCGTGGTATGTCTGACAGTTGAAAAAATCAATTCCTCGATTCTATAATTCGTAAGAGGAGACTTTACGACGCGTGACAATGACTTTTTAAGGTCGTCCGAAGGGAAGACACGAAGACAAGAAAATATTTAATTAAGGATGGAGGCTGCGCAAGGATGCGCACCCTCAAAGGAAGCCTGGCAAGATCGGTGGCGGATCTTTGATGGGACCGGGGGTGGTTTTGTCAGATAATTAGCGGAGCCAGCGTAACCAGTTGACAAGGACAAACACGCGTCTAGACCAGTGACAGGATTAGCCTTCTCGTCTGGCTTCTCCCACGCGTTGTTAGCCCCCTCGTTAGAGGAGGTTCGCAAGGAAGCCGACGCGACAACGCGTGACACAAGATGTCGCGTATCGAACGGTGATCCTTGCGAATCCTCGCAAGCGGCTCAGATGCTCCTTCCCCCCCCCCCCCCCTCGCCTCTTATCAAACCTGTTCAATCTATATACACAGGATTGCGTGTGGCAAATTAGGTCTCGCAGGCACCAACGCTCCCGGCACGTTATAATCTTGCGCGTGATTACACGCGACTGCTAGTGTGTGACTGGCGCGACTGACGCGACTGGCAGCGTGTATGGTCGTCTTGCGGAATGTTTGACTCTGCATGAGAGTGTCCCGAGTTCGTCGAATTCGACGATAGAAGTATGGCGGCTGAGAGGCTCGAAAACGCAGATCAGACAAGGATCTGGATATCCCGCTGAAAATCGCCGACACTTTAGCGGCGATCGTCGAACCACATTTGTGTTCTCGACGGGTGAATCGCACCTCGGCTCACTGACTAACCTTGAACCCGGGAAACGATTGCGGGTAGCAGCATGAAGATACTAGGGGGTTTTCTTGCAGGAAGTACTGCGCGATTTTCCGGTTCGATTCCCGTTATTCTCTCTTGCGTAATCGAAGAATGAATTGCCTGTGGACAAATCGTAAAAGATCATAACCGATAATCGCTCTTCCGACTTGGACGCGCAGTACTTTCTGAGACACTGTAAAAAGTCCTAAGAATTTAGAGGTACAGCGACGGTTCGATCACGGAAGTGTAACAGAACAGTCCGAGTTTTTCTTAGATCGAACCTTCGCGGTACCGTAGTCTCCAACCAAGAAGATCTACTTTTCACGGACAATCGGTGACTTATGTTAGAGTTTCTAGTCTCACGTCTGTCTCCTGTTCGTGTCTTTGTTAATAGCTACGAAGCTTCCTTATACAGTTGTAAATACTCATGGTTAACGTAGAGAATCCTTGAAGACCCAGGACTCGAGGGAACGGAATTTCGTTGAATTGACTGGCAACCGGACACGTCTGATTCGAGAAGTCCGTGAGAAATCCGTGAGAAGTTAAAAAAAGGTTTCAAAGATTCACAGAAGAAGGTGCAAAATATTTTTGAAGCACCTTGTACATTCTGGCAAACGGTGTTCTACAAGAAACGGTTCGGTGGAAATTCGTTGAAAACGTCACTTTTCATTTTAAACGAATTAAGCGCGTCAAGCACCTTGATAAAATTTCCGAAGCCACTCCGGAACTGTGATTGCGCGTCTCTTGGAAATTTCATTTCCCATCCGCTCTTGGTTGTCAGTCAATTACAATTAAAATATAGCTGAGCGAGTTCGAAAGTGGAAGAATATCCAATGAAGCTTGCTTCCTGTCAGAAATATAAATATATAACATCCATGGTAGAAGCGTACCTCGCAAAGGGTAAGACATCAGGTCAGAACATTTTGTATCATAAATATTTGCCTGATAGATGAAGCCTGGTTTCGCAGTCTTTGCTGGTACAGAACCGCGAAAGAAAACCGTCGAGATCGGAAAAACTTACAGGGCTTGAAAACTGTTGCAACATCAATTTCTTATAATAATTTAATTTTAGAGGGATTTTCTAGTCCAAGTTAATTTTGGAAGAATTCGTATCTGTGTCGGTGAAGTTCGAAAATGCGTTTTCGTTCTGAAAATTGAAAATTCAATTATCGAAGAAGGAGGAGGAGGGAGCGTAAATGTTATTTTTGCTCCTGGCACGAATATCGTGTGTGGCAGTTTGAAACAGTTTTATTCTCGGACCGGTTTCAAGCCCTGGTAATCCATCGCGAGAGCAGCGAGCCGAGGTGGTTTGAGGTGTGCGTTTAAAGAGTTTCCAAGCCCCCTATCCGCGGCCCCATTTTCTTTGCTGATACTAATGACGGTGTGCAACACTGAAAACCCCACAGAAGATGCACGTGTACAAGAAAACGCTGCAGGCAATGATCTACCCGATCTCCTCGACGACGCCGCACAAGTTCGTCACCTGGACAGCCACGTCGCCGACCTACTGCTACGAGTGCGAGGGTCTCCTCTGGGGCATCGCGCGACAGGGGGTGCGGTGTACGGAGTGCGGTGTCAAGTGCCACGAAAAATGCAAGGATCTACTCAACGCGGACTGTCTGCAGAGTGAGTAGCCATTGTACAGTATATTCCTTTACTTCTTTCTTTCCCCCGTTTTACTTTAACTACGACGAGGACCGACTCACCTGTGGCTCGGACGAAACCTCCTCTTCGACGCGTTCCGCGACAACACCCTCATTTTTGCCAGACTGGTTGGTATTTTTCGAACTCGATTTCCTTCGACGATAATTTCCAGATCGCATCGATGTTGTCCTCGCTGATGGAAAGCGAAAAGTTGCAGATACAACCTGTATGCGAGACAAACCACCAGGACATTAACTCGTCGTGAACTCCGACGTTGATACCTGCTAAAATTATGCCACGTCTCTCCGAACTTAATTGCCGGAGGCGCAGGCAGGAACGTGATTAACGGGCGCGTCTAATGTCCTCCGTGTTAAGCGAGCTCGCGGGAAAAATCTCGAATCTAGCGGGTAACGCGAGATTGCCCGATCTTTTAGTCGATTTTCGTTGACGCGAAAAAATGTATTTTCACCAGTTCCAACTAGAAAATTTTCAAAAATGCGAAACCTGTTATCGCTTGGTCGCAGGGTGTAGAAGATTCGGGGAAATTGAGTTGGAGAATAAATTTCGTTAAGCGTATGAGGCGGATTAAACTCTTTAACCACTTCCGCGAGCGTCGGCGGAGAGATACCATTTACCGCGAAGCGTTTTTTCATTTTTTTCTTAAATCGCTTTTTCATCCTCTGGCGGTGAAAATAGTCGGGGTTCTTCCCGGTTTCCAAAAGACGCACTATTTAAACTTTTCACGCGGTGCTCGCGTGTCAGCGCTCGGGTTTTGCGTCTTTCGTCGAGCCGGAACATTCGAGGACCTTTAATTTTCCGGTGCAGCCGCCGCCGCGCCGCCGTTGCACCACTGCACCGTAGCACCGCTGCACCGGGGCCGTGCCCGCGAGTTTCGCTCGCGAAAATGTTGCCGCCGCTTAACCAGACCGGAAATTACACATACCGATCGTTCGGCGGCCGGGTCGGGAAACAAACTCAAGGCAAACGGCGCGGCGCGCCCGCACCTCCGCGAAAAATTGATTTTCTCCGGATGGGAAAATAGACGGGCTCCTCGGTTCACGGTGACTTAGTTCGAAAAAACAAAGCCGACCTTTTTCTCCGGAAGGTTCGTGCGTCGGGGGTGGAAAAGAGGCCGGCACGACGATTCGTGCGAAAAAAATGCTTGTTCGTCGTAAATCAGGCGAAAATCATGTCCTCGTTTGCTGCGCTCGCAGATCGGTATATCGAAAATCCTATTGGCTGTTAGACCTCTTTTGTAGATATATAGGGTGTTCCCACTAACCAGCGTTCTGCTTCCAAACATTCTTATGAAAAGATTAGTAACGTCAGAGCCCCTCGATACCAAGCGAGTAAATAGATAATAATTCGAGTCCATCGATAATCCCCTCTATTCGTGACTTTTCACAATCGAAGTTCACAGAACTCGAGGACTGTCGAATACTTCGATAAGAGTGCGATAAGTGTGCGATAAGAGAGGGATCAGGAAGACCGGCACCTTGATTCGAGAAGAAAATTAGCGTACGAACTTCGGGATAGTTTCGCCGCGAGGGGTCGCGGGGATTGGCTGTAAAACAATGGCGCGGCATCCGGGTCGGGGGCGAGGCTTCGTCGATAATGGGACTCGAAGGGCAAAAGTCGTTAGCCTCGTCGAGCGAATCTGAGACGGTTGAAATATCGGGTGAAAACAAAATCGCGATCGACAGAATTGCGAGCCTCCCTGCGACCTCCTCCGCACCGTACTCTAACGGAGGGCGAAATAAGGACGAAGGAGAAAGGGCGTGAGCCAAATTGAAATTCTGGGAATGACCTCAGGATTACGAGTGTCCTTGGACCTTCCCCGATGAAATCTGGCGTCCTCTCTCCTGTCCTACGAAATTCAGTCTCGGCAGAATATTTCTTCCGAAGGACCGCGTCTGATAACAAGCTATTCGTTCATTCTATTGAAGCAATTATTTCGGCCGTCAACCCTCTGTATTTTTTCCATGTTCTATTTCCGTTTCGTTAGTCGCAATTCAAACTGCCGAACGATGTTTACGTATCCTAAGTGACAAGATCGCGATGCTGCGACTACTTTTTTTTGTCGCGAACAGTGTTGTTTCACACTTAGTTTATTTCGTCGATTACTTAATTACGCGGACGTCGCTCCGGGATAACAGAAACGAACCGAGCGCAGTTTAAGGGTTTTGCTTACATAGATGGTTACACAAATCTCCGATGCTAATTGGTTATTAATTGATGGGCAACAGCACGAACTGGCGTGGAAAGCCGGAAGGCAGGATTTTTAATTAATTTTCTCACGGTTCGTCGGGTCACTTGGTACCGATACACAGGTTTGTACTTCGCAGATCACAATACAATACGTTTTTACCTTGGTTTCTTCTCGACGTCTGCTCCGATTAATTCACTAGCCTGAATACAGAGTGTTTCCGAAACATGCGAAATGATTTCGATTTCGATCGAAAGAATGATTAATCCAGCATTCGTCGAACAACTGTAATTGAAATGAGAACTCTCGATGCTCGAGATCCAATTAGGGTCGCGTCGTTCGATCCCGGGGGCAACGTAATTTTCCGTGGGCAACGTTCCCTATACCTTTTTTCGACGGCATGAGTTATTAACATTCCTATCGACGGGGCTAGTCGACTATTGATTCTTTCCTCGACCAGCTGGCGATCGTGCTGGCAAACATAGAACAACAAACGGTCGAACGTGCGCGTAATCACCGTTTTCCCGACGTTCCAGCGGTTTTTCCCCCGTCGTTTGATCAATAAATCGTTCTGGGTGCCATTCGATCGCACGAGTCGATTTAATTCGGTATAGAATTCGTTGTGCCACGAAATTTCACCGGTCGATTGTTTCATTTTCACAGGGGCGGCTGAGAAGAGTTCGAAACACGGGGCCGAGGATAAGGCGAACAGCATAATCACAGCCATGAAGGAGAGAATGAAGCAGAGGGAGCTCGAGAAGCCGGAGATCTTCGAGCTGATCCGGTGAGTCTTTCCCAGCCAAAACTATTCCTTTCTTTTCTGCCTTTTTTTGTCTGCCGCAGCAGAGTCGACTCGATGGATAAGCGCCGTCGATCGGTCGCAACGCACCGAGTTTCGAGGGAAACATTGTTGCGATCCGTTACGATCTCACTGGCTGGATCTGTCGCCATTGCTCGCCGATTCCTTCGAACGGAGATTCATTCGAATCTTAAGGAGAGAAGACACTGGTTTGCACCGACGATTCAGTTCCAAGAATGAACCGAATTGGTGTCTTTTTTAATACTTTATCATTACTTATTCATATTAAAGAAGGAGACGGTCTTACGATGAATTAGAGAAGGACACTGCTTTGCACTAACGATCCAATCTCAAAAATGAACCGAATCGGTATCGCTTGCGATACGATCAATTTTAATACTCTATCATTATTTATTCGTATTAATGAAAGAGACCGTCCTACGACGAATAAGAGAAAGACGCATGAAGAAATTTATTTAATTATTTCTGATGGAAATATATAATATTTCTGATATCTGTAATTATAAGATTATTTAAAAGGTGAAATCGCTAGCAGGAAGTGTATCGTTAGCATAAGACAAATCTGGGTACCCGTGACCGGTACGGTACATTATCCGAAGTTTTAGCATTTGCATAGATTAGTTATAACCCGCTCGACCGTCTGAGGCCGGGAACGCGGTCGCGCGAACACCGACATTCAGGATTTTGCCGGGACAGTGGAATAGGTGAATTTAGGTCAGCCGACCGTCGCATGATAAAGAACGGTAGCAAACATCGCTATGATCCGTCCGACGCGATACCGCGTTGCGTTTCGTGTCGCGTCGCGTCGCATCTTTTGTGCAACATCAGGACGACACAAAGGATTTCAAAATATTTCTCTCCGAGCTTCGAACTCGAAAAACCGAGCACACGCCTGATAGACCAAGTTTTGTTCGCGCGTCGCTCTACGAGCACTGCGAACTTATACTCGGGGAAACGGTAAACGAAACGTTCCATCCTCAAACAGATGCCTCTTGTTTTCTCTCGGAAAACGCGAACTGTCATTTCGCCGATTCGTACGTGATTTTTAACCGTGAATTTCGACGGTTCCATTTTTTCAACCAGCCTTTTGTGTTCTGCGAATAATTTCTCTGATAAATCTTGCTTCTAATTTCATTATTACCGGACTGCGTATTTGATGAATTCGTGATAATTTTAAATAATTTAAAATATCCAGAAGGCTCCAGAAGTAAAATTAGTATATTGGACAGCGTTGTTATTGCGTCTAGGGCACAAGAAAATATGAAGGCAGCCACGATACTCTTTCCCATACTTTTCTCCGATACCACTGACCCAGTTAGCTCCACGAAACTTTCTGATCCTGCCGTTACAGCCATTCAATACACTTTTTCTGGCGGGGGCTCGGTATTAGATTAATGTATTATAGTTGCTTCGTAATTCTCGGAAATTTAATAAAGATAAGTTGCATGGAAACTCGGCGGATCGTTGTAAGAACTCTCGAATTTTCGAAAAGCATTCCAGGCTATTACCGTCCATAATTTTTCTCAAAAACTTTTTAACAAGTTCTCCCGCGATCTAACCATCCCTGATTTGAATTTTAAATTACCGAAAATGAAAAAGTAGAATCCTGAACGAACCGTTTCTCGACTATTGAGTAGCTTCGTTATTTCTATCCCAATAAGAAAATTTATCAAGGTCGCTGTTCCACCTAAGTACACGTAGAACATTCGTACACGTGGCGGCCCTTAGAGCGGTGTCGTCGCAACAGAACGCGTGTTGTAGCGGGGTTCGCTGTAATATAAAATTCGTAGAACGAGCACAGAGCATATGGCGCCTTGGTGTTTCGTACAGCTGTTAACCGATTCCCTGTGCTCGGCACCGTTTCACGTGACGATTCGCTGAGCAAACACGACGCGCACCGACTGCAAGGCAAATTCTCTGTGCTTCTAACCAGATGTGTAATCTTGATTGATCGAGCCCCCCTTCATTTACAAATCTGCATCATCCTTTTGACGTCGCCTCGAACGATCGAGGGCAGAATGGTACGCGAATCCTTCACCCGAAGAACGCTCATTTATTTCGCGCCTGTCAACCGGAAGCTGCTGCGCTGTTGCTGCTACAATAATAATGCGTCGATATCCGTTCAAAGGTATATTACGGGACGGTAGGTGGGATATTAAACTCACGGGATTGAATTACCGCTTCGAACGGATCCAGCAACGCCCGACACGATCAGGATGATAAATTGGATAATGAAACGCTGTAATACTTTACTTGTCGCGCCGGGATACTGCCAGAACATCGACTGCCGTTTTAAAAGACCATAAAGTCGGCCAATCATCATTCATAACTAGAGTGCGGATCTTTATGCGAAATAAAAATTATTCTGCATCGATTGTGGGAAACAGAGATAAGATAAAAATTGATTTCATCTCTTAACGACTTTGTTGCATTCGAAACAACTTGCTATTTTATATTTCACCCAACTAATTTCTTTGTAAATGCATCAAGATCCGCAGTCAATCGTCGATTTCGTTTTCATTCACGCTGAATAGGGATCCCAGGAATCCTGAAGATTTCTAGACAAGTGTAACTATCAAATTTACGTTTAATCAGGGAAATTGCGTTCTCCCCGTCGCATTCGAGTTACGTTCTCGTCGCGGAAAACTTGTTACGCGAATACAGATCTATATCGTCGCGCATGCATCTCATTTGCCCTAATGAAACGTCATACGCAACGTTTACGGCTGAAGCTAGGTGTAGGTCTCTTCTAATAACCAATTTCTGCATATTTATATTACCAAAGCGTAAGAAAAGTTGTGCGCCTGCGACGGTTTAGGTCCGATAAACGTATAGACTCTATGGAAAATGTAGGGCCTATGTTAAAATTATAAATAGCCGGATCTTTATGCAATCGATATAATAAAAGTCTCAAAGGACCTGCAGGTCTCAAAACTGAAAATACAATTTTATTATGTAAATTTTTCTTTCCCGAGTGAAGAAATGGATCACACTGTAGACGACTCGTGAATTCACGAACGATTTCTGACGGCACACAACGCGTAAACAAGAATTGTGATCGATGCCTAACCGATTCAGTATGCTGCGTACGGTGGGTGATATCCGTGGCTCCGGTGCACGCAACAAATTTATTTCGTTCGAAAATATTCATGGTCAATGACGTATCTTCATGCCTGTCAATCTCTATCGTATTTCCTACAGTATTTTACGACCGATACCTATGTCGAAATTGACGCCAGTATTTTTCGCGTAAAATCTCTCGGTTCTTTTTTTTTTTTTTTTGTGAAAAATACGACATTGTTTGACGTACCAATGTCCGACGGAATCGCCTATTCATTATCCGGATCGTTCCGAACGCTTTCGTAAATCCTGCTCAATATTTGCATGTGAATTGATTTCGAGAGGCAGATCTTATGTATCCGCGCGACTCGCGTTCGCAATCCGGCTTGCATTATTTACCGAAACAATGGCAGCGTTCGGATAGTCCGGAAAAATCAGGTCGACGTACAAATCGCGGTGGAACAACGAGGAAATTCGTCGGAGAGAAACGGAGGCAAGGCAAGAAATTGTAAATTGTTTTCGAAACGCTAGGTAAGAACGAGACAAAGAAGTTGTGTATGCATTTCTTTTTTTTTATATATATATATATATATATATATATATAAAAAAAGAAAGCATAACGCTCTTGCATCTCGGAGAAAAATCCGAGTTATCATTTTACCGAGGCGAAAATGTAAGGTACCGCATAGTGAAAAAAAAGAGCCTCCTACTTTTCAGTTTCAAACGACCCTCGTACATTTTAAAACGCACGCGATAAAAATATGCGATGCACTTACTCGGCGGGACCCCGAATCGTACCGCGCGAAACATTTTCCACAGTGAGAACGGAGAAACGCATACACTCGATGACGAAAGGATAGCACATCGTTCAATTTTTAAAATTTTTTAATTGTCCATACGCCGTATTTTCGACAATTCAGTGCATTGTAAACAGAATTGGTGATTCGAACAATTCTTCGACTGCATGATTTTAGGGGAACGCGGGCTCGTATACGAATTTTAGAACCGCATCATTAACTAATTCAGACTAGTGTCGTATAATTAGGGAATCCCGGCTAATGAGAGATGGATCGCCAGTAATAGCTGTTGGAGGGTACCCTGCATCGCTGATTAATTTCGCACCGTGAGAAGATACGATTAGGGGTGGCGTCGTATCGATTATGCCATGTGCGGTGGAATTATCAGCTTGATCAGTTGCATTATTATTAGCCAGTCGGTTTATACCTAAGGAAAGCGATGAACGATGGGAACAGTATGCTACGTGCTTTTGGAACACCGGCGATTTTCCCGGCTGCCAGCCACGGAAATTGCAATTCCGACCTATGCATCAGCCTTGATTACTTAATAACTGATAATGAGTCTGATCGATGCCCCGCTGTTACGTTTAAGTCAATCGCGCGAATGCTAGATGTTTCAGCCGGGCCTTTATCGAGCGAGGAACCGAAATAGAAGTCGCCTCGTCGAATAAAATGCCAGGTGAACGAAAAATTGGTAAAATTATTTTTTTGTCGATGTCGACAATAAGTATATTTTTTGTATAGAACGATGTTCAAGGTCAGAAATGAAATATTCAAAATGTGTCCTCAATTTTTGACCTTGTGCGACCTCGAAGATCGCGCTTTTTGTATCGTATATTCGTTCCATTTAAAAAATCGAGAAGGTCACCCTCATTTGAAAAAAAAATAGTGCGGATAAAAAAAACTTAACGACACCGTCATGTTGCTTGCGGGAAACAGTAGAATTTTCACGTTCTTCATTTTTCTCACGGTTTCGATCAAATATTTTTTACCAAGTGTAGTCGAGTACCGTCGGCCGGCCGTTTTGTTTCAGTCTCGGGAGTCGAAAAGATCGAAGTATCGATCGAGCTGGATCTACAGTCTGGACGAAAGTCGGTGAGTGACCGGTGTAGGTAGGTTAACAGGGATCAGGGTTAATTAATATTGCCACCCCGTTGAGGAATTTCCCCCGCAGTTGTTCGAGTTGATAACGGGCTGAGCCGCGAGCCGATCGATTAAATATCAATCAATAATTTAGCTTGTACCGCTTGTCTCGCTATCGGACCACTGGATACTTTTCCGCCTGGTATTAATTAATGGAACAGCTGCCGCGAGCGTTAGAACAAATTGCCGGGAGGGAAGAAATAAAAAGTTTCGTTTACTTATCCGCCGAGTTGCAACCGCGCCTCCAGCCTCCGTTTTAACTTGCGTCGAAGAACGGAACGTCCGTTCAAGTTCCGAGAGAGAGATTGAAAACTGTCAAACTTTGCAAATTACTCAATTACCGGACTCATAGTAGCATAGCGAATTAGAAGGAAACGCAGGAAACAGTGGAAAATAATTGCGATTCTGATCGGCAATTCGTAATTTCTCTTTTGGAATGAAGATGACCTTTAATCTGGCAATCAATGTGTGTTAACACGCTCCGCTCCTATATAAAAGAATGATTAAAAATTCTTTTTACACAATTTCTGGGCTCGATGAGATTTCCAGTTTCTGCAATCCAGATAGCTTCGAGCGCAAAGGGTTGATAAAATCATGCATTTTGCATACGATCCTGTGCGGACCCGGCATGGCGTCGCGCCGGGAAAAAAGCTTCGCCGAGAGACGTCGGTGCTTTCGTTATTTTGGTATCAAAGAAATATCGTTAGTCGAGGTCGGAAATGATCGTTTAGCGTGCAAAGCAGTGTCGATGGAGGTGTGCGCGCCACAATGTGTTCGTAGACAGGACAATACGATCGGGTAACGATCTCTTTGAAAGACGAGGAAAGAAAGAGAAGCAAAGCGGTCGAAGAGCAATGGCGATTGCGAGCCAGGGGTAAAGATACGAGGAGCGTGTGAAACGAACCAGAAACCTCGTAGCTTTCGCAAGGCCGGGTCTCGTCTTCTCTGAGGGTTGAGCCGGTAAAATCTCGCGCCGAGACGAGACGGGCTCGGTAGGTCGAAGATACGACGACACCGCGTTTTTTGGTACGCTGCCACCGAGCAATCAACGTCCTCGTTAGCGGGCTGATCGATGACCGCGCGCGCGTTAATTACAAAGCCATGTGTCCGCCGACGCATTGAAAATACCCCCGGATGAACTCGAGCGGTCTGCCACGCGCTGCTGAACGTCCGCCACGATTTATGCCCGACCAAGTCGAGATATCGGCTTTCCGATAAACAGTTATTTATCAGTGGCAACAGTTACCGCGCGTAAATTCTCGCGTCGAATAAATTTCCCCGGCCCCCTCCCCTTTTCTCTTCCGTCTTAAAGGGCGAGGAGCTTCTCGTGTAACGAGAAAACAATTTTTAAGAATGTATTTTTTTTAAAAACGTATCTTCGACCTCGCGAAGTAGTTTCATGAGAAAAAGAAAATGATTTTAAACGTCCGCGAAAATGAGAATGAGAGGAACAGGTAGGACGAGATCTAGGCCGTTGGCGCAGCTCATGTGAAAGAAAGTCTCGTCGGAGTTTAGGTCAGTCTTCGGGGTCGACGACGCGGCACATACGGGTCACATGATGTCGGTGAAGCAGTCGGTTCTGGACGGTACCAGCAAGTGGTCCGCGAAGATCGCCATTACAGGTTTGTGGCCAGCTCGTTGTGACCGCCGGCCATGACCGGTTTTGCACCCCTCCGTGCAACGAAACGATGAAACGTGCAGCGATCGATTTTTATATATATATGTATATATATACATCTCGATATGATACATACATATATGTGTACCACCTATGTGCCTCAATGTCTTATTTTTTATTGCCGAATCTTTTTTCCGTTTGTCAAACCACTCGCCCACCATGCATTTTTGTTATTCACACACCGACATCCTACCACCATCCCCTCACAAACCCTCTTTCACATATTCGCATTCATGTGTTTCTACTTTGTCTATATCTGTCTTATCATTAGTTTTATTGCTCATCGATTGCGATTATTAGACTGCGGACCTTTACGCAAAATGAAAATATCCTGCATCGATTGTAGGAAGCAGGAATAAAATAAAAATTCATTTCCTCCCTTACTGACTTTGTTACATTCAAAAGAACCATTGCCGTGTTCTGAAATTTTTCCGATCCTTTACCGTTTTATATTTCATCCAACCATTTTCTTCGTAAATGCATAAAGACCCGCAGTCTAGCGATCATCGTTATTATTTATTCATCGTCGACGTATGACGCTCTGCCGGCTGCTGCTGTGTTGTACTGACTGTCACATCTATATATTCTATATTGTCTAGCGAATTTGGCTGTGCCCGTTGTCGGAATGCACCCGTTCATCGCATATGTGTGCGTAGAGCTGCGCAGCTAGTGGTATTCTGGACGGTTTCACGGTTTCACGGTTTCACGGTTCGCGGACAGAATTCTCCACACTCTTGTTTCTTTATCCCCCTCCTTCCACTCTCCCCCTCTCTGACAACCATAAAGCATATTTTGGGGATACTCGGTATAATTCCATTGGAAAGACTACACGTTCAATTGTTTCTTAAAAGTGTCACACGAATTCTAGAAAAATGTTCGCTTGTATTCTCCGGAGATCGAAGGGAGTTCTCAAGAATCACTTTGACCTCGAAGCGGTTCGCCGCAGCCGGTAGCGAGTTTGCAACGGGAGAACACTGCGCAACAGATATACATTCACTCGCATACACACACAGACACAGACACAGACACAGACACAGACACGCATCGTGAATGAAAACATCGTATGTGACGAACGGGTGCATATTTCTCACAGGTCATTCCTCCGAAGCGCATCCCATTTCCATACGTCCCTTCCAATTATTTCAACGTTTTCGTCGATCACCGCGCCATTTTGCCCAAGTGTCGCCTTCACAATTTACCCTCGCCTCCGGATGCAACAATATCAATATATTGGACATTTCCCGACGTTCAGTTCGATCCCCTCCTCCTGCCCACCACGCTTTCGTCTTCGCAACGCATCTTCATGGATCACCGAACTCATCCCCTTCGGTAGAACGTAGGCTGTCGTCTATAAGTCACTGAACATTGTTCTTTTATCGCTTCTGAACTTTTATATGCAATTCTATTTAAAAGAGAAACTGAAGGTCGTTTCTCGCAAAATGATCTAAATATCTTTCTTTCGTTTCTGCCCTTGCACGACCTCGGAAGGGTTGAAAACCTATAATTTCCGTAAGTGTTCAGGAAGACTTATGGTCGATAGAATTAGAAAGCGAAGGCACAGCAGGTTCGTATGCAGAATTTTGTAATTTGTCGAAAATTCTAGGGAGACATGCCCCAGCTACCAACGTCGGAAAATTCCGAATTCGAGTCTGCGCATGTGAAAATATTCGATAACACGCTCGCGCAGAATAGTTGGAATTAATGACGCGTTATTCCCCATAACGGTGTACACCGTTGTTATCTCCAGTAATATTTCATTGTTCAAAACGATTTCGGGAACCGTACCGTAGAACCCTCCCATCACGATCGTTGTAGCTGTCTGATTTCGAATCGAACGAAAGTAAGCACATATCTCATCGGTCTCCCACGTTTGCTGTTAAAAATACTAGGACTACAGATTAGCCTCGATCGTTGTAATTGCGAGGTCGTTTAGCTGTTTAGCCTAGTGACTGGGGTCGTTTCAGTCGTTAGTCACCGTTCGGCTTCTGTGAATCTCCGGTAAGTGTAATTCTATTGTTACGTGTGTATCTGTGCTAGAATGTCCTAGTCGCAGCGGTACTGTCAGTCGAGTTGTCTCATCTTCGTCGCTAGGAATCAATCGATTAGCTTCATCGATCGATCATCTATCTGTGTAGACTGCTAGAGATCAGAGAAACGTTTCATCCGCATCCTGAGCATCTCGAAAGGTTCCTTAACGAGGAACCTTTTAATTAGATGAACGATTAAATGTTTTCTAGAGCAACAAATAGTTGAGAATAGTACCGATGACAATATTTTATTGCTGAACGAACTCTTCCGATTTCTTCCGTGTTCTACGTTTTTATAAAACGAGAGTTTTCATCCGAAAAATCGGAAAAAATTCTGGAACGTGTGGCTCGATATCCGAAATGTGTCAGAAAATGATTTTTCCCATATTCCCGGTAACTATTCTTAAAAATGAGGTATCGAGCTTAAACCTGGCAGAAAGGGTTCTCAAATGGTTCGTGCCCGATTTAAATCGACCGGGGGCCGATTTTCATCCCCAAAGCCCGGCCACAACAGTTGCGCGTTGTCATTGTCGAAATGAAACATTTCTACCGTAGCGAAGATGCTGCATTCGGTTTCCTTCGGCGCAATAAACACGTTCGCTATAGTTCCTCGCTGGCAACCGTACGTAAAGTTTGTTCGGTGCACGAGCGTGGAGTCGCAGTGACATAGCAACTTTTCTTCCGAGGTTTTCAGCAGGTAGAGTTGTCTGCAGACCGCCTGGAAATTGTAGTTCCTAGAATGGACCGCGCACGCCCGAATTAACCGATGTTCCTTGAACCGTCTCTCTTCCGTCTCGTTAACCCGTCCGCCTGTAGGAACGGGTAACACAAGAAACGAATTACGTTCGTTCATTTTGCCCGTTCTATAAGATGACCGCTTGCTTTCTTGTCGTCCCATTACGCTCCGAGGGATCAAAATGGCGGGCCGATGTAGTTCGCCAACAAGGTTCACTCTTTTATCCGTAACCCAGAATTTCGATTTCGACGATGGTTCGAAGCTTGCGGACAAAACGGGCGTCTTCATCCGTTTCTGCTGCTTCTGGATCGATTCAGCGACGTCAGCAGGCACCGTACGAAAAACTGTAGTCGCCTTCCAACAAACTTTCCCGAGCCTCGAAGTTGGCGATCAGCCACGACGCGCGATGCAACAAGTTTTCTTATTTCGGGATAACGAGCCGAGGCGGGTCTGAACAAAGCGACGCTAATTCTATCGTCTCGAGGATTAACAGGTGGCGTCAGGATTACGCAGCTGTTGTTCGTTGCGTCGCGATCGATCGAAACCACGCCAAGTGCTTTCGGGAGGTCCGTGGAGTATGCAAAGCAGCGGAACGCGCAGATTAACCCTGTCGAATGAACTCCGTCGCACGACGTCGCATTCAAAGGGAATTCGTGTCGCGACAATACACATGGATTGCCACGGTCTCTCTGCTCCCCCCCCCCCTGCCTACAAACTCTGTCTATCATATGCAGGTAGCAAAGTCGCCAGACTTTCAGGTGAAAGAAGTTACCCTCTCTTTTCCAGTACGGAAGCGTGAGGTTTATCGACCGAGCGAAATCCCGTTCGATATCCGAAACGACTCGTAAGATCCCCGCTATTATTGCTGTTTACCGCGGACACGTTTCTGAGAATTCATTCCGACCGATTCGTCTTCCATCCCCCCATTTGTCTGTCGCAATTCTCGCTCCACAGCCGTTATTATTCCCCCCGTCCTCTGTCGCTTTCATTCCTCCCCGCCATTTCGAGCGATCCGAAGCTTCTTCTCTATCCAGCCACGATTCACGCATCCGTTCACCAAACTTGAAACTCATCCTCCGCTTGCGCCTACCGTGATGTCCGCGCGACGACAGCACGCGATCGTTAGCCACAGAGTGACTGCCTCCAGCGTGTGACCTCCACCGAGGATCGGCAGTGTGTGTGTGTGTGTGGGGAAATGCTTTTGCTTTCGCGTTTGCCGCGCAATACGTCATTTAGGCGGGTTCTTAGGGGAGGGGTTCCTTCCGGAACCATCCTCCCATCATCGTCATTATCATTCTCGCTAGTCTGGCCTGACTCGTCGCCGCTGCTGAACCGCGTTTTGAATGTCTTTCCGACGATCCCCTGCGCTTTGAGACTGTCCTGCCACGTCCTTCGATGGCCTCTGCAAGGTACCCACGGGTTTCCGGCCAACGTCGTCGACACAGGAAGACGCGTGTTATGGTTCGAACAGGAATCATCCGTGCCGTCGATCGGTACGAGAGGTTGTCGAAGGACGTCTCGATGACAAGGACATTGTCTTCTTTTCAGCACGACGTTTTCAGTCGACCCGGACACGCACATAGACAGCCTCGAGCAGGCCGAACAGATCGTCCTTGAGGGTACCAGCAAGTGGTCCTGCAAGATCGCCATCACAGGTGACACAATACTGATACCTTAGCCAGTTAAGACTTTCTACACCAACGAGGCCGAGACGGCCCCGGCTCTCTCATCCGTGTAAACTGTGATTTACACACGTACACACGCTTCTTACACACAGGACCACGGTCGGGTCCAGGAACCTCTTCCCGTTGTCGTTCGCGTTTCACAGTTGTCAACTCTGACAAACCTCCCTTTCTCTTTCCTTTCTTCTCTGAATCATTGTAATGTCGTCGCTAGATTCCAAGAAATAGAAACTAAATTCAATGTTATTTCTTCCCTTAATAATTTTAAAGGAGGAGAATTATTAGTATATTGGCATCTTCGATCTTTTAAATTTTTTTAACATTTTTCAATCTCATCTACTCAATTTTACACCTTGACGTTAAATCCTATAACTTTTATTTTAAACATTGTAACGATTCGTGACCGTAATCGTAACGATTGGTAACGAGTTCGGTTAGTTAACCATTTTCTTTTTTTGTCGTACACGGTTGAGTTCCCATTGTTTTCTTAAACGATATCCGACATCCGTCGAACGCGCACGACAACCGGAAGTCTGATTTCTCCGACCGACGAAAGACTAACAATTCTTTAATTTTCAATAAGGCACAAATTCACGTTTCGAAAGATCACGTATCTTTCTGCGCACGAATTTCGACTGGATCAGACGCAAATTTCTGGTATCGTTTACTGTTGTAAATATCTCATTATTATTTTTGTAGTATCGACTTTAATATTAGTTCTTCGGCTCGTGTACTCTGAATTCGAACCTACGAACGTTTGAAGTAGCAACGACTATCCTTCGCTGAAAGTAAATTGCAGGGTAAAGTTTTAGCGATCGATGAAACGTTCGCCAGTCGTATTGGCGATCTAATTTTTCTGCCAACTTCCACCCCTTTTCTAACTATACTTAAACCGCACCCAATTATTCCTTTAACAGGTTCACAGTCACGTCGGTCGCACATTGGTGACACTAATCCTTGACCAGAAATTCATTCCGATGTATTCGAACGAATCGAATATTTCATTCTATAGTGCAAAATAATTAAAGCAGTACTGTGATCACTAGACTGCGGATGGTTATGCATTTTGTAATTTTTGTGGCCAAATTTTAAGAAAGTGGGGTCTTTTGAAATTAATAAAAATCGTATTATGAAAATCGTTCTTGAAAATTTTCAGAGAAATTCATAAGAACAAGAACCGCAGTCTAGTGATCAATATATAGTTTCCTTAATACTCCATTCGTTAAGAATAAATTAAGATTATTTATTAAGCATGGACATCAAAAATGAATAAAACAAATGGAAGCTGTTTAAACAATCGAGTATCGGTCTGAATTGCACTATTCGTATGGCCTGAAATGACAAAATGAAATGATCACGGGAGTGTTCGCTCGAAGAATATCAATTGTTCCGTTCGAACGTGTGTAAACGATTTTCGATCGACCGTCGAATACTTCTGAATTTTTAGCGTGTGCAAAAAGAATGCGAATACGTGGTTGTGCATTGTGCGGGGAGGGGAGATTGTTCCACGGATATGGAAAAATATATAACACCGAGTGAAATCCATTATCAGGTTGCAAAACAATCGGTCAAAAAGTAAAATGGCCGCCGGAACTCGCGGCGGGAAGGGGTCGCATTCGTGCAAAGCTATTGCCGATTTCCACGTTTGCGAAAATGGTTGTTCGCGTGGTCGGTGAGCCGGCGGAAAAGTTGTATTTTTCCGCTAGCTCTCCGGCCGATGACAAAAAATCGATGGCGGAAAAATTATTGAAGCCCGAAAAGCAATCGCGACGAAACGCGCGCGAGCGGAACGAAACTTAGGAAATCATTTTCCGATTTAACTAGCGTCCCGACAGCGATCCGATAAAACGCAATGGGGTGGGGGTAAAAAACAATTTACAAATGAGGTTATACGTCGCGAAAGTCAATTTCTGATATTTTCAACGAATCCACCGCGGTTCCGTTCGATGGGTTGTTACGCAAGCGGTTTTATTGCCGTCGATCCCAGTGGAAAAGAAATTTAATGAAAATTCGTGAGAAACGCGAGGTCCCCGAGTTTGCTTTGAAATAAGAATCGTTCGTGTTTACCAGCCGATCGTTCAAAAAAGAAAATACTACACAGCTCTCTCCCGTTTCAGAGATGTTTGATCAACCGTGCCTAATCCGGTATCCGACGTCATTATTGTCTGTTTTCCGCTTTCGAGAAGAAGTTACCGAGCGTATCCGACGGAATCCGTCGAAACGTCGAACGCTGTGCCGCCTGTATCGTTTTATTGAAAAACGGATAGCTTGCGACCCCACCACCCTCACCCCGGAATATGTAAAAAGGCGGATTTGCAACGGCTTTAAACTCGAATGAAAAATGAAAACTCTGGTGGGCTAATACAAAAAGCTATCTCAATATATGTGTGTGTGCTGGATTCTGTGATATATTCGGGGAGGTCTTGGGTCCTAAACATTTAAAGTATGGTGAAGCGGGATAAGTGCAGACTGGTTTTTCTAAAGTTGGACTTTAAACTGATGTATTTTCAGTCTGATATGTAAATACTTAACGCTGTCGTTATCAAACGCTTGCCAATGTTATTACCGATGAATTAATATTACGTAGGATTCTAATTTTGCTTGAAAATTATCATTTTCATAGGATATTGTACAAAGTTAGTAGGATATTGTACATGAAGACTGAAAAGCATACAGTAACGTTTATGTTTACAATTAACCCGTTCACGTTCAGAGGTAGTTTCAACTAGTAAATGGCGATTCAACTGCAGTATAGTGTCCCCCCACTCCAATGGAACAAACGGTGGGACGCGGAGCTTGCAGTTTCTTTTTCCGTGCACACAAGGTTCTATTGAGCCGAAAATCGCCAAACGAAAGAGCTTTCGCCAGCTCGAAGTACAAAGTGAAGTGCCGCCGGCTCTCGGTCGAATTGGGTAGACACGTCGATGACCGGTCTCGATTATGCACAATCGAGCACGATCAGCCGTAAACGAATATTCGAGAGTTTTAGCAAAGCTGCATCCGAATGCAACCGGCGAGTCGTTGGGACGAAACGAGGCTCGCTGCAAATCCAACGAATTACAACAAAGCGTTTCCGAAAAAACAGAGGTTTCCCGTCAAAGTGGATCGCCATTCAAAAGTGACAATAACTCCCAAAACCAAAAAATCCTTCGGAAGATAATCACTGCGGTCTGGAATGGAAGCTTGCAGCTTGAACAATAAACATTCTTATTCTACGATTACTAAAATTCTAACGACGGAAATTTTCTTCCACGGAAAATGGCTAAATAGATATAATTATTCGAACACACGTATTAAGTGTACGGGCAGTGTTTGTCGGGTTCTTTTTTCTTGTAAATTTAGAGTCATTTGCTTAATGTTCATACAAACCGCAAAGTGTTAGGCGATTCGCAAGTGAATAGATTCGAAGGAGCCTTTTTCGAGTTCGACTTTCCGCCAGGATTTCGGGGAAATCCCGTGCGCCGTCCGCCTCGAAACGATCGATAGTTCAACGTACAGGAAAGTGCAGCCGCTGCTGCAGCGCACACGTGCACTGTACAGTCCTTTTGGCCGGTTCACTTGTGTGCAATAGTGTGCACCCGTGTGTCGGCGGAGCCGGCTTTCCCTTGCACCGTCGCGCGTCGCGCCGTCCTCCTCGTTCTTTCGTCTTTCGATTCCGCGAAATCTACGAACACGAATTCGCACTCTGCCCCCCCCCCCTCCCTCTACTTAATTGGCCGTTCTTCCTCGCGACCGAATCGATTCGGATCGCTTCGCGATCCATCTTGTGGTCCGATTAACACATTTTCTTGTATCGCTGCATACAAGAAAGTCTCATGTGGACGAGGGCCGAAAATCGATATTTTATCGTGAGCATTTTTCAAAGCGGAGAACCTTATAAACAGGCTGCGGATGTTCATACAATTTTCAATTAAAGATCTGTAGTATCATATTTTTAGGCAGGATGTCGTTGGGTCCTTAATGGCAGGAAGATGACCATAAAACAGAAAAGCCTGACGAAAGCCAGGCCCAAAGGAAGAAGGCCATTGAAGAGAAACTGTCCCCGACGAAAACCAGGCCCAATGGTCGGCTGGGTTTTCCCCGAGTTACAGACACAGCCTATGGGATGAGTGCGTGTGTATGCGTGAGGACTGGAGAAGGACATTTGGGGGAGAATGATCAGTTTTTGGGTTGACTGCGAAGAGCGAAGGTCGTAGCGCGTTGCTTGCGAGTTAGAGTGTCTCGTTGTATCATACACTAATCTACTACCTATTCAATCCCATATACAGGGTGGGGCAGTAACTATTAGCACCTCAGATATCTTTGAAACTATAAGTTTCACAGAAATATTTGCTGAAACAAAATTGCACAGTAAGAAGGTGGCCATCCGGTGGCGATAGTAGTTTTTTTTGCAGGTGGACGTACTTCGGACATTTGAAGGTCATCTCCATTTTTTTTAATGGATCGGTATGTTTTGGCTTCCGTATCACGATAGAGGATCTTAAAACGAGTTCAACGACCTATTACATAAGGTCATTCAAGGTCATAGAAAGTAAAGAAATGCGATAAGAAATCGCGTTGCGTTTTGTCGATGGGCTATACGTCAGATTCAAAACAATGAGTCTTTTCTTAATACCGTCTTATTTACCGATGAAGCAACATTCACAAATCACGGGAATGTTAATTTACACAACATGCATTTATGGGCAACGGAAAATCCACATTGGCTGCGACAGGTTGAACATCAAAGACAATGGTCTGTGAATGTATGGTGTGGTATCATAGGTGATAAAATTATTGGTCCTTATTTTATCAATGGAAATTTGAATGGCAACATCTATGCTAATTTTATTAAGGATACATTGGGTCTTTTGCTAGAAGAGTTACCTTTACTTACACGACAAACCATGTGGTACCAACACGATGGATGTCCTGCACTTTATTCATTGATCGCGCGAAGGGAACTCGATGAAAAATTTCGAAATCGTTGGATTGGACGCGGCGGTTCGATATCGTGGCCAGCTCGTTCACCAGACTTAACACCTCTAGATTTCTTTCTGTGGGGAACACTGAAAGAGAAAGTGTACAAAGAAGTACCAACTACGTCCTACGATATGCAACAGCGAATTATTGCAGCCTGTGCGTCAATAAGTTCTGACACCGTAAGACTTGCAAGTCAATCGATCGTAACAAGAATCCAACAGTGCATCGACAGTGATGGTCAACATTTCGAACACCTACTATAAACATGTTTCATTTACTACCAAAACCATAAGTATTATCGCATTTCTTTACTTTCTATGACCTTGAATGACCTTATGTAATAGGTCGTTGAACTCGTTTTAAGATCCTCTATCGTGATACGGAAGCCAAAACATACCGATCCATTAAAAAAAATGGAGGTGACCTTCAAATGTCCGAAGTACGTCCACCTGCAAAAAAACTACTATCGCCACCGGATGGCCACCTTCTTACTGTGCAATTTTGTTTCAGCAAATATTTCTGTGAAACTTACAGTTTCAAAGATATCTGAGGTGCTAATAGTTACTGCCCCACCCTGTATATATAAATAAAGTACAAAAACATTTTTACCACAGATCCGCAGTCTACTTGTAAAGAACAAATATTTCAGGTGGTTTAGATAATTTTTTTCAAAGTGTTTTTGGATGAAATAGTGTTTCAATTAGCAAAACATGTATAAGCTCGTTCCTAAAATTAATCCATATTATTGGGAATTAAATGAATTATCGTAAATGAACGAGTACGTTGATCTGGCAATTAAACTCGAAATATAATACAGACAGGATCGCGGACATTCGAGCGGGAATAAATATTGTAGTTTGCTAATGAAATCTTATCTAAAGTTTCTCAGTTCCAGCTGCGGTGAATTCTCAAGAGAGCAACATTAATGATTAATCAGGCCACAGAGTTACGGCTGCATCCCGCGTACCATATCGAAATTGTAATAGAACGGAAATAGCGTCTGTAACTTACAATTAAACTTCCGCGCAAACTCTGCGCAGTAAACGATGGGAATCGCAAACTCCAAGTATATTGTTCATCCTCTTGATCAATGTTTTAATCTCCTTAGAATCTCTAGATTCACTTAATTACCAAGCTGCCATTAATCCGTAGTATTAGGTTGGAGGGAAATTTCTGTCGTATTTGAAATAAGCAGGTAATTTTTCTCGTAAATCAAAAACGCATATTGTTACAACAAGATGTTATAAGTACTAAAAATTATATCATTGAATACCATTGAACATACATTTTTTAGAAATAGTTATAAATTCTGGGATCACGACTCACTTATCGCGTTCTCGCGGAGTATCCTGAAGACAGGTTTCCTCGAAGAGGATTCAATACCGGAAGAGGCAAATGGAGGATATCTACAAGAAAACGCGCGCGTCGCGACGCTGAAGTATCTCGGGCCTCCTAGCGACTGGTGTCTGCACGGTAGAACAGAATGCCGGGAAATTCCGAAAAGATTCGATTTCCTCGCGGCGTTCTCGCGGGAATTTCCGACGAACGAAATCCGCAGGAGTGGTTCCGCCTCCGCGACGACAACGTCTGCGTCACTGAAACGCGCGAATTTACACCCGAGGACATGCACGTCAACGGGAAACGTTCTTCGCACGACACGGACCGAAAAAGTTCCTCGATCTGCCGGCTGATAGACCGGAAACGAGTTTTGAACGTGGAACGGGCCAGCCTGTACACGAATTCAATCTCCAAACGCTATCCTACGTATTTACAGTGGCGGACAAAAGAAAGTTTTAATTATGCACGAAAGAATGAATCGGTGTACGTCTGGTAGCTAAATGACGAGACTGGGAGTTAAGGCCAGAGAATTTGCCAGGACTAGCGATTAAACGAACGAGGAGTATTTATCGGCTTCGGCGAGTAAAATTGAAAGAATCTCGTCGTCCATTGAGGAGGCGGCTGCGCGCGGTTGCGGAGATTTTCTGAAAAGGCTGCAGCACCGCAAAGGAAACGAGAGGGGAGGAAACTCCGGTGAAAAGTAAGCTGAAAATCGGTCGCGGGGCGGAACGTAACGAATTAAGCAGATGAACTCGCACGAAAAGTTTTTGCATCGGGGAAAAAATGAGTGATGCCAGTCTCTTGGCCGGGGTTTTTCCGTGGCGACTGAAAGCAGCGCGCGGTCGAAGTGGTTGCGGGAAAAAGCGAGGAAAGATGTGCGGGCAGCGAGACGAAGATAAGTAAATAGGCCAGGAAGAAAAAAAGAAGCGACCGGAAAGGGAGCGTTTCGCATTAGGCAACTTCTCCTTGTTCCTAAGTTTCACGGCACGCTTCCGGTCTATTCAGAGTCTTCGTGCTCGTACGGGTGAGCCGCGGCCCGAGTAAACTTAAATAAAAAAGTAGCCGGACAAAAACGAACGGCCCTCGAGAACACGGAAGTCCAATAAGGACGGTGGAACTTAAATATCCGTGGAACTTCGGCCGAACGTTCCGCGAAGTAAACGAAAATTTATCTGCGGCATCTTATCGACAAACCCGTCGCGTCGGTGCCAAAGTCGTAGAACACTGTAGAGTTTTCGGGATCGTAGATTGCAATTCTGCTGCTATATTTTTTATGGTTATGTGCGCCTAATTACTGTGAAGTTCCACGAACATTTGCGTTTTCGTATGTTATTACATTATTAGCATAAGCACTTCGGCCGCTGCAACGCAACGCAACGCAAAATCCGCGAAGAGGAAAATCTTGCGGAAGCGAAGTTAATTGATCATTCCGACGAGGCGAAGAGCTGATCGATGCTAAAGCGAACAGCTTTATTTTATGAGCGCTGGTCATTAAACGGAGCTTCCTCGAAATGAAACTTCTGTGACCTTCGCGATTCGTTCGGATCTGGACAGCGGCTGGAGAAGTTGTGATTAACGACGACTATCCGCTCTATATTTCCTCGGAGTCTCGAGGACCCTCGTTAAAAATGGTTTATCCTGCGACGACGCCAGTGTAAAGCAAACGATTTTTATCGCCCGAACGAATTAACTCGATTTTATTATTTACGCTGCGCTGTTGTCCAACAGCGAACAAATTTTAAAAAACAGGTTTTTTATCATTTAAAAGTAGACTGTTCGATGGAAGAGCCTCTGTGTGTATTGCGATCGCCATAATTCTGATCGGCTGAACGCGTCGAAGTTTCCATCGGAGAGCAGAAGGGCAAAGTCTCGGCGTGGATTTGCCGGCGAGGCGCACGAAACGAAACGAAACGAAACGAAACGGTAACCAGAAGGAGAAAAACTGTTGACCCGCTTCGCGACGAGGTAGCAATTACTCTAATGATCGTCCTCCCGCCTAGTATGCCTCGCTACTTTCTTCTTGCTCGTCGCCGTTCGTCCCGGGGAACGCATTAATTGCCGTAATCGGTTCGCGGTGGAGATGGCTGTCGAACTTCCCCAAGAAACAGTCGTCTCCGATAAATTGCCGTCCTCGTTCGACGGTGCTCCCGCACCCATCTCACGCAATTGCTGGTCGATTCGAATTTATATCACCGCCCCTCTTGCTTCTTGATCCCCTATATACAAGACCCCTATTTGTCTTCCTCTCCTCTCTCTCCTTTCGAGTGTTAATTGATTCGTTTCAATTTGTTCCGACGAGTCTCACCGAGAACCGGGGAAACAAGGAGGAAAGGGCTAGATGGAAAGAAGATCGAGCCCAGTCACAATTTAACTCGTTGATTAAGCCGTTGCGCAACCGTGTCTTCGCCTTAATTGCCAATCCCGTTTATCCAGGATACGAGCGTTCGACTGTTCTCTTGGTTTCTCTTCTTATTCGAGCGAACGATTTGCATATACCCGTTACTTCCGCCGTACCGAGCTCGCGCGGAATCGATCGAATCTCTCCGGATGATAAAACACTATCCGCAGGCCGGTGTCGTCAGATCAGAGGAGCGAGCACCGATTCAGAGGAAAAACGTACCCCCTCTCTACCAGTACCGGACACGTGCACTTTCAGTGATTAGAATTTTCTTCTTAGATCGTAATTTCCTAAAAAAGGAGAAAATTCATACAAATTAATATAAATTAATATATTAACAAAACCCCAAAATAGAAATTATTAACATACATTTTCATCGGAATCTGTTCAGAATCTTCATCACGAGTCGGACACGATATTATAAGGCAAGAGATTAATATATTGAACCATACGACTTTTTTGAGAAGTTGCAACAATCGGTTTGCTACAGGTGAAACAAAGATTTTGCAAATAAATTTAAACACTCTTCCGAATATCGAAAACCCATTGTACCGAAGTTGCAGAGCCGAAGAGGTTCGATAAGCGTTCTGGAAGACTCGACGGAAAGGCGAGGATGCGCAAAGCAGAAAAGGGACGGAATAAGTGAAATGGCAAACTGGGAAAACTACTTGCGAGGAAAAACGAGGAACGCATGGAAATCCCGAAAAACTCGGTATACCGGAGGGTCGGAGTAAAGAAACTACTGACAAAGAGAGAGAGAAAAAAGAGAGTGAGCTGAATAATACGAAAATAAGAAAAGAGCCATGGCATTCTAAATTCGCAGCCTCGGAAACGATAAATGCAGAACAAAGAGCGACGAGTACGTTCTTCGTCCACAAAGCTCCGCAAATTTCGTTCCTCGGCGTTTCTGTTCCTTTTTAATCCGAATAAGAAGAATCTCTATTCTCGCTGACATAAATTTCATAAAATGAAATCACCGAAAAGAGATCATTCTTGCTATCGTTTCTTTGGTTCGACGCTATTCCAAGAGGGAGGAGAAAATGAAACTCTGTTGGATTCACTGTCCCAATATCTCCCTTGGATGCACATGATCTAAGAGAGTTGAGGTAGTAGTTCGGTGAACGGTTCGTTTGAAACTGGGGGTGGGATAATTTAAAAGATCGGACGATTTCCATTCGAACGGGCACCGTCTCTGCTCCCGAATTTACAGGAACAACTTCTTTGCTCCCGGACTGGAGTGGACGGAAATTTCGAATAGGCCCGTATCGAGGGAAACTTGGATGTCGGGGGTGGCTCCAGACGGAAGGGTCGAGTGGGAGAGATATCTGGGTGAGAGGGTGGAACGGTAACAGTCGGCGTTACTTCCGCTTCCGCCCCAGTAATCAAATCTCTTGACTCAGTGGGCGCAAATTAAAATCGCTACGACCCGGCCAACCAACTGCGACTCGCAGCTGGCTTTGCGGACGTGCGGATATTCGAGGAGCAACCCCGATGTCGCCGGATAGGGGGAATCGAGGGGAATACGGTTACCCCCTCTCTCTCTCTCTCTGCCGTCACGTGACGGGTCCGTGAGGTAGAGTGGGGCACAAGTTCGGATTTCGGTATGAAAATGTCAGAGTACACGAGAATTTTCATAATTTCTTATATTCGAATAACACGCTAATTAGATCTTATTGCGGATCTTTATGCAAAATAAAGATAGTCCGCATCGATCGCAAGAAATATAAACCGAAATGAATGTTATTTCTTCTCTTAACGATTTTGATAGAAGAGAACTCATATATCGACGTCTTCAATTTTTTAAATTTTCCATCTTTGGAAATTTCCAACTTTTTATTTTGATGCAACAATTACATTGTGGAGCTTTGCGTCTGATCCATCTCTTTTTCAACTATTTTCTCGGATTGTTCCATTAAAATTAATGAAAGATCGCGACATATCTGTATTGGTAAAACCAAAAGAACAGGTGGACGAATTGATAACTGTTCATCCAAGACTGAACACGATCAGTATAACTCATTGTATATTCCATCCGATAACACCGCAGACTTAGTATCTCTCTTTCTTCGATAGATAATAGAAACTATCTACTTTCTTCCACTTAGACTTTCATCTAGTCTTTAGCGAACTAGAACTGACTATAGTTTGACTATACTTTATCCCGTTACTTTCGCAACGAAGATAATTTGCGAAATATACCAACAGATTTCCATTGTAGTTCAATGTTGAAATTTACAAAGAACGTAATATTATTCTATAGCCTCATCTTTCGTAATGTTTACACGATCAATTGTTATTTCAATTTCATTCGCAACCACCGTGCAGCCATTGTTACCTCTTACTATTAATCTAAACTTCGAAGCGCTGGCCGTGTCTTTATTATTCCGGAGTTTCGCCGCCATTATAATGGATCTGACCACAGCCTTGGGGCATATTCTTGTGTACATGTTGCCCGGTTTGTTAGCCATCAATTGAACTGTTGGCAAATTGTAAATTTGATTGAGGCAACCAGCTGCAACGTTACTGTAACTCGAGCATAATATTTGATGTAGTCTCCGACTGAAACTCGAACCTGAAGCAACGAATTCATTACCATTACCATTACCAACAACCGTATTTACGGTCGAACGAAATTTTTCGAATAACTTAAAATTTGTTGGTATATTTTAACCGAGGAGCGAGGTAAATTTATGGTGCAAACAGAAACAAATCGATTTCACGGACAAAAAATAAACAATTTCTTTAGCTTGCAGCTTCGTTTTCAAAGAAAGTTGCTTCGGCACGGTCGCCTGTTTATCAGTGATAAATATTAATGAGAAACTCCGCAACTGAGATTAACTGCTTACACTCCGTAATAACTTTAATATTTTATATCCTCCAGAGATATAAACACAAAAAAACTGGAAAGCACAAAACATAGTTGCGTTGAGCGAATTTATTACGATTCTAATCTGGAGAAAGTAATTCGAAGCAATAAATCATAAATAATCCTCTCGAAACATTATCATTTATTGTTTCGATAGTAATCTGCAGATTTTCGAATATGTATCAACCTGTTGAACGATAGAGTCTTTACCGGTTCTCATGGTAAACAATTTATCATAGTCTTTATCCTCGCAATCAGGACCGTGCGACCAGGCAAATTGATCTAGCGCGGTATTCCCTCGCTGTAATCGTGTTTAGTCGACCTCCTTACGATCGCATAGCTGTCCCCGCTATATCATGACGTTAGTTGACAATAGACAACAGCTAGTTCACTCTTATCAACGACGGGAAGGTGGAATACCGGTAAACGTGTCACAGAAATCAAACAAAAGACAGGCTGCTAGTTGAAACGATCGTTAAACGACGTCCTCCAACAACTATAATTGCGTCTCTAATATCCCACCCGACGACTATAGAAAGGGAATACCGTTCGTCGCATAAACGCCGATTTACGCTATCCGCTCGTATGCGGAACGGCTCCGTTCAATATAATAATATTCTTTTTCGTTTAGCATATCGATTCGATCAATAATATGAAATATGACCTTACCGACGAGTCTCCATTTCGAGTCGTGCTCGTAGTGCCAAGGGGTTAAAGAAAATTTGATCAGTGCTGAACAGAGCCGCGTTCCGCAGACCGGCAACATTTGAAACTTTTCTGCTTGCAAAAGCCTGACGGTCAACACCAAAATTCTACGAGTTTGTTTGCACCGCAATATTTGCCCTTGTTACCCTCCGTTGCGATAACCCGTAGCAAGTTTCTATAGAGTATTTCTTTCTCCCCCGTAGAACATATTCAATTTAGAAAGAAGAGACGCCCCCTCCGTTAGTTGAAACGATTTCGCGTCAGACACACGTCGTCTAATTGAAACGAGTGAACAACACACGACACCGAAGCGCAGTTTAAACGATCGACACACATACAGATGCATATCGATCGCGATCTCTCGCGGTAAGAACACCCGATCGGGTAATACACCGATCTTCTACGCAAACACACACGCACACGCACAAACTGTCGGCATTTTTCAAGTGGATTTATACGACCACCACTCGATGATCAATTGAGATTAGGTACCGAGATCGACGCTCGTCGAGGACGGGAAGCACCGGCGATCGTCCCCGCTGCAATCGGCGGTGCGAAACAAAAGGAGTTAGTAGCATGGGCATGTGTGTCTGTCCGTCTCTGTCCGTCTCTGTCCGTCTCTGTCCGAATCGCAGCACGTTCACGTCGAATCTGTATAATATATGTTCTATATATATATATATATATATGTGTGTGTGTGTCTGTGAACGTATACTTATTCTGTATCTGTCCGTCACTTACGCTACGGTCTGCTTCAGTGTAGAGACTACCGGAGACCTCGAACCGGGAAAGTTTGATTTTAGCTAGTTTACTCAACCATGCGTCAAACGAAAGTTACTATAAATAACGAGGAAGGTAATTCAGGTGCAGGTGAACGTTCATTTAAATGTCGTGTAAATTTCAGTCTACGATTTTGGTCTGAATCGAGAAGAACTTCTTATTTACGTGTGGTACGTTCAAATATTGAATATCGTTCGCTAATAAAATAAATTGTATTAGGTTGTCCCAAAAGTTTCTTTCGGATTGTGTTCCTTCGATGTTGCTAAACAAATACAAAACAATGCGATAATCTTGATGTTAACGTTCTAGTACTTACCAACATGAATTTCCGTTATGTGCATAAATCGAAAACGAACTTTCGGGACAACCTAATACTTGAGAATTTTGACTAGAGCTTCCGATCATCTTTGTGTCGATGTTTGTTTGAAAACGATATATTATCCGTTAAATGCGCCAATCTGTCTCGATACCATCCGGAGCTTAAAACAAGACGGGATGTTTTAATTATTTAGCGAGGGTGAGATCCTTCGGCGAAGTTTCCTTAATTACAGCCCGTCTATTATTAGTGCGTAAATTCTTGAGCGGGAGGGTTGCACCTCCGGTTTATTATTCTCTCTCGTTCACCGAAGTTACTACGCTGAGCCAGACCATAGTCGTCTAAATGTACCTAACCCACACGACTCACGCCGAGCTTCTGCACGCTTACGAGGTGGCTGCCAAGAAACCTGACCTCTGAGTGCTCAGTTCGATGGTTGTTACACTGTTAGATGTGCATGAGCCTATCGGTATGATCGTCCGATAATAGAAGTGGTTAAATGTACACGAATGCGGTTCCAAACTTTTTGATCTGTCACTCGATTCGGTATACGATATACTCGGACACTCTCCCAAACCCAAGTTTCGTTTCTCGGATAACAGTTCCCCAATTTTTTGCCCCCATTTCGTAAGAAACTGATTAACGCGCGAGAAAAAGAAAACGTTTTAATCGGTCGATTACAAGAGGATCACGATAAAAAATGTTTTTTCCGGTGTTCGGTGTTGTTTGCGCGGATACTATTTAACTGCTATAATTATTTCATGCCTCGCAGAACTGAAGGTGAACATCGTTCACACCGAACGGCTCGCCTGTTGCCCATTACCCAAGGACACGAACGCGAAGCTGCTGATTAAACGAGTCCGATCACTTTCAAAGTAAATTCGTGAGAAATCAGAGATTCGCAAATTCTTTTAATCTTCAAGTTCAAGAAAGTCGAAAATTCGTTACAGTGTTCTCTCCGTTACGTTGTAGAAGAGGTTCTACATTCTTTTCCTTTCTTATATTCGTAAAACTTGTAAAAGTTGATACACAAAAATTGTGTAAGATGATTTGATTATCGTGGGGATAAAATTTTCACAGTTTCGATGATCATCCCGACGGTTATGAAGAGAATAGTGTGACGCGTCCGTGCGTTGCGTACACGTTCTACTTGCTTCCTCGGAGACACGAGCTTCATTCTACGTTTCCGATTAACTTCAAGAATTCCCGCATCCCGGGGGCACACCTTGAACACTCCACGGTAGAACGGGCTCTCGTGGATTGTCTACGCGAGCATGTGTTTACGCTGGGTCGACACGTGCAGTTCCACTAAAAGTTTCAGTGGTCGACGGTAGAGATGCGGCCCAGTTTCGAAACTCGTAACCCTCATCCCCGACCGATCATTCGGACGGTTCCCGAGCGAATCGAGCCGCTGGAATGGGTCGTAACGTGTTTTAACTCGGGGAGGCTTCTTAAACATGGCTCTACCCCGTAATTCTCGCGAGCACTGTCGGTCATGTGCGTCACCCTTCTGATTTTATTGCTCTTTCGCTGAATCCCGTTCGGACATTGCTGCCTCGAACGACCTCCGGCTCGCTATTCGAACAACTGCTTCGAATCGTTTAAATTGCTCGAATGCGGATAAATGTCCATCCTTCGAATATTCTGTGGACACATTTCTCAAACCCTTTGCGCTCAACTGTCCCCTATGGCAACGAACACTGTTCAACTCGTTCGTTTTTCACGGTAACAATAATATTAACCTTGGAACGTCACACTTGTTTTTTTGAGACATGCACTTCACACTCGGATCTCGGAAACCCAAAGATCTTTTTTACAAAAAAATAGCAGGAAATGAGAATATTCAATGGTTTTGGGTGAATGATTAAACTTAATAGAATGCGTAGAAAAAAAATTCGTGAAAGTGAAAAATAACAAGCCACTCGTGCGCACGTCACATTATAATTAATAACGCTCTGGGTTTCCAAGATTCAACAGTGCAGTTCCAGGGTTAACGCGCGAAACCAACAAGAATCCAAGGCCAGGTAATAAATCCAAGGTGTTGGATCAGCACGCTTCGCGTTCCCCTTCTTGATTATGGCAACAGGCGACGTTTCTCTCATTAGAACGATGAATAGCGTTAAAGTATTTGTATCGATTTCCCTGATGAGTACGGGATCGGATGGAAATTGATGTGGAGGAGGATTAGAGAAGCCTAATTCGGGGAAATTCAATATTGCTTTGAGATCGCGTCCCGTGTCAGGCAAATGGACGCAAGGTAATTAACTAACCATCGATTCTCGCTTCCACAGTGAAATGCGCCCAGGGACTGATCGCCAAAGACAAGAGCGGCACGTCTGATCCTTACGTGACGGTCCAAGTCGGGAAAGTGAAGAAGCGCACCACAACGATGCCGAAGGAATTGAATCCGGTTTGGAACGAGAAGTTCTACTTGTGAGTAATTCAATTACTATTCCGCCGATCCGAGAAATACGGTCGAAAGGAAAATTAATTTTCAGTTTACGCGTACCGTGATTGCTAAGACTCTCGCGCATCATTCCAATCGCGAGAAATCCTAACAACTGTGCAAATTAATGCCGGACGTAGTGTGTACGGAAAGATTGAAAGCGTTGGGGACACCGGAGAGGATTGATACAGGGTGCAAAGAAATTATACGTCGCGATTATCGTAGCATTTTCTTTTAAAGTGAAGGAAATAGTCTATTTAAATTTTTGATCGATGCGCCCATATGGGCACAATAAATAAATTCGTAGAATCGAAACCGATAACGACATTGACGTTCTGTTTCCCAGCGAGTGCCACAACTCGTCCGACAGAATAAAAGTGAGAGTATGGGACGAGGACAACGATCTGAAGTCGAAGCTCCGGCAAAAGCTGACGAGAGAAAGCGACGATTTCCTTGGGCAGACCATCATCGAAGTGAGAACGCTCAGCGGCGAGATGGACGTCTGGTACAATTTAGAGAAGAGAACGGACAAGAGCGCAGTGTCCGGCGCTATCAGGCTTCATATCAGCGTAGAGATCAAAGGAGAAGAGAAGGTCGCGCCTTATCACACCCAGTACACCTGCCTACACGAGAATCTCTTCCATAGCCTGTGCGAGAAGAACTATGGCGTCGTGGCGCTGCCTCAAGCGAAGGGTGACGACGCTTGGAAGGTGTACTTCGACCTACTCGGAGAAGAACTTGTCGACGAGTTCGCGATGCGATACGGTATCGAGAGTATCTACCAAGCAATGACGTGAGTACCTTTCCAAAATTTCTAATCGCCAGCGTCAAAAGTATCTCTCGTAGCTAGGCTGCGGATGTTTGTGCAATTTTTAATTTTAGTAGGCTTTTAAGAAAGTGGAAACAAACAAAATCTTATTTTCAGTGGCAGCAGTCTCTTTGTAGTTCTGAAATAAATGAAAATCGTGCCGAATTCTGTGGAATTTTATATCCCAGCATTTTCTGAACATCTTCAAAGCTATAAATGCATAAAGATCCGCAGTCTAGTCCTCGCTGAGCAACAACGAGCAACTTTCAGTTGACGTTGCGTGTCCCTTGAAGAAGTTGCATCAATGCGGGCCCAGTTTAAGACTGATACCAATTCCAACAACATTTTGTGTTTTTTCCAGACATTTCCACTGCCTTTCGACGAAGTACCTCTGTCCTGGTGTGCCAGCAGTAATGTCGACCCTTTTGGCGAACATAAACGCATACTACGCGCATACCAGCGCGAGTTCCGCTGTTTCAGCTAGTGATAGATTCGCCGCCAGTAACTTCGGGGTGAGTTCGGGGTCGAACATTGAAGACCACGTTTATTCATGAGGGAGTGAAAAAGAGACAGAGACAGAGAGAGAGAGAGAGATCGAATGAGAGAACAACGGCGAACGCTGTGATTGAGAAATGCTCCTGCAATTTCCTAGTAGCCTAAACCATCCATTATTCCCGCGCCGGTTCACGTTGGCTGACAAGGAAACTTTACAGCACGCATGCTCTAGCGCACCCCTATCAATTTCATTTTGAAACTCTCCATTAGACTCGTCCTTCTTCCGTTCTAAGATTTTTTTTCAAGCTGGAAATTCGAAATACTGGAGAGACAAAGCGGTCGCGTACACCGTCCGATCTAATTAAGATTTTAATTAAGATTTTTTCGCTGCGATTGTCGTAGGCTGGTCCCCGGGAGATGTCCAACAATTCTCGAGAACGAATCCACCACCTTGGCCAGATTTATTTAATTAAACAACAATGTCTTCCGTCAACTCTCTAGTGTTTCCAAGTTTTCTGCTGACACGTATCTAGAAACTTCAATTATACTTTAGACAATTTTCGAGATAACAAATGACTAGGTTATTAAAGATCACAATCTAACTATTTAAAATTTCACTTGATTTATTCAAGTGATTACAGTTTAAACATATAGGTAAATTTTCGATTGTTCAAACACTTCCTGGATCTAGATAGTGCAAAAAAGCAAGTTTGTAGGAGAAGTGGTTCGAACGAAAAGGATTAATACAGTCGTATAAATTTTACGGGAATGCTGTCCGAGGAGAACAAATTCTGATACTGTTTTCAACGTTCTTGAATTATGCATGACTTTTCGGGGGGTATTCGTGTGGAGGACGCCCATAAAAAATAGCTGACTTTGATACTCGTAAAACAAGCTTAAACGAATTCGAAAACAAATGAATTCTTGGCTATTACGTACAGGGGTATAAAAGAGCGATGGGAAGACAGATAAACATTCTGTATTCTAAACTAGAAATACTATAAACTTCTGTACAACGAAATTTAATTTTTCAGTCACTTTAATTCTTTCTCCGTTTCGATTCCTATTGTTTGTCTCGATCCTGGGCTGTCCACATTTTTTTCCTTCGCGAGCACCTGTGAGATTAAGATACGCCACCGCGCCACAATCAATGGCGGCTCAACCAGCTGAATCATCAATAGAAGTCTGTTACGTGTTGAAATTAAGATGAGACTGGCGCTATGAAAAATTCAAGCCTTGTCTTTTCGTTTGAAAATTTGTCGGCGACGCGATGACTTGAAAAATTGATTCGACGGTTAACCTTTCGAAACAAAACGATTTCGATCTTTTCGCATTACATAATAAAATAATTTATTTCATGTTTAACAAATTTTGCTTTTAAAGATTGTTCTTGTTAAATGTATGAATTATTTTAGCGTGGGTCGAAATCGATTAAAAATCATTCTGTCGACATCTGCACAGCGATGCAGCGTTGGTTGCCTATCCGCAGGCGCCATTAGCTTGCTTCTGGATTCTATGGACACGCGTGATCAATCAAATTTTATGATAGCGTTTGCACGATATACCCTCTCTGTCTCGGCTTTGACGAGAAAATGTTTCTCGAAGGAAGAGAGATGGCTGGCCGGCATTTTAGCGTTTCCGTAATTTACGGAAACCCGATAGCGGAATACATTTTCGTTGTTTCACGGCCGATTTCTCCCGTTGCAGAAAGAGAAGTTCGTGAAATTACTGGATCAGTTGCACAACTCCCTGCGAATCGATCTGTCGATGTACAGAAACCATTTCCCGGCGTCGAGTCAGGAGAAGCTGATGGACTTGAAGAGCACGGTAGACCTATTGACCAGCATCACGTTCTTCCGCATGAAGGTCCAGGAATTGTCGAGCCCGCCACGTGCTAGCACCGTGGTGAAGGATTGCGTGAAGGCGTGTCTGCGTTCGACCTATCAGTTTCTATTCGAGAATTGCTACGATATCTACAACAGGGAGTTCCAAGCTGACCCGATCGAGTCGAAGAGAGACGCGGACGATCACGGGCCTCGGCTCGAGTCCGTCGACTTCTGGCACAAGCTGATCGCGTTGATCGTCTCGGTGATCGAAGAGGACAAGAACAGCTACGCGCCTGTTCTAAATCAATTCCCACAGGAGTTGAACATTGGCCAATTGTCGGCGGCCACTATGTGGTCATTGTTCGCGGTGGACATGAAGTACGCGCTAGAGGAGCACGAGCAGCACAGGCTCTGCAAATCCTCGGCCTACATGAATCTTCACTTCAAGGTCAAGTGGTTGTACACCAAGTACGTGGAAGATGTGCCGACGCTCAAGGCAGCCGTGCCGGAATACCCGTCGTGGTTCGAGCCGTTCGTTATGCAATGGCTGAACGAGAACGATGACGTCTCATTAGAATATCTCCATGGTGCCTTCAACAGAGACCAGAAGGATGGGGTGAGCGTTCATCCCCTTTTATACAAATTCACTGGTCTTTGCAGTACTTGTCTTTCCGCTTTCTTATAGTCTTAACACTAGCAGGTTTCGAATACGATACAGTAAGTCTTCGACTTACGCTATGTACCGACAAAGCTCCTGTTCTGCCAATCAAAAACGAATTTCACAGTTCGGAATCGGTTTTCTGATTCGCTTATAAAAATCCGCGTAAGTCGAGGGACTCGCTGTATCTAGATTTTATTTGAATCATTTTATTTGAATCATTTTGTTTGAATCATTTTGTTTGAATCATTTTGTTTGAATCATTTTGTTTGAATCATTTTATTTGAATCATTTTATTTTAATAATTTTATTTGAACTTGCGTCCACAGTTCCAAAAGAGCAGCGAGCACGCGCTCTTCAGCGTCTCCGTCGTCGACGTCTTCACGCAGCTAACCCAATGCTTCGACGTAGTGTCGAAGCTCGAGTGTCCCGACCCAGAGATCTGGAAGAGGTACATGAAGAGGTTCGCGAAGACTATAATGAAAGTCCTGATCGCTTACGCTGACATCGTCAAGAACGAGTTCCCGAGTCACCTGAAGGAAGAGCGAATCGTACGTCACGCAATTATTACAATTCTTGCAGATTTCACATGTTTCACATTTTCTCACAGGCGTGTATCCTGATGAACAACATCCAGCAACTTCGAGTACAACTAGAGAAGATGTTCGAGTCGATGGGCGGCGAGAAACTGGAGGAAGACGCGGCAAACATTTTGAAGGACCTTCAGCAACAACTGAATGGATCGTTGGACGACTTGGCGATACTGTTCGCGAAGAGTCTAGAACCGAGAATAACAGTCTCGGTGAAAGAGTTAGGGGACTTGTTACTGGCCATCAAGGGTGGCGGACAAGTGCAATTGTCGCAACCAGCGCAGAGGAACAACGTCGCCGTGGAAGCCGACGAAGTGCTGCGACCGTTGATGGTTCTCCTCGACGGAAGTCTATCGTTGTACGCCCAGTCTTGCGAGAAGACTGTGCTGAAAAGGTTACTGAAAGAACTGTGGAAGATCGTCATGAGAATATTGGAGAAGACGGTCGTGCTGCCACCCATGTCCGACAAGAGCGTACGTTTCCATTTTAATCAACGACTTACCGCCGCGGTTATACTTATTCACTGATTTTACAGATGATGTTCAAGAATCTGACCGACAACGCGAAGAACCTCGCTGCCAACGCCAAGATTGAGGACATGTCGAAGCTCTTCAAGAACCACATGGTCAGCAAACCAACGGACGTGAAGAACGCTCTGAGCGGAGTAATGGTAAGTCTACTGTCGTTCGAAGAAACCAGAAGTTTCTAACTTAAGTTAAAAATTATTCTTTTCCTCGGGTGAAGTTCAGCCAATTGTTGTCCTGGAATTATCTAAGCTAGCGAAATGAATACATTGGATCGACAATGAAATGTGTGTGTCTAGGATATTTCGAAAGAGGTAGAAAAGAATTTGTCGCCGAAGCAGTGTGCGGTTCTTGAAGTCGCTCTCGACACGATCAAGCAGTACTTCCACGCAGGTGGAAACGGTTTGAAGAAGACATTCTTGGAGAAATCGCCGGAACTTCAGAGCTTGCGATACGCTCTTAGCTTGTACACGCAGACAACGGACACGCTTATCAAGACGTTCGTGACGTCGCAGGTGAACCAAGGTGAGCCGATTCTTAAGCATAAGTTTGTGAATTTCTAGAAACCGGTTTTCAAAATCGGTTCGTTTCAATATTAATTCTTCGATTAGAACCTTCCTGACTTGGAGTCATCTCGGATGGCGACTCCAAGGATTACCTTTTAAAATAATATTTGAAGAAACGTGGTGAATGCGTACATTTGTGTATGTCCACATTTTCGTTAACAATATTCCACTATAAATTAAGGGACTGATATAATTCCATTCTACAGTTACATTAACTCTCATCGAGAATCTCTTCAGGGCCTACATCTACCGAAACGACATCTGTCATTCACGCATTTCATACAAAAAATTTTAAATAGAATTCGCGATACGACCGGGTTTACGGTTATTATTCGTACACCCTGAACGTTCACGCACACACACGCACACAGACACACGCACACAGACACACGCACACAGACACACAAACACACACGCGCGCGCACACACACACTTCTGACCAAAAACATCCAACCGACGTAACGTGAATTGTCGCGACAGTGCCGCTGAACAATGCGTCAAAGCTACGTCAGCGTCAGCGTTCGATGAGCAGCGAGAGAGGTGGTGACGAAGGGGAAGGAGCCGAGGGTATGGAAAGCCTCGAGGAACCCCTTCGCCAGAGCAAGCCCTCTCTTCGCCGAGAGAGTCGACAAGGTACCAGAGTGCACTACTCTTAGAGCAGAAGCCTCGGAAGATTCTTGGCTGACTTTCGGTCACTTACGACAACTAGGCGCTCGTTTAGGACGTAGTGGACTGTTCGTTATTGCATTATACTCACCGAGGTGTCTCATAGGGACAACAACTTCTTCATTTTGATTTGATATAATACTTTATTTTTCTTGCTACCACCTGGTACATATATACAGATCATCATTGTTCACGCGATAACACACATGGTGTTCTCATTTCTTTTTTTTATAAAATCGTTCGACGCGTTGGCTGCCATACGAGACGCACTCTCTTCGCTGGTGGCATGAACTCCGCACCGCAGTCGCCAGATCAGGCGAACATCGAGAATTTGCTCGAACTCAGGGGAATGCAGTTAACCCTTTGTTTTATCGATATAAAATCTTTATTAAAACATTAAATACGCGCAGTAATTTATTGAATACAAATCGAATAATGCGACAAATATTTTGAACATTCGAATGGAAAGGGTTAATCTGGCGACACTGCTCCATCCTCCGTCCTCGAAGGTCCACGCTCGATCGACGAGTCTCCAAATCCTCGTGTCACCAAACGCAAACGTGTTGTCTACAAACATAAATGCATGGCGGCCACCGCGTAGACCCTTTCGGTGCTATGACAGCTTGTAAGAATGAACAGAAATGATTCTAGCGCGCGGAGCAAATGCTTTAGCGACCCTAATCAGCGCGTTTCAGGCCTCAGTCGATCCGCCCATAGCGTAAGCTTAGCTTCCAGTACTTCTCGTGCCTCAAAAGTTGTCTGCTGGCAGGAATTCGAAAGGAATGCGGCAGCAAGCCATCCGATTGGGTCATTCCACCGACACTTTCGGTTCTAGCCTAACCATTGGCTGTTCCGTCTCGAGGGACAACTTGTGGGGCACGGATAGTACACACGTCGAACTCAACTGGCTCTACAAAGTCGTAAGAATGAAAGGAGACCGTGGACTTGCCAATTGGGTTCGGACTGATCTTGGTCATACTATCAAAAGGGTCGAAAGGGTCAAAAGACACGTCCCGAATGTGATAGTCTCGGTGAATCGATAGTTGTATTAGGTAGCGCTGCTGCTGTCACTACTGCCGCTCTGTTACTGCTACTATGGAGAACCTTGCCAAATCACCGTGCGCATCCTTCAGTCATCTTCTTCAAGGCTTTAATATACACGTAACACACATACACGGGTATGAATTTTGTTGAACCGATCACTGCCAGTTTAGCGTTCTCACTGTTCAACGGATCAGCTCCGGCGACGCGACGGTGTATACACTGGCCTCTTTCGCTCGTCGAACACGCCTAAATCTTTAGACAAACATGGACTGTCGACGACAGCAGCACCAACACCGGGAACCATAAACGCACTCACCACCGAGGACAACAATCGAGATTCACGGCAGACTTGGTCGAGAGTCGGCAGTTATCCTAGTTTCGAAATTTGTTCCATGGAAGAGATATTAACGATTCGATTCTTGATTGCCTTTGGAAAGGATCGTTTTGATCGTTAGCTCCTTCTAGATTGATCCAAGACTGCATCTTCTCTGCTGAGTACTCTATAAGACAAAGTTCCATGCATATATACCGTTAGAGCATGTAATCTGCTCTAGACGTAGACACCTCAGTATAGAAATCTTAGCATCGAATTCTTTTCAATTCTAGCATCGAATAGAAACGATCGAAGCTCTATCTTTCTATTTCGTAGCATCTAGCCGAGAGCAACGTGCCGGCTGAGAACACCGAGGTCTAATTATCGTTTATGAAGTTCCAGATACCGCCGGCTCGGACGAAGGTTCCGTGGGCGAGGTCAGCATCCAAGTGGATCTCTTCACGCATCCTGGAACCGGCGAGCAGAAGGTCACCGTGAAAGGTACGAATCTTTTCTTTTCTCCTCGCTGAAGCCAACGTAGTCTTTTTTTTTTTAACTTGAGGGAAATCCACCTTATGGATATCCTGCCGCCTCGCTGAAGACGGGGAGAGATTATGTTGGGGTCTTGGATTATCCTGGGATGGACCACTTGGTCAACCCCAATGTAAATGGGGTCAACCAAAATATGGATAAAGGGCCGCGCTATATACCTGCTAAACTCCCACCCCCAGCACGGGTTGTCTCGTATCCCTACCCTTCGCTCTACACGTGGAACACACCAGTTACCGCACGAATCCTGCGTTTCAGTTGTCGCCGCGAACGATTTGAAGTGGCAGCTGGCCACAGGCATGTTCAGGCCGTACGTTGAGGTGAACCTAATCGGGCCGCACCTGACCGGAAAGAAGAGGAAACAATCGACGAAGTCGAAGAGCAATAACTGGTCGCCGCAATTCAACGAGAGCTTCGATTTGTAAGTAGAAAAACGACGGTACAACCTCTATCATCCGAGCTAAACAGACAAACATAATCTTCGTGAAACACAATGTTTGAATGATAGACTAAAAACGATTGAGACACTGACACGTTCCGTTGGTTCCGCAGCATGATCGGCAACGAGCAACAGCAGCTGGACTTCTACGAGCTGCACATCTGCGTGAAGGACTACTGTTTCGCAAGAGAGGACAGATTGGTGGGCGTGGCAGTGATGCAGTTGAAGGACATCGTGGAGGAGGGTTCGTGTGCTTGCTGGTTGTCGCTTGGCAAGCGTATACAGATGGACGAGACCGGCTGGACGATCCTGAGGATCCTCTCGCAGAGGAACAACGACGAGATCGCGAAGGAGTTCGTGAAGCTGAAGAGCGACATTAGGCAGGAGACACCGCTGCCGAATCCCACCTGAAGCTCGGACACACAATGCTAAAGCCGACAGCGAAGCGATGCGTCCTTCGAGTTTGGAAAGAGCTCGGAGGTGTGAAGGAGCTGCATTTTGTCCACAGGGGGAAGACGAGAGGCGTTCGGCCGTCGTTGCCGAGAACATGAAATCGAGAAATCGTCGTTGTCGTTGATCAGGGCAACACCGGGAGAAACTACAACGCCATCGAGAAACGAGAGGCAGAGAGAGAGAGAGAGAGAAAGAGAGAGAGAGAAATAAAGAGAGCTGAAAGGATCGCCGGGCCGACGAGAAACGTAAGGGCTCGATCCAGCGGGAGAAACATCTTCCTTCCGATTTCCCGCGAAGCCAGCTTCCGGGCGAGCGTGTTCTTCTCTCTTTTTTTTACGAATCACAGAGCTTTAGTCCCGTCCCTAAAAAAAATAAACAAACAAAAGGATCGATCGTAAAGGACGACAGATCCTTTTGGGAGAGTGTTCTCCTGAGAATAGAAACGCGTTGAATATCAAGCACCGGAATCGAAGCGTTCGTCCGTCGGGTTATAGAGGATACAAAAACGAGGGAAAGACGGTTCCCGCCGTCCTTTCGATAAACGGTTTCGAAGCGACACGACAGGATGAGACGAAAATGAAGCTCGGTATTGGTGAACACGGAAGAACACACCGGACTCTTATACGATTAAGTGCCGCGAAGAAGGAGAATACGACGCCTCAGGTATTGGAGAGTGTTCCGTATAGACGCGAAACGTGAAAACAGTGCTGCCAGTATGCAATATAATTGGTAATATTCGTAATGTAAGAGAGGAGGGGAACGAGGAATACGACGAGGAGGAAACGGAGAAGAAAGAGGAGGAGAGTCGAATTAGGCATAAAAATGCGTCCAACGCGATTATACCTCCGACATCCATGGATCCCAACGAAACGTCGCGTCGCGTCGGCCGCGTCGGCCGCGTTGACGATCGGCGGACAGCGAACACGAAGAGAAAGACGAAGAGGATCGTAGGTGTTTTACGGGGTCCGAGAGATAGCGAGACGCGAAAATCGTTCGTGTTTCGAGAAATCGCGCCGCAGCAACGAGGCGAATGTAAAACGCATACTAATTAATATAGACCCTCGTGCGAGACGACGTTTTAGGCCGTTTGTTCGGGAAGACGAGTTTACTTGTAGATAAACAAGTGAGAAACACATTGTTGACGAAGAAGTTTTTTCTAATAACAAGTTTAAACGTAGCATTGCGTACGACCAATAGGCGCGCCGCGACGTCATTCGCGGCGGGCCGTTAGTAATAAATTAGGCATTGTAATGTAAAATACGTTCTTATCGTAAGAATTTAAACAAGAGATCGTAAGAGTCTGATTGCTGTGGTGAATGGGCGAGAGCGAGGTCCGCTCGAACGCTTCGAGCACACTCCGCGAATCATCTCCGGTCCCTGGCTCGATCACCTATGATCACACGAGATGCCAGCGCGTACACGTCCGATTCACACCGTTTCGATTCGAAACTACGTTGAAACGAAGCGCGCACCGCGCTTTAAGTCCACCCTCGATTTTCCGATCAGTATCGCCGTACAATAGCAATGATCGCGAGGCATAGAGCTCGGCGCTCGATCGATGCCGAGGACCGTGTCCCCGAATCATCGACCAAACTTTTTCGAAATTAAACTTTATATCGTTGTAGCTCTATAGTACTTAAATATTCATAATAACTTCGACACTCTCCCGACGACCATTGCTTTTTGTGTGAGCGAGCGAAACCAAATATATACACGAGGAGGTGAGGAACGCAAGCTTCGAAAACGTAAAAAAAAAAATAAAGTAACACATAAACTAATAAACTTCTCTGTCTATTCGCTTGATATCTCATCGATATTACTCTTGTATATAGATCGAGGGTCCTCCTTTCGCGGACAGAGTTCAGAAGCTACGATCGAGACCGCGGCTCTTGTACAAGATCAATCCGCGGATCGAGAGAACGAGATCGTGGGAATCGAGGGCGGATGATCCTGTTGAAAAATGGTTCACCGAACCGTCGCGCAGTGTTGCCAGATCAGGAGAGTGGTCACGTGACCGTGCCGCGGGGAAAGCGTGAAGATTGGCATCGTGGAAGGGGAAAGGTAGAGTTAGGACACGAAACGTTAATCTGGTAACACTGCCGTCGCGTTTCAAGAAGTGGTAGCACGCGGAGGACAGCCGAGCGTCCTTCGTGTCTTGTCCAATGTCATTCGATAAGCTCGGCGATGTTCGTCACTTGTTCTTGCGCCGAAGCTTCGACCGGGTCTCCCGAGAAAACTATCGAAAATAGGAAAAAAGAGGAAACTAATAATAACACAATGATGCACGCGACTTTGAACCTAATGAATTTCATTCACCGGCCCTCGCGGCCCGGCCAGATATACAATTCCAGAGAATTACATGATTATATCCAAAAAAGTTTCTACTACGTAGTACGTCTAGATATACTTACGTATTGTGTATAGTGTCTAAATGCTGATCTAGCTGCGAGCGCGGGGATTTTCGTTTGATGGGAAAAAGCGAGGAAAAGGAAAAATGAAAGAGTGAGAGCGAGAGCGAGAGCGAGAGAGAGAGAGAAAGAGAGAGAGAGAGAGAGAGAGAGAGAGAGAGAGAGAGAGAGACACCCAGGAAAAGTCGAGTTCGGCCATCTTAGATAGACAAGGTGCTTTCCACATTCGGATCTAGCACGCGACACAGGTCAGGCGCAGGACTTTCGCGTAGTACGATTTAATTTTGACGCTCGCGTAATTATCCCACGTGTCGTACGACGCGCACACTTTTTTCAAATTCTCTCTAACACGTTACCCTGTCGAGTATCATGCGTTCCTCCGCGCCCTCATCACGAAATATCGTAGAACAGAATAGAGACGTGAGAAAAGAGTTTCCAAAACTTCTTTCGTTCCGTGAGAAACGCGTCTAGCGCGACGTTCCAAACACGCGGTTAGAGAATCCTTAGATCTAAAAGTGCCCAGATCTGTGCCGTTCGAAATTCGAGGAACTCCCGTTTGATGAAACAGCTCCTGCCGAGCGTGCGGAGGTGCGGAACGTGTTCCTGATCGTTCTTCTAGCCGGGTTAGTCGCGACTAATTGGGTGCGAGCATCGCGTCACGTGACCGGTCCGTGGCGGAAGCGTGGGAACGCTCGGAGAGTGGGGGATGAGTCTCGATCTGGAGACATTATCGTGAACGGTAGTAGAAGCAGGAACACGATTCGCCAACAGAGGAAACAACAATAGTCGGACGTAAACGGATAAAATGTAAGAACCGGGCTGAAAGGGGATGGTAGACGAAAGAAGGATATACACGGGTCCGCGATCTCGCCGTCATATTCATTTGTAAAAGTGTCTATTTTCTCCGCTGCCTAAGTACATACTAATTACGAAAGAGAAAGGGCCGGCGAATTCGGCGCCCAGAACCAAAGTCCGTCGACGAAATGGGAACGGCCTTTTATGTTTCACGCTGGTAGCGTCGAATTTTCCAGGTCACTCGGCAATCGCGCCTCGTAGACGGGGTTGACCGCCATTTTTTCCTCCTACTCTCCGCTTCGATTAATATCTCGTAAGCTTAATGAAAAATATCTCGTGTATTCTGTGATAATTACCCCTTAAAGTACACAAACCGATACATACGTACATACATACGTACACACCGTACACGTGTTTCACGTACATTGTACATTCACCGAGCAAACGGAGAACATTTAACAAGAAACAACGACACGAAAAACAGAGAGAGAGAGAGACCCATATATACATTACATACATACAAACGAAACACCGATCCCAATAGCAACAGTATTTTTCTCTTTTAAAAGACATTTCGATTTCTATTCTCTATACTCGTTAAACGTCCGAAGAGTCTCGTCGGTGTGTGTGTGTGTGTGTGTGTGTGATAAAAAGATTTTAAAAAAAAGAAGAAAAACAAAAGAGTAAAACGACACGCCACGATACGGCGGCGATGCTGCGAAATCACGGTGTTCGCGATCCATGGCCGCCATGGGATTCGAACGAGAAAAGCGAGGATGTACCGATACGAAACGGGGACGCAAAAGCGTATTATCGCGGGCAACGAGTCACGCGTAGAAGAGGATCTAGGATCTAGACGAGCCACGAGGGATTTGAGAGAACGACGAAAGCGTCCGTCACCGTGTTGAAAGTAACATTTTCGCCCGAAATTCATGCAGAGTCGCATCGGTTCACGCGTGGTCACGCAATCGTACAAAAAACTAATATTTCGGGGAAACCTTGTCATAGCAGATCGTTTCACGAGAATTAAACAAGAAAACGTTGCTCGGGGAAATATTTTTACATGATTGATATCATTTAACCCTGGACGGGACCAGCGCGAGCTTTTGTTTCCTTTGAAATCGTTCGAGACGTTCGTATCGTGGTGAATAAAGTATGATTTTCGCTGTTGTTGTATCGCATTGATATTTCTATTGTTATTCGTGAATATGTAGAGAGTCTAGAGCAGGGATGGTTAGGGCATTGTTGTCTGAATTAATGAGGTCCCTCGTTTCACGAACTGAATCTATCCCTCGGTGTTCATCGATACAGTGATAAAGAATTGATGAAATAATAAGGTAGACAGTCATTTTTTAATGTTTCTTTATTCCAATTGATGAGTTAACGTTTATATAAAAGTCACAATGTTTCGGGTAAATTTACTTACAAATAACAGAACAGTATAACTTATTTCGGGAAAACTGTGTCAAACTGACACGAGGGTTTAGCGGGAGGAATGGTCCCCGAAGGGTTAAATACGCCGACAATGATCATCGTTAGTCTACGATCGATAAAGCATGTTCACAGCCGCGAACGTTTGAACGCTGGACGAACCTTCCTAAAAATTGCATATCCATTGGTCTCGTTGCACGAATCGATCCATTTGTTCTCCCGAAAAGCACCGAATCTAACGAAGAACAAAAGAGGGGAGGGGGGCGCGTACAATGGAATAGGGTCAAGCGTTGGTTGTTTTTGTTCGACGAGAGCTTTTGCGTCCGGCACGCCGACACAAGCGCAGTACCAAAAAGAGAGAAAGAATGATCCGAGTCGAACCACAACGTCGTAGCTGTGTCGGGAAGAAGCACGAAACCGGAGAAACAATTTCACGATAGAACGATGCGAAAGAGAGAGAGAGAGAGAGAGAGAGAGAGATTGAGATTGAGATTGAGATTGACATTGAGATTGAGATTGAGAGAGAGAAAGAGAGAGCGAGAGAGAGAGAGAGAGAGAGAGGAACAAGGCGAAGTGGTAAAAAAAGAAGGACAAATATATACACAACCGTTGACAATACTATGCTTGAAGAATCGTACGACGCGTATATATAATGTACCTAACAAATATATTAAAAGGAAAAAAAAACTATGACGGAATGTTTGTGTTTCGTAAGTAAAAAAGCATATTAAGGAGTACATTTGTAATCACGTGTGACGAAGAGACACATTTCGCAGCAAAATAATAAAAAAAAAACAATGGAACAAATAATAACTAAAAAAAAATAGGATCGCGTAATTCTGTGCGTACATATTGCGGATGACTGCGTGTTTACTAGGTAATTATTAAATCGTATCGGGCGAAGGAGTACAATTTTCGTCGTCCACGCGGAAACAGTGTGCCACCGTTGTTATCAAAATTTTTCACGCGTTAAACAAAGCGAACGAGGAGAATCGAGGACACATCGTTGCGCAGCCTCCGAGTATAGGTGAACCTAAAAAGCAATTGTATCCGAGTCAAACACGCACATTCAACACAAAAAAAGAAAAGAAAAGAGGAAGAAGAATAATATCTATGATACCGAATACCCAGGTCTTTATTAATAAATGTTTCACTTTCGTTCGTTCACTCACACGAGGAGCTTATTCTCTGAAACCGCTTGTGCGATTGAAACCTCTATCGTCCATCAAACATCAACCCTGCCTACAAGAATACTAACAAAGAACGCCCCTCGTTGATCGATCGACACCCCTCGCTACCATTTCGTAAGATTTTTTAATCCATCCGTTGATCCGCGTTTCCTCATTCGTTCTCTGTGATATTCAACCCTTCGCACTCGCAGATATTTTAACTTGAAAATTAAGCATTCCTTCCGACCTAGAATATTTCCATTCCCCATGATTTTTCAAATTCTTTATGCATTTATGAAGAATTTGGTTAGGTGAAATATTGTATATTTCAGTAAAAGATTAGAAAAATTTAAGAGTTCTGTAATATTGGTTTTAATGTAACCAAGTCATTAAGGGATGAAGTCAATTTTTATTTTATTCCTGCTTCCCACAATAAATAATTCCCGAAATACTCAATAATGTGAACAACATTTCTAATAATGGTACAGCAATTGTGGCGCCACAGAGTCACCATTCGAGTGCTAAGGGTTGATCGATTTCCTGGCTGGGTTGATCGCTTGAAATTCATCGTTGTCTCGTGTCCATCGTCTCGTCCGAAAACTTCAACAAGTCATCACCCGTTTTCTTTTTCTTTTACTTCTCCGCAACTGTCCCGGGAATGTCTCTCGGAGTTTCCACGGTGTGTAGGAGGCTAAACTAAACAGGGTTCGATCGATAAGCCAGGAAAGCGCGACGTGATACAGTGTGAGCGAGCGAAGGAGAGGGATAAAATTAGGTGTGCAAAAGCCGTTGAAGAGCATGCTACTATGCACGAACAGGTGCGAAACAGCCAAGAGAAGTATAATAACTAGACTGCGGATTTGATGCATTTATGACGAAAAGGGGTGTACGTGCAATTTAAATCAGTGGACATATTAAAAAGATTTAAGGCCACCAGTGTATTAGTTTCACCTTGATAAGATAATGAAAAGAAGACAGAAATTTTCATTTGGCTCCCCTGTATCTTGCAATCAATGCAAACATTTTTTATTTTGCATAAAGATCCGCAATCTAATAATAACGAAACGAATCTCGCGCGAACTGGAGAAAACAGGCGAACGAGGGAAGTCGGTTAAGAGTTTTCTCGTCAACTCGTTGAATCATTGTGCCATGTACCATATCATTGTGTCCGAAGGACAACGCTCGAATATCATTACTACACACGAATTACTAGATAGAAGTCTTAAGCCCGCGAGTACATACAGAGTACATACATATCGGGGGTGGGTATTTGTCTGAATCGAGACAAGACCGTCCCCGCCGCAGCGCTCAGGTACGTGCTGCACGAAAGAGAGGTTGGTGGGGAAACAGGAGTTTGAGGGGCCCCTACCGTGCCCACCCCTGACGTCTATGTTACACCAACGTGTTTGCCGCATGAAAACCGAGCACGCGTCCCTTGCCATTCGAGTACTTCCGTTTCGACGAACGGCAAACGAATGCTCAGAGTTTTGATCGTAAAGGATGCGTTGATACTAATAATAATAGTCGAACGGTAGCCAGTGTTGAATCCGAGGGAAGTCGACGTCGACGTTGACCCTAAAAGCTCTGTCTTGGATTTTGGCCAACGCGACGTAACGATTGCGAAACTATTTTCTTGTTAGTTCGACGAAAGGCCTCCGAGGCTGCTCGACTGGCAATCGACGCGTGAAAAAGAATGGGGGAAGAAAAACGATACTAATACAGCTAATGCAAATTGTTGTCGGCATTGTTTGATCATTGTCTCCGCCTTTGTCACGATCACCGTCATTGTTGTCATTGTAATTAAAGGCATGGGTGTTCTTCGTCGCGCCGGCGTCTCACGAAGCATCCGTTTACTGTCGCCGATCACCACTTCTAGAACCTAATCGTTTCCGTTTGCGAGCCGTTACGTTTTTCTTTTACGCGCACGTGTAAGATATTATTGCATTCGATACTTGTATCCGCAGACTATATTGCACATACAATTGCACATATTATATGTATATATATATATATATATATATGTGTACGTATATGTATTGTATAAATATTAATGTGTATGTATATATATATATGTATATATATATATATACAATATATATATATATAATATACATATGTATACGACAAGTGTACATATACATGATCATATAATACATTTGCGGCCCGATGTTGCCTGGTGTTTTAGCGAATAGAGCGAGATATGCGAAATCCAGGCTAGAAGTCTTTATTTCCAGTGGGATCTGTTAATGAAACAGGGAGAATCTAGCGAGAAGGCGAAAAAAACAGCAACGAAAAACACTACTTTTCTTTTACTTTTTCCGAGACACCTTTCATCGGATCACGATGATTTCCGCATTCAGCATGTATCCGTGTACCCGCGCCTTCGTGTGTCCGTCTGTTATAATATTATAACGCTGCGTGCTGTAATCAATCGTGCCCATTCCATCTTTCATTTTCATTTCTCGATTCTGTCCGATAAACTTTGCATACACACGTTACGGGGATGTTTTACATCGTTTTCGTTCTCGCGAGAAAATCATGTGGATGCGAAAACATTGTCAAAAAAAAAAAATAGTGGCGCTCGTTACGCGGAGAGAATGTTACTCGTCCTCCTTTTGTAAATGTTACACGAATTTCAGTATCCGAGAACGCCGTTACTCGTTGGACACGTCGCAGTGACACAATGGTGGTGTGTAGTATAATATACTCCTTTCGGGGAACATGTTCTGCAGGGAGGTCCAACTTGTTCCCTTCCGAGAGCCGCAAGGTCCCCACCATTAATTAAACCTCCCCGCTATGTACTGCGTACAGCCGTAGAGGTGGTGGGGAGGCAGGGGAACTTGTTCCCCTCCCACAATCGCAAGGTCCCCCCACCATTCGAACCTCTTCTGAAGAGGGTAAACGTACCAGTTAATTTAACGGCATTCTGTAATCTATTTTCCATTATACGTGATAAACGATCGATCATCAACCTTTCTTCTGTATCGTCAAATTTTTCTGGACGATTTTGTCAAAAAGCAAAAGAAACGTTAACGAAGTTTTAGTCCTATTTACCGGACACAAGAACATTATTTTATTATCCTCCGGCGTATCACAGTTTCTTAGCGTTTTCTATATCTTAACACAAAAATTATCGGAACACTTTTGATTCATATACGATGTACTTCATGTTATTATTTTTATTAACTTTTAAAAAGTTTGTTTTGTGTCCTGCTACCTTTATACCCCACTACGTACAGCCGTAGAGTTAGTGAGTGGGGTGACAGTGGTGGTAGCAGTGCAGCCAGATTGATGCCCAAACGGACAACAGTCCTCTCCTCCTTTACCCCTTCCACTATCCCATTCCACTATCATGAGCACACTCCAGCGTCCCCCACTAAGACCGTAGACTGGTCGCGCAACTAATCTGGTCATCAGAGAGGATGGCAGGTACAATGAAGTCTAAGAGTGGGGGAAGGAGCCTCGAACAGCTCGTGAGCCACATGTTGGAACTCCCTGGTTTATCGAAAGAAGAAGAAAAGAGAAACTAATAAAATCGAACCGTTTCTCTATACACGCGGCCATCGTGTCCCCACGAAACTCTATAGAAAATAATCGAACGACGGTAGCGCAATTATCTCGACGAGGTATATTGTATAAACGATACATTCCGATGTGAAAATGATTTCGGTTTACATTGGTTCATTATCCGTTGTCCGTTCGCACAGTTTTCTCGTTCCTCGTTTGCGTAAATGTACCATATCCAAAGGGTGCTCTTAAATGGACAGCGGAACAAAAAAACGTATGCGATATAAGATGGTAAATATTAAGAGATAAAGAAAGGATGGCTTTCTTATTGGAATGGGCTGCCTCAGGAGAAGGTGATCCAGGGACTCTAATAAATCATCAAAACCTATCAGCCCACGATTTACTTTATTTACACAACCCCCTAACTCCTGTACCTGCGATTAGAAATTTGATACGTCACTTTCTTGACAATAATTCGAATGTACCATTAATGAATTTCATAGATATTCATCTATACTAACTGGAAGTCAAAATTTTGTAACTAAATGTAATTTAGTTATCGAAAATCAATGATAAAAAGAATGAGCAAATAAATGGTGTTGCGTATGAAACCGCTAAAGAACATTGACAGTACTTTTCTTGGAATTTTTAGCTCTATTAGAGTTTTATAAACCACTCTAGATATTGTTCTACCGAACAGTTTTCCATAGTACAGTATTATAACTTCGTTTTTCAATTTTAACTGTATATTACAACTTCATCAGCATCGATACACAATATACTTTGTATACATATACGTACAAATTAATTTTTCTGGAGCTTAACTACACACGACGTCGATCCATCGATAAAAGGCATTTATTTCTGTGAACAATGCCATTCGGTGCATTGTTGATTTCTATCGCATTGCTTTTTTCTTCGCGTCTGCTATGTATTTCTGCAAATAATATATCATCAGTTAGCGTTAACAGTAAAATATGTTTATAGAGTATATCTAAATTGCTTGATTACATAACAAGGTAAGTTAACAAGGTTGGTAAAATAAAAATCATACACAAATGTAATTTGAACATTTACCTCTGCTCTCTCCTCTATCAAATTGTCGTACCAAGGGAAGGTTGAATAACATAAATATTTTGATGGATTCGTTACACTCCTGTAACAAAATGACGCTACAAGACAAACACTTACAGTAATTGCTAATACGTGGTCGAACATGGTTCGTAATATATTTTACAGAGGACACAATTTCACAATGGAAGCGTAGAAGTATTATTGCAGACCTTAGAATATGTCCGATTATCAGATATTATCAACACAGACTTGAAATCAGTACAGACAGTGCAAGCAATGCATTTTTCTGTCTACGGTTCTGCAGTACCGACTCTATAGAAAATGCCGACAGCGAACTCTATCGAAAATAAACGATCAGCCAGCGAACTACAACATGGAGCTGCAACTCAATAGGTCAAGAAACTGAGCCAGTCGACATTCTTGTCACCGACGAGATACTGTTAAAGACTGCCAGCACAGACGAGATAACAGTATCTCGTCAGTGGTACAACCGGGTCCACTTGGCCCGTTTTTCTTGTCATTTCCTGTATTACCAACTCGGTTTAGGGCCACAAACAGGGTCTCGTCGGTGGTGCTGGCGCTCTAAAATAGACTGACAGCACAAACGAGATATAGGAATAGGATTCCTATACCTCGTTTGTGCTGACAGTTTTCTTAGTGGTCGCACAGACGAGTTTACATCCCGTCGGTGGTGATAGGAATTAAAATTAAACCACAATTTTCTTGAAATTGTGCAAGTTTAACGAATTAATGATATGTCAGTTATAATGATAAGTCAGTTCTAAAATAGACAGAATTTTATACATAATTATTATACATTTAATTATTGTTTATAATTAATATAAATTCTTGCACAACATTTGAAAATATTTGAAAAAACAACTAATAATTGTATATTTAATATTAACGCATATAATAACAGACACGCCGGAACTTGTAACGAAACCTCGCATAACAACTTGTCATTAAAATTTTTTGTTAACTGATCTGAATATTTTTCCGTCCATTTGAAAATTGTATTTTGTAACAGAAGGTTCAAAGAAACCGACAACAGTTTATATGAATCAATTTCAAGATAAAAATAGCGTTAAATAGGTCATTCAATTTTCAACAACAATTATTATTTTGTTTACTATCAATAAATGACAGTTTATTTATATAAATCAAAAAAGCATTTATTCAGCTTTAAAATGATTATAGAAACAGGAAGCATTATATTTAAACACAGATGAAATATTCAGGTTGAATTAATCTTGCATTGACTGACTCGACTCTTTTCGTTTGCTTTTCCAGAATTATGACTGTAACGTGGAAAATAGCAGAAATACGCGCTGAGCAGTAACAGTAAATTGGCAACCATGCGACGAATATTCTCGAATGTGATTTGGCAACTACGCCTTCGATATCTGAAATTCGAAATAATTCCTAAACTCGCCACTCTAAGTCGTAGAGGGCATACGAAAACCTCTGAGTTTTTGAACAGTCGGTATTTCAGAACATGAGACACCAAGTCCCATAAGATGATAGATCTATTCTATATCTAGTCGGTGGTGATAGCACCACCATTTCAATCTTATTTCATTTTTGAAACTCGCGCTATTTCCCTTAATACACCAGTCACTAGTTGGCGGCGGTGGCATTAAATTCTACGTTCAATTTGTGACAAAAAGCTATGTAGCTGGCCGCATCCATATACATCAGTGCTTCATACAGGCAGATATACTCTCTGATACAGGCCGCGCAGTCTATCTCTATAAGTATATGGTACAGTGACGACGCCATTTTACTGTACAACACGTACCACGTCTAGCGGCTGGTCACAACACTAAGACATAAATCAGAGATTTCAGGTCTTGGAGACGGTCTCTTGAATCACTAATTCTTCTTACACCGTGCCTGAGTGTTTTCACAGTATATAAATGTGCCGATATCGTTCAATACATATTCTATAGATCAAATTTTCACATTTATATTTTAAAGAAAAATTCAATCTTCAGTTGTTTTACCATCTTTACTTACACCACTGAGTTATAAAAGTTCTAAAAGAAACGAAACTCCATTAACCTACACTAGATTTTTCTCGAATCAGGTGCAGAAATGGTTGTTTGTTGATGTTTACTGGCGAAGATACAAAAACTCATTTAAAATATCAATGACCACAGCACGTGAATTTGATAGAATACATGCAAACGTTGATTACACAATTATTTAACTTCTCTAGTTAAACGGAAAAAAACCCGGTGTATTCTTTGTAGTATAGTCACCAGCTAAACGCAGTAATGGTAACCACACTTCTGTTTTAATTATTTTTGGAATAAATTAAGAATTTGTATATTATTCATTCACAATTTTCTATTGAATCGAAATTTTGAAAATTTTATATTGTTTAAATTTGTTAACAAAATTTCAAATACACATTTGTACTTGATAATCAATGTAAATATTAGTTAAACGTATCATGTCAAGGCTTTAATAAGTAGAATAAAATCTACCTAATTTTTTTATTTGGAAACAAAAAATAATTAAAAAAAATAATTAATTTTTTATAACTTTTAAAAATATAATAGAAAACAATATACTATTTATTATTTTTTTTCAGTCTCATACCATACTGCTTGTTCAGCCAGGCAATAGACCTGAAACAAGAACATATTCTGACTATGAAAGTGTTAATGAATGCATGGAAGGTAATGTAATATTTTATCATTTGATTTTTTTGTAAAGTTGCAGATGATGTGGGTCTTCACTGATTTCAATGACATTGAAATATGTTATAAAACTCGACATTTTGAATAACTTTTCCCTGTGAAATAGTTGGCGATTGGCTTTAGTTTCGGAGATATCCGTAAAGCTTTCTGTGATTATCTCGTAAACTAAAGCCAATCCCCAAAGACTTTAAAGAAGACTGTTTAGAATGACGACCTTGACAACATATTTAAAACTCATTCAAATCAGAAAAGATTCATATCATTGGCAGTTTCACTGATTTTTTTATGTAATATCTTTATTGTAATGAGAAGAATATTTTATATATGCTGTGTTGCATGCTGCAGTAAGATGATCAGTAAAATTTAGTAACAGATCTTAAATCAAAGATATTATGTGATACGTAATTATTCTGTTAACTTATATACCATTAACTCTGCATTCCATTCATGACGATGTGATGACATTCATAATTGTTACACAAGTTATTGTATCAATGGTAATTGTAATACAATATTTATTTACATTAGAATAAAATAAACTTGTAAGAGTAAATGAATTCACAATTATTTTCACTTTTTCTTCCAGAGATCAAAATTTTTGGTTTTCCAGAATATTATCTTAAAAATTAAAGTTCTTGATGATATCAAAAATGTTTAAAGTGTTAAGGGTTAATATGTTTAGATTATCATGAAAACTGATTGTATATTGTACCATAACATATATATAAAATAGAATGATGTCATGACAAACTATTTAACTAATATATTATCACTTTAATATAGATAAACGATTACATTTAATTGTTTCTTAACATAGGGGTATGCAAGATTTATGAGGAGCATTTAAAGAAGCGAAACCCAAATACTCCAACTATAACATATGACATCAGTCAGTTGTTTGATTTTATTGATCAACTCACAGATTTATCATGTCTTGTTTATCAAAAATCCACAAATACATATGCTCCATATAATAAAGATTGGATTAAAGAAAAGATATATGTTTTACTACGTCGGGCTGCTGGACATAGCGAGTAACTAATAGACAAAGATAGATGTATGTTTTATGTATAAGACAAATTAACATTAAGTAAAGGTCTATATTGCCATTTGTAATAATAAATATATAATTGAAAAGCATATCGTAATGTTATACTTTCATTGTGATCAACTAATTTCCTAATAATCTTTTCGTTTTAATCTGATCTATCTTGCTTTTATACATATTTTTGCTGTTTGGTGAGTAATCAGTATTTTAATTTGATTTTTCGAATGCCAACAAAAAGTCATGTTTATCCAAATTAATTGAATTTTTGCGATAATAAAAATGTTACACATTAGCTTTACATATCGTTTTTTTGTAATATTCCAATTTTTCCCCTGTGGAACTTCCAGAAAACTATTTGAATTCTAAATTTTTTATAATACAAATATTTTTAAAATATCACTCAAATTCTTCAATCATTTATTATAATTTATTATAATGTATACGTATGCACGATACGATCATTGTCAACTCGCTACTTTGCTACTATCTTTTTGACAGAGACATAGTGAAACCGCGATAAACGAGAAAAAAAGGGCGCATAATATAATTGGGACAGTAAGGTTTGTATAATTGAATAAATTTTCCGATATCAGAATGGAAACGTATACTTTTCAATTTTATGGCCTCTAAGTAAGTGAATATTTCTCCATTTTTACTCTTTCCAGCTCTTCCTTTACCCGAAATCAGGTTCTATTATGTTGATATAAACATAACTATAATTTTGTTACGTTAAATGTTAGTTAATTTAAAAATTAACGTTAAATTTACTTTAAATACGTTTAGGTATTAATAAATATTTTTAATGAAAAATAAAGAAGTTTTGTAATTGGATTAGTAGTGGTTCACAGCGATATACCTGGCACGGTATCGGATTACGCAGCATGTATACACTGTTCAGCGGTTCAGCGACCAAGGCAGCTCGAGCTTCTTGGCCTCTCGCGGAGTATACCCTCAAGTGAAATGGGTAGGCGGGAGTGACACAGAGCGCTCTCCTCCGCAGGACTTAGAATGGGACATTACTGTACATAACTATTCAATTTGTTAATACTCGAGTGCAGCATATGAATATCGATCGCAAAAATTTCAAATACGTTTGTCATTTAAAAATTACCAAAAATCTTGATTTCATACTGGCGTTTATACAGGATGGTCCGTTTAAGTAAGAACACCTAAATATCTCTTCAGGTTATTGTGATGCAAAAAATATTTGTTACGTAATGTGCATGGTGTCAATGGACCAAATATTTGGCACGAATATTTTTTTCGAGGGTCATTTTTTTCGGAGTTGTCAAGGTCATCGGTGTTTTTTTGGTACATAACTACATTTTTCTTTATTGCATCGTGTAACTGATGGAAAAATACATTCAGATATGTATAATAACATGACCTTAAAATGACCTTGATCCTCGAAAATTAAAGTTTTACCTAGAACTGAAATCGAATATCTTCGGCCACGACTCCTGAACCTATGAATGCGAAGAAAATATTTTTTATCACACTAAGAATATCGATCAACAGATGTGTGTATGTGCTAACTGTTAAAACAACACTCACGTTTTCTTAAGTTATCATCAGAGATGTTCAAAATGGCGTCCTTCTACGTTGATACATTTTCTGAAACGTACAATGACCGACTGTACAGATCTTTCAATTGTTTCGACATCAATATCAGCACAAGCTCTAACTATTCGGTTTTTCGTATCCTCTGGTGTAGTTGGTCGTTCATTATAAACTGTTTGTTTCAATTTTCCCCACAAAAAGAAGTCCATTGGTGTGAGGTCTGGTGAACGCGCTGGCCATCCTACACTCCGGTACGACCAATCCATCGATTTGGAAATTTTAAATCCAAAATTTGTTTGACGAGGCGTGTAGAATGAGCCGGACAACCGTCATGCTGATACCACATTCTTAATAAATAGGGACCAAAAAATAAGGACCAATTATTTCATTATTTAATATGCCACACCAGACATTTACACTCCACGGTCTTTGTTTATCCACTAATCTTGGCCAGTGTGGATTGTCAGTTGACCAATACTGCATGTTTCTTAGATTTAGCTGTCCATGGTTGGTGAAAGACGCTTCATCAGTAAATAGACGAATGACGAATCATTTTTTAAAAGAGTACTATTTACTGATGAAGCGTCTTAAGCGTCTGAAATATTTTTTGCATCACAATAACCTGAAGAGATATTTAAGTGTGCTTACTTAAACGGACCACCCTGTATAGATATGTAGATGGAAAGGAGAAAAGGAGGGGGCGTATGTGGGAAATAAACAGGTAAAGGAAAAAACGGTTGTACACGTTGACCTGAGTTTAGGATCGGTCCGAAACATATTTTTTCCAGCTTTAACGGAAATTTTGGATTTCCCCAATTCGGCACGTAGCGGCGTTTTATGATACCCCTCGGACATGCGGAAACAGTAAAACCTCTGTAACGGTGCCCCATGCGCCCTCACAGAGGACCCTCAATTAAGATGTTTCGTGGCGGACGGAACAGTCAGTGTTGATCGCTCGAAAACAAAAGCTAATCCAAACGAGCATTAATTCCACTTATTAGTAAATTCTATAATATTATGTTATATTGCTTATATGTATATGTATAATGTGAGAACCTGCTGACATCCCGTCAACAACGTTCCAGAAAACCAGACCTGCCATAGGATGCTCGATTTTGGAAAGGCCCACGGAACATGCTCGCAGGAGGAGAAGGAGGAAGGTACGGTAACCGGGGAAGAGGAAAGAACAACTATAATTTCTGGTGTGGTAAGTATATTTAATTATGCAATTGTACACGTGCGTGTATAAACATGTATTACATATAAGAACCTTGTATTTTTTTGGTATCCTGGCCAGAAGTTTCGCTGCTGACATCCCGTCAAAAACGTCCCAGGAGATCAGACCTGCCAGCACCACGCTCGAAACTGCTCCAAAATAGGATGCTCGATTTTGGACAGACCGCTGCGCGCGCCCAAGCAGTGCATGTTGTTGGCAGAATGACGAGCAGAATTCCGACCGCTCGGTTCTGGATTCTGCCTGTTTCCAGGATTGCGGGATTCGCGTTCTCATTTCTTGATAATACAAAGAACACGGGGTTTTCAAGTAGTCAAAAACGCGAGATAAAAGATTGATCTAGGGGCGTTATCTCCCTGAAAAGTCCTATTTTTCTCGTTTCCGAGGTGTAATTTGCATTTTTCGGCAGCATGTATAGTTATGATATGCAGCAAGATGAATAATGTAAATTACGCCTAATAAACGAAAAAAATAGGACTTTTGAGAAAGATAGCGCCCCTAGATCGATCTTTTATCTCGCATTTTTGACTAATGAAAAATTCCGTGTTCTTTGTATTATCAAGAAATGAGAACGCGAATCCCGCAATCCTGGAAACGGTCAGACCGGCAGAATTCCGGCCGAGTGCTTGCGCAGCGTCCCTGGCAAAACCGAGCGTCCTAGTCAGTCCTAGTCTAGTTCGAGTTCGAGGCGGCTTCGAGCGTAGTGCTGCATAGTGCTGCCAGCAGAATTCCGGCTCAGGGTCTGCGCAGCGGCCCTGACAAAATCGAGCACTCGTGTTTACTGGGATATATGTGGACATAGCATGCGTTCGAATTTTTTTTTACAAAAATGAACTTTTTTATCTCTATTTCGTTTTCAAATTATCAATTTTATTGACCTATAGAAACAGTGTGTTCACATTGTACGTTATTATGATAAAAAATATTTTGTAACAAACTTCGAACTCTGTAGTGTAATTATAAAATAATCATATTCTTTAACTACTCTGAGAAAATGCTAAAAAAAGATTTTAGTTTGCATCGTAAAAATGAGTCAGTGATACATTTCAGAGAATTAATATTAAATATTTTTGTAAACAATGATCATTTGTAAAAGTATATCGGATATGTATCAATTTATTTTTACTGCAATTGTAAGTTTGTTATAAAAATCTTTTCCTTGCTAGCGTAAGAACACACAATAGGTTCATTTAATCTGTCATCACACTCGTTCCATACGATACACGCATATTATTACAAGTACAATATAACTAAGTTATTCGAATAACGCATAGGTATTGTAATATAGTTCTAATTCAATATTTATTTCTATTAATAGAAGCAGTTGAAATGATTTAACTAAACAAACGTCAACATTATTTTGTTTTGCATAACAATATTGTTGTATAATATTTAAAACATAAATGAGTTTCATTTCCTCACGAAAAATAAAATATGGCCACAGGTAAGACTCCCATACTGTGCGTTCTTCGCAATTCAAACCCTAAAATTTTGTACATTATTTTAAAATTCTTTTAGATTTGAAAGAATTCTTAATGTTGGCATACATATAATTATATTTCAATGAATATGAGTAATAGAAAAATACATAATATACTCACAAAAACAAAATTTTATTTTTATAATACTCTAAATAATTTTCAACAAAACGTTTTGAACATACGAATAAAGTTTCTCTAATTATAACAGGTTCAAATACATGTATCTACTTAAGAAGATTTTCATTTTGCTTCATAATATTTTAAAAAGTAATGAAGTTCTATTTTCCTCTTAAGAATTCCAATACTCTAGTAGTTAAAAATTGTTATATTTATATTTAGATGACTTGTTTTCCTATTATTATCAATAAGATAGTTTTGGTTTATTTATATCACGCTTGTGTGAACACTAATTTATAGGATTCAAGTATGTTTCAAAGTTGAAGAGAAACCATACATATACACAAACAGATTTTAACATTTCTTTCACAATTCATGTACAGATCGTGGGCCAGTGAACATTCTTGTTAATTGTGGAAAATAATGCATTCGCAAACAAACAGATTGGAATGTGTTCGAATAACATTCAAATTCGAAAAAGCTAACGAGCTCGTGATAAAATTCAAATATATATAGATTATTAAAACCAAATTTTTGTTCCTTGAAAGCATTTTTAATACATAGTTGTGCACTCGAAACAAATATTTATATTATATGTATATCGTATATTTGGAAATTGGAAAGAATAAAACATTGCATTTTCAGTAACACAAAGATGATTCATTCTGTGTTTACATTATTGTCAAAAATTTATTAGTTTGTGATGTTAGAAGCTACCGGGAAGTTAATAATTTATTTTTAAACACTGGTTCCTTGAAAATTCAAACATGCTCTTCGTTTAAAACCTGCAATCTTTTCTGAATTGGAACATTTCATCCTATCAACAATGATGTGTGGATAAAATTCTGACGTATATTACATAATATGTGTAATACATTATGTAACGTGTATTAAACATTAATCATTTTGGTAATACGCTCCACGCATTTGTTACAAATGATCGCCTCGGCTCTAAAATAAATCCTATAAGACGCGTTTTATAACAACAGTAGATTATTAGCAATTAATATTTGGAATTCATTTATAAACATTGCGTTTTACATTACAAATTAAACTGTATTTCAAAGAAGCACTGGTCCAAATTTTAATTAATTTTAATTTTAGTTTTTAGTCCAAAACCAAGAAAAACGAATTACTCCTTTAACTATGAAAGCGCGTATACTATACTCTCATACATGACCAAAATAATGTTAGTTTCACTTCATTCTTGTGACGTAAATGTGTGCTTTATCTAATATTCCTAATTTTATTTATCAGTAAGTGATTCTTTATAATGTAATTAGTAACATATATAATTTGTTTAAATAATATGATATAATATAATATAAATAATATAATATGAAAATTGAGAATTTATGTGCGAAATAAACATTTACTCAATATTTTTTTAGGTAAAATTTTAAAAATATGACAAAGGCAAAGAAAATTCAGTAGTTAATTGATCCTCCGTTGGTTTTGATGATCTCAAATATTCTTTGTTTCATATGGAATCTATTAATTTTTGCAACATTTCTGTTCTGATTTGAGACCACGCTTCTCTGATGGTATTCTTTAATTCATTGCTGTTTACTCCGAACATAAATAAATCGGCGGGCAACAAATCATGCCTTTTCGAGCACCGTTGTATGTATGCATTACACGTATTGTCGTTATTGGCTGAGGACAGTGACTTATCTCGAGATTGAGTGAAATAGAATGATCAGCCGATTGGCATGAGGCAAACGACAATACTTTTCCTCACTCCGTTTTAATTCGAATTGCGTCATTTTCCCGTAACTTTGCCCTCACCTATGCTTACGGGCATCCACGTGTGTCCATGCTAGCCACAAGGCTTGCTGAACAGCTGAAGTATTGTTTCCCATTATTGTAAACATTACGAGCTAAAATGCCGCAAAGGTTTTTAGTTGTGTCAAGGTCTGGACTCGTTGGTGGCCAAGACTTTGTAGATTGTAGATTGTTTTGAGCCATATTTATCACCTAATTGTAAAAACATGGTTCATAATATTTAAAGATCTATACATTTTTTTCTGTTTGAGAGATTCGTGTCCTTGGAAGCAGTGATTTATCCATTTTAATGATCATCTAAAGCTTTTTCCGTGACCCATTATGCTCTAAAAGTGTTAAACAATTATATGATTTATATTAAAATATACAAACGTCGCAGACTTTTCTCCTTACCTTATAAAATTTATTCAAGCTATTAATTATCAAAAGTATTTTTTGAATAAATCACTGTGAACTTATGATTATTTCGGTCTGTTAACACGATAACATTCAATAAATTTCTTCATTAACCATGTCTAACTATCTACGCTGCCGAAACTCAAGTGACTGCTGCTACATAGGATAGGCCATACCCATTAGAAACAATAACAAACATCACAAGATACGTTCCACAACGTAGATAGAAATAAGAACACTAAACAAGCTAGTTCACGCGGTGAACCTATCATTATTTCGGCCACTGTACCTTATAATTATAACTATGTATAGTATAGGAGTCGCTACTGTATATAAATATATCTAGTTTCTTTTAGAATTCGACAAGTGTTAATATATATGTAAAAAAACATTCAGGTATCATCCTGAAATATTCCTATATTATTTATACAAATAAAACATTTTACTAGTATCTATACTGTTAAACGTACGATAATAGTAATGCAATCAATTTGTGTAATAATGCGAATTGTTATATTACTAATTAAGTCATCATCACTAGAATATTTGTAGCATTTTTTATAGAACGACTGTAGCGAAAAGATAATATTATTTTTACCCTTTTATATATAACAAAGACGAGGAGTAACAACTTTTCAATTATATAAAACGTATTGTACAAAACAGTTCTTATGCTATAAATACATAACATTCTAGTTATATTAATTGTTTTGTTATACATTTAAATAAATGTTTCACATAAAAGATATGTATCACATTTAACAGAAATATAAAGTGCTGTGAATTAAGTAATAAAATAAGTAACTAATTTTAGTGTAATAAATGTGAACCACTTTATCAAGTATATGTAAAAACATACGGTTTTGTCGAAAAAGTTAACTATATATACTAATTTTTAATTATATGAGCAATATAACCTGATTAATTTAGATTAAATTTATAGTATTATTGTATCGATTTCTCATTATCACAGATTGTTTTAGTAGGCCTACTGTCAAAATTAGACCCTCAGGCCTACAATGGACTAGTTAATTTTAGTAAAATCTATTTGAATACCATACTATATGTGCAGATAAACATCACGATTCTAGTGTTGGAAAGAGTCTTGTTAGCACAAAATAGGCTACATCATAGTTACTCCAATATGTTGTATGTGCTGCTACTGTATATAGATAATTTCGTCCCAAACTTGCTCGAAGTACATAATCTAACCGTTGTGATAATTCTAATAATCATAAAAATGTTTTCCATTAGTTTAATCCTCATGTAAACGTTAATGTTATTTAATAATAATTTTTATTTTTAAACAATATCAATATGATAATACTAACTACGTACATACCTTGATTTGGTTGAATTGGGGTAGACGCATCTTCTTTAGCATTCCAACCAGCACGTACTAAACCCCAAAGACTCCAACCTTTATCTGAAGCCCGATTAGACATATCTGGATTCTCTTCTCTATCATCTGTTTCTGTAATGACATATTTTAATATAATTTGCATCCGTATGTCTTTGAAAAGTATTATTATCATGAAGATTTTTCGTATACCCGTAGGGGAGAAGGCTTGGTCAGCCGCACTTATCGAAGGGGGTGATTGTTCCATCTGTTGACCTTCAACTCCTCCATAAGATGGAATAAGAACTGGTTCAATTTTACTATAACCTCTCTCTAAAAGTGGTTCCATTCTATAAGCTACAGGATCAGACCAGTGAAATATATTGTAAAATCTTTTGCATAAACCTTGAGGCATCACGTCAGTTCTATTGGATGGAGAACGAGTGCGTAATGCAAGGAATACAGATAAAGGTGAACCCAAACAAAATAAATTCTCAATCTGCAATTGTGAAAATAATTAGAATTTACAGTATTTGTAGTTTTTCTGTTATATATACGAAAATAATAATATTTACTGAAAATTGTAATCTCTGCAACAAAACTTCCTGTGTTTCTGGAGATGGGGGTCTCGTATCTGGACCCATCCAACCTGTGACAATATCATAAACGATTACACATCCTAAAGAATGTGCCAAAATTGAAACTTTGCCTTTCCAACCTGGATGTCGACTAGCAAACATAAAGTATAACCTGTTCAATTCTTTTTGTAAACCTGCTCTTACTTCTCCACCGTAAAGAGGACTAGTATAATAGAGTATATCCATTGCTGATGAATTTAATAAATGTCGAATACTTAGTACGCTATAAGGTGTAATAGCTTCTACAATATCTAAAAGAATATGTACAACATGAAAAATGAATACTATTTATCTAGTAAATATAGTCAATAACTTTACCTCCGTCAAGCTTTAACGAGGATCGCCATTCAACAGGGAAAAATTCAACTCTATAATTGGAGTTAGGAAAATATTTTTGTTTCAACCAATCCACGCAATCTCTAAATCTGTATAAATATAAGTATATCACAGTATATCTCAGTATATGTAAAAATTTACGCATAACAAAATATAATTATAGATTAGATTTTATACATACGATGTTGTATTACGAATTATTTTTCCTGTATCTCTTTTTTGACCAATACCGTGAACTACAAACACTATATGATCGATATCATGAGGTTTGTCTTCCATTACTGCAGCAACTTTGTAACCTCTGCGTAATTGATAGCCCGTTGCTAAAATATTCAATACAAATAACATAATATAATCTTATTTTTTCATTATTACCAACAATAAAAAAATTGATACATACTTTTCGCAAATCCCAGTTTCGATGTGACGCTGCGCATTAACTTACTATGTCTATATTCACTGTGTAATATAACATCATTTATGCCATGCCAATCGACATGAAATTCTGGAAAATGTTCCGTATGTAGTACTGAAATAAAAATATTTGATTAGCGAGCATTCAACTGAAACAGCAAATAATCTGATACGAATTAAAATCTATACTTTTGTAAGGATGAGGCATGTCAGATGCTGATGTAGATTGACTTGGAAGTGGTTTTTGAAAAAGATTTAGATGAACTTCTTCTATGATTTTAGATTGTTCCGATTCTAAAGGTATCCAAGTACCATCGTAATACCAAGTACCTCTCATAATTTCCCATTCTTCCCCTTTTGAAAATAAAAATTAATAATTATCAAATAGAAAAAACTAGCTACTTAATCAATATTTTTATGTATTAGAGTTTCTATGATTAACCCTTTACACTCCGAATTATTTTTCAATTTTGTTGCCAACAACTCCTTACTATTTGAAATGTTTTGTTTGATATTTACTTCAAAGGACAGTTCCTCGACTGCTACTTATTTTAAACAATTTTGTTTCCTAAGTGTATTAAATATAGCTCATTTATATTTGTGGAACTTATATTTGTTTTAACTAAAACATAAGACAAATTAATAAAGGAAGAACCAAACACATATAAGAACCTGTTTGTTTTATGTACATTTTTCTTTCCCTGATGTCGAGTCACACTCGACAAAGGAGTGCAAAGGGCTTTAACCGTATATTTTAATATATAAAGTGTGGATAATATATGCAACCGTACCTGGACAATATATAGAAACACATTTCATTTTATCAATTTCTACATCGTACATTCCTCCTTTAACCACAATCTTTTCTATACGAGGCAAATTATTCAATGTATCAATATTTCTACTAACTAAATCTTGATAATTTCGCCAGGCATTTTCGATTCTTAAACTATCGTATCCACAAAATTCTACCCATCTTTTGTCTACACCGTCTCTGTAAAACCAGCGTACTTGCATCGGTGTCAATGATTCTGCATACGTTAAATCATTCGCCATATCTTCTGTTTCGACCATCGAATTGTGTTCTTCGGTAACTTCTGTGGAATCTTGAAATAATAAGGATTTAAACTATCGCTACGTTTGATCTTGTAACAATAACTTAGTTATTAAATATTACATACTTAAACTCTCTTGTAAGTTCTGTTTCAAATGATACGAATTATTTGGAATAATTCTATAGACGTTAAAATTAAATTCTCAAATGAAAAAAGTTAATTATAATCGTAAGGTTTTTGAGAGAGAGAGAGAGAGAGAGAAATTCGCGCGTACTTCATTAATTACTACACATAAATTATATGCTAAAAACGTTATACTTATAATATTTTTACACGTTTAATATTTTTCTTTGTGTTGTCACATAAATATATCTAGATATGTTACGAATACTTGAAGCATATGGTTTGCTTCTCATTCGAAAATTTGAATTTACAAAATGAATTACTTAAAAGAAGTTTGAGTTTCTACATATATGTAAATAATGTTTACACAGATTACTAAAAGAATTTTAAATTACATTTATAAGTTTACCTTCGAACTGTGGCAGTTCTAATGGTGTTTCGCTGAAGGGATCGACTTCGTTTTGGATATTAGACATCCTGTCAATAAATATCTTTCGGTTTATGTGATTACTAGAGAAAAAAACACGGTATCACAAGTCACACAAACGTTGGGTGATCCGTGACAAGTGTTAAGAATCGTAACTTTTCTTAAACTGAGCGTTAACCACTAACACATGCTTGCCACTCTAATGTAGATTTAAAATTATTACGTGTTTAGTATATCATCCATTAGTCAGTTTAAAATATCACTTTGTGTTCATATGTGTTAATTCGGGTAATGTCGTTTCCGGTTAAAATAATGTAAAATCTATGAATAATTCGATGTAACGACGAGAACTACTAATATGAACAGAATTGTTCTCCGCAGTAGTGCAACGTGAACGTTATCTAAAATTTGGTACAGTACTCTTCTTTCACGCCGTATCGTTCAATTCGAACTATATATCTTATACAACTATATTCCTATTTTCCTGTGCAGTAAACTGCTGCATTCATCAATAAACAGCTGATGTATGAACGCAATGCGTAAAATAGTATGCGACATGGATTGTTAAGTGTATATAGTTTTATATATTACTACAGATAAAGTGTACGTAATACATGCACATATTTACGTATTTGCCTATAGGCATATATATGAGTATATATATGTACACATATGTATATATAACGATAGGTAATTGAACACAATTTCAAACGTACATATGTCATGAATCGTTATAAAACAATTTGCCGAGTGTTCGAAGTACATGTATACATATACATGCGTGGTATAAGTATATTCTTCATACGTAAAAAAAATATGTTTTAATTATTTAATTATTTAAATAACATTTTGTTTTAAAATTAGTGTCAATTCCATCGAAAAACGAATATCTAATTTTATTTATAATTTGAAAAAGAAGATGAATATACATCAGTAATGTCATCAATTTTACGTAATCAATAAATAATATATTACAAATAGATATAAATAAGAGAATAAATAAAATGTAGACAACGTTGTCTTCAATTGCATTTTTTATCTTTTTTTTCATGGATGTTATATCATTTGTGTGATATGTTAATTATATAATTATGATATATCATTCACATATTATATAATAGATATAATAGATTATAAATTTATATATAGTTGCATGAATATAAAATTGAACATAAAGTATACTTTATGTTCAAAATGTCATTGATATATGAATAGTATGATTATGCTTAAAAGTTTCTCATTATGTGTTAAATGTTCATGATTTGTTACTTCAAATATAATTATACAATTTCAAAGGTTTATATATACATTTATACATTGTTGTGAACATGAAGCAAGGATGAATTAAAGATATCGACGGGATTAATCAATGAGGACTATGTTTTTAGTATGGACATATTGAAGTATCTAGAGTATTCTAGAGTCTAGATCAAGCCTCTAGAGAGCATTATTTATACGAAAGGAATACACGTTGTTATATACGAGTATGTATGATAGCTTGAAGATCAAAATAACATGAGCAACTAAAATATTTTGTAAATATACCATTCCTACAAACTCCACCTATATATACTTTCATATTATTTATAATTTTGTAAACGAGTATATAAATTATATTTATAAGTAAAAAGTTACATACAATTTAATATATAGTGTTTGCTTTATTTGGAACCAACTTTTAATCGAAGGATGTTTAACGTTTTTTAAATAAGAGTATTTGTGGTACACACCCAGTAAGCAAAATGTTTGATTTAGGACGGACATCTGCGTCCGCAGAAGTAGCGCTTTCTGCTGGCAGAAGCTGTTCGGGCAGAAAGCAGGCAGAAATTCTGCCGCAGAATTCAGGACCGAGCTGCCAGCGCAGTGCTTCCAGATTGGTACCCAAACGGATGTCATTCTTCTCCTCCTTTTCTCCTTCCACTATCCTATTTCACTACCCCAACCAATGCTTCCAGATTGGCACCCAACCAAACGGATGCCAAACTTCTCCTCCTTTTCTCCTTCCACTATCCCATTCTACTACCATGAGCACACTCCAGCGTCCTCTACTAATTGTAAGACCGTACACTGGTCGCGCAGTCGCGCAATGTGCTGGTCATCAGAGAGGGTGTACCTGTATTCCCCTCAATTTTCTCGATCTGGCCACATGATTGACACTGATCTGAACCATGGAATGGTGTAACTTTTCTCGCGCTCCCCCGCGATTTCAGCCTCAGTAAAGTAAGATTCTCGATAAAATGGGGTACCTTGAGCACCCCGCAGAATTTTAAAAAATTGTTATTATTTGATTCTGAAAAATGAATGTATAACATGTGTATTTGTGAATATTTTATAACTCGTAGAACACGTCCTGGAGTCTTTTTGTCCGGAACAGATTGTTTCGATATATTCTCGCCAATATAACTGCCTCAGGACTCTGCTACCTCATCATCCTAATATAGATACGTTACTGTTTTGGCCGCGCATGCGTGAGAAAAGTTGCACCACATCGCAGCACTGATCGGAACACTGGTTCTATTTGGTCCAGAAACTGATTGTGATCAAAATTTAATTAAAGAATCTGACAAAAACTTTTGTAAAGATTTGTTATAACAGAAACTGTAACATTAGAAACATTTATTGAATCAGTTATTACATATGTGTGTGTTCCGTGCCTCACAAGAAGTCTCGTGGAATTGTACAGAGGCAAATGGGGGTCTTCGCTCGCATTATTTCGGCTAGAACCGAAAATGTGTGTGGAACGAACCAATCGGACGGCTTATAGCCACATTCCTGCCAGGGGACTTCTTCTGAGGCATGCAGAATATATAGTTGTAATCTACACCACAGAACATTGTAGCACAGATGGGAATGCCGTCTTTCGTAGTGTTTTTTCTCGAGAATCGAGATCACGGTGTAAGAAGAATTATACCGTGATTGAGATAGAAGTGGGATGGATAACTACTGTATTGTTCAATGGTGTATGTAATGTGTGGTGTGTTGTTCGCAAAAGGATAGATAATTTTATTTAAAAATAAGGTTGAATGTTTTGGATATGTCGCATTTGGTACGTACCCAAGTATTGACAATGTAACTTTTCTGTATCTTCATTAGAGTTGTTTTATGTGATTACATTGATCAAAACTACCATTAAGTTTTTCGTACTGATTTTTTTCTGAATTATGTGTTTCTAATGTGTTTATTTAAATTTAAGCAAATTAATTTCAAGCGTGATTAATGTTGTATATATGAAGAAAAATATTTATTTAAACTTCTTTTCTGTAGAATTCATACGTTCTTTTAAAAAGTAATCATTATTTTAGGGGACTCAACATACTGCACAAGTTAATATTAATGTTACTTATAATAATGGCACACATTAATATTAATAAATCATATATGAATTTAAAGAAGCATATGTATATTAATGTAGTAATAAATATGTCATCGTCGAAACTGATCATGTACTTGATTTTTTATTCTAGAGTAAAAAAGAATGGGTTGTGTCAATAGTCGGACAGATACTAATGATTTACATCCAAATGAATTTCAAGTGATGAATGTAGATGATTCAGGTAATTTAGTTATTCCTGGACGCTTAGAACTTACTGAAACCGAAATAGTGCTTTATCAACGTGGTAAAGAGCCTGTACAATGGCCTTTGCGTTGTTTACGTCGGTACGGTTATGATGCTGAAATATTTAGTTTTGAATCTGGTAGAAGATGTCCCACGGGACCAGGCATTTATGCCTTTAAATGTCATAAGGCTGCACATATATTTCATTTAGTACAATCAAATATTCAGGTATGTATTCTTAAGTACATAAAATCTAAACATTTCTAATCGATTTATTCTTCCTTAAATATGTCCTTAGGATAATTAAATATCTATATATCCATTAAACTATATTAACCCTTAGCACCCGAGTGGTGGCTCTAAGGTACCACTAAAAATTGCTGTACCATTATTTAAAATATCGTTTACATTATTAGATATATTAGTACCTAATCAATTACTAAACATTTAAGTATTGTATGAGGTATTATATTAATTTCTTATCCACCAAATCCATCCAAATTTAAAAAGTCATAGAATATGGAAATAGTTTTAGGTCGGAAGAAGTATTCAATTTTTGAGTTAAACTAGCTCTGAGTGCAAAGGGTTAAATTTTGAAATAACTACCTCCTAAGCGATAATGCATATATCAAAATAACTTGAATATTACATTTAAGTTCCTTCTTAGGTTTGTAATAACAGTGGGGACGATGCAATGTCCAGAGAATTTCCAATTGCTTCTCATTCTGGTCCAACAGCAACAAGAGTGACAATACCAGTTGAGCCTAATTATTTGGATCCAATACCAAGTAGAACTAGTAATTGTATGGTTCAGAGACTTGGTCACATTCAACAAAATGGAATTGGAAGATTAGGTAGTATGGGAAGTAGCACTGGTCTTATATCACCACAAGGAACCATAGGTTCACCTTCTCCACCTCCTGGGCTGCCACCACCTCCACCACCTTTCCCTCAACCACATCCGTCCTCGTTGTATGTCAATGAAGAAGTATTGTCACCTTTATCATTAGAAATGGAACATAACAATAACAAAAGTCCTAGAAGAGCAATACAAAGGTAAAGAAAATTTTGGATCGTTCTGTTGCTAATACAGTCGAACCTCGATGACTCGAATCTCAAGGGAAGAACTAAAATTTTCGAGTTATAGAGGTTTCGAGTTGTCGAAGTCTTCGAGTAAGAGAGGTTTACCCTACGACAATTCGGCTTACAGGGGGTTTGTACAGGAGTTAATAATTTGCTGCTTGTAATAATTTTAAAGAAAAAACAATTCAATTTTTGGAGATGAGTTATTTATTATATACATGTACTAAATATACTCTATTAGGCTCTTACATATTACTATTACATATTAAAGAAATCTGTGATTTCATTCTGCGTTAATGAATTAACAGATCATGTTGGTTAATGATATTTTCAATGCTAATCAAAGCAGAGAATGCATTTGAATATCATTGCATCTTTCTACAAAATTTCGAAAAACATTCACTGCTATTTCAGCTTGTTTGGCTTCCACATTTGTGACAAATAATTCGAGTTAAAGAAAGTTTTATTTCAATTTATAGAGGTTTTTAAAGCGGAAGGGAATGAACAAAATTTTTGTCTTATAGAGGTGTTCGAGTTATCGAGGTTTGACTGTATTATAATATATCGAGTTAATAAATTTGTATCATTTTATAGATCTTGTACAATGAGTAATTCGATATCTGATAATGGCTCGGTATCATTGGAATTTACGTCTACCTATAAAAATATAAACACCGCTACTCAAAATAAATCACCACTTTCGACAACTGCAGCTTACATGAATGTAGACATTATTAATGATATTAGTTCACTTTCTCCAACTCATAGTGTGCCTGAAACAATACAATTTAAAGAAGACAAAAATGAAAATAACGAATCTGGACATGCTTATATGAATATCAGTCCAGGCGAAGAGTGTACAGAATTATTTGTTACAAGAGGACGACCATCGCCTTTGCCATCTATTCAACCCGATGTGGAAGAAGCAACAAGACATTGTTACGCTAACTTGGAAGCAAACGAAATTGAAAGTTTAAGAAAAAGATTTTCTGGTGTATCTGTAGCAGAAAAGTCTCCTTTAACTCCATCGACTCCTACAGGTGGTCCAATTAGAGAAGTAAATTATGCTGTATTAGATCTGGACACAAAGGATGTACCAATCAATTCATCGTTGGAAGGTCCTTCAAATTCGTCCACATCTCCTCCAGAGTCACCAAATAAGTTACAAAAAGGGTATGCTACAATAGATTTTAATAAGACAGTTGCTCTTTCGCATTCTGTCAATCCAAACCTTGTAAATGATAATGAGGGTTCAAGAAAAACGCGTCACAATTCCACGATTAGTGACTTAACCGCACCTTGTAGACGTAGCTCATCTGTAAGTGAATGATCCATTTTATACTTTATAATTATGCTTACATAATGAATAGCATTTTGTAGAATGACAATGCGCTTTACAATTTCTTTGAATTCAAACTAATGCAAAGCCAAAGACATCGAGTTAGTTTGCAAATCTTTTATACATATATAATAATATTGATAATATTGATTATACTAAAATGTGTTCTGTGCAAAGCAGTGTATCTTGATTGAAATACTTTGTTTTTTGACATATTTAGTAAGAATTATTCTACAATATATTCTTCATATTATCAGTTAGCTTTTAAGTTTTGTAAGATATACAAATGTATATGATGCATCACAGTATTTTTAAAGAATAAGTTTTCTTCAAAGTGTTGTTGAGATGTGATACAGACATAATTAAAATAAAGTCTTTTTTATGAAGAGTTGAAAACTGAAAAGCCTCAATTCTATTTTTGGAGAGGAAGTATATATAATATTCTTCAACTCTAATATCAAATATTCTAATATTATGAGATCATAATATACCTGTTACAGGAAAACCTTTCGAGCCACTAATTATTTTTTCAAATTAGTCTTTGGATCAAATTTATGCACACGTTTTGTATCAACTCCTGTGTTCACAGTAGACTTGTTATAATTATAGTACTAGCCAATCATGTAATAACTCGATTACTATGTAAAATTTGTATAGAAGTATTACAATGCATTTGCTACAGTGTATATTCCACTATCGAGTCTATTAATCATTCCTACAACGGTGTATTAGGGAAAATATTTCACGCAACAATGAATGTGAAACTTATTTTTCATACAAGAGATATAATAATTACATACTAAGTAACTAATGTGACCTCCAAGAGGTCACATACCAGTTAAGTAACTCTATTGTTTTCTTATTCATACAGTTACGCATCATTTCATTTAAAAATGATGTACATAGTTACATTTTCTGTCCTCAAGTCTTTGGTAGTAAAATCTGTTTGAACTGGCTCCGTAACGAAAGCATAATTGGTGGGTTAAGAAGAGTTAGATTACATATACATGTATAACCAGTTAATTATAATTTGAAAGTGAGTTCTATTTTATGTCTCCATTATGAAATATAATGCTATTCTATACTTGATAATATCAAGAAATGCATGTTCATTGGGATTAACCCACGGATGGTGGACCATTTTTATAGCTACAAGATTGATATTCCTCAAGACCATTTATAGTATTATTTGCCAATTTTTTCAAATATATGTGTCATGACACTTTCTCTAAACACGCCAATCTTTCTATTACTCTTAATGGGACAGCTACCAACTCCAATGATTTAGTAGAAATTGATTAGTAAAATGACGATGTTTATTCTTTGGCTCAAAATGGACCCAAGTTTTGCCATCCAAGGGTTAAGTAACTCCTAATTTTCAAAATGATCAGTTGTATTTGTATTTGTTGCCTGTCCTGGTTCCCTATATTTGTGTACTGTAAAATATTGTTGTCATTCTTTTTCTCTTTAGATTTATTTACAAATATTGTATGAAATCATTATTTTCTGCAGTGTCAAGAAAACAATATACAAGACTAATACGATCACAGAATACAGTTACTATATCACTTGTAAATTTGTAATGCTACATGAAATATTGACAGCTGCATACCAACAGATCATCGAATACCCTCATTTTAATTTGTCTATTCATGTGTATTTGAAGAGATATGTGATTTTAACTTGCTCAAAGAAAATTACTGTCTGATAGGCAATACATGGTATTAAGATACTATCGGTGGACAAGGATCACACAGAAATGATTAATTAGGCCGCTTTAATGATTTGACTTAATCGAAGGTTAAATTATGTCTCTAGCAGAGGTACGCGAACATCAACTGCAGCTCTGTTGCAGTTCAGATTATTCCAAAGAAAGTCTTATTTTATAGCTTTTATTCTATATATATATATATAAATCTTAGACATACAGAAGTTTTTCAATACATAGTTTGGGGAATATATAGTAGCTATGGTAACTCTAACTTGTTTAGCAACTATAAAGCTAACATAAAAACTTTAAAATAAAACTTACAAAATTGGTCCATGCTATTTGTTATGCTTTTATATACAGGGTGTACCAGATAAAGTGTTACAAGATATTTTCTCATAATCTAATGAAAATATCGAATTAATTTTTTTTCTAAATTAAATACTTAAGGAGGGCTAATATTTTAGTATGACAAATTATTTTTAATGTAGCTCTGTGTATTGCCTTTTTATTAGTCCCATATCGCTTTTTGTTATTTTATAAAAATATGTTTGTATAACAATGTAAGTAATATAAAGTTTCGCACAGTTTTTGATGGGTGATTTGGAAGCTAAAGTGTCCTAATTTTTCCTGTATTATAGTCCCAGTCTACTTAATCACTTCTATTGAAATGCAAGCAAGTGATATTATGAGTGAGCCAAGCAAGTGGCTCAGAGTCTAAAAATTGCTGTATCATTATTCAAAATATTGTTTACATTTTTAAATATGTTGGTGTCTAATCAATTACTAAACATTTAAGTATTGTATGAGGTATTATATCAATTTCATATTCTTACAAAGAAAAAACTGAATGTAGAATGTAATTATTCTAGGTCACGCAAAATAAATGTTTAATTTTAAAGTTAAAATAGCACCAAACGCAAAGGGTTAAATTTATCAGCACGAGTCTATGAAAGATTAAGGCATCTAGTTTGAATAGATTTTTTCTAGTCAAAATCAGAAATTGAAAACAGAAATTCAATTAAATAGATATATTTATTATAATTTTTCAGATTTTTGATAGCATTACTACTACCCAGTGTAATAGAAGTGGATGGGTATTTTGAAACACTCTGTATATCAATACTGCAAATGTGTAAATTCAATTAACATGTTAGTATATTCCACTATGACACTATGTAAAATCTGAGAAAAGCTTACAAGGGATATCATTCACGTGTAACACGCCGATTTTTATGAACTTTATATATTTATTATGTTTGGATGAGTGAAAATACCCCTCAAAGTTGCCGATAAGAAACATATTTTTTTTGCGATAACTCGAAAACTAGAGAGTGTCGGATATAATAAAATGTCTTTTAGAGGTTATTACAAACTACAGTAAAGTCCCAATCTAAGCGCGACGGAGGTGACCTTTCTAAGTCAGTTCGCCTACCCCTTCCACGGAGGGAGGGGGGGGGGCAACTACGCGTGGAAAACATGCCAAAATCCGCGTAATCCGATACCGTCCCAGTAAACACGGGTGTTCTATTTTGGACATTTCCCTATTATGGCCTATAGATCACGCACGCACGCACGCACACACATTCATAAAAATGAATGGACAATCAATAAAAAATTATAAAACTTTTCCTTATCCTAGAGATGAGAAAGTATATATATTAAACATTTGTCGACAATCCATATCTTACATAAAATCGGCGTATTACATTTATAAATGATGTCCCTAATTAATTGTTGTCCCTAACAATTGTTAGTGAAATTTTTATTCTACTTTTAACCCAATGCAAGTTTAAATACAGGAAAGAATTGTTTGTTGTTACAAATTGATACGTGAAACGGTGGATTTGTGTAAAAATTCGCATTGAAACAATGACTATTTTTAAAATAGCCATCGAGAAACTTATGAATACAATTTCAATATTATACTTTAATTTTGAATGATAATAATAAATTCGAATAATAACACATATAATTATGTAACCTCGTTGTTCTATATGAAAATGTTACAAATAGTGTACAGTTCTAAAGAAATATCATGCACCAAAATTAATTATAATTAAATACAATTTATAATTATTTGTAAGAGTATAAAATCCATTTATAACATGTATACATGCTACATAACTTGAATATCTACATAAAATAGAACATTCTTTTGATGGCACAAAATTATAAAATACTTTCATTTTGTTGTTACTTAAAACACGTGTGCAATAAAAGCAAGAAATATACTTATTCGAAACCACTTTGCACTCATTTTAAAATATATTACTCTATTAACAAATATATGTCATTTATATGTACGAAATAATATTACAGTGCTAATGTAATTTTTATCAGATTTTATTAATTTAGGCAACTTTTTCTTCCAATAGCTCCTAACATAGCTTCTAAAAACATGAATTCACATATATTACATAAAAAATATTAACATTTTTATAGACAATTAATACTCTATAATTAAAAATATCATTTATGGAACATATATATATATAAGTATACTTATTCAGTATGATTGAAACTTATAGTAATTAATCCAATGATCAAGATATTTTGAAAATCAGAGTTTTAGTACTTTTTTCAAGAATTTTTATATCATGCTCATACATATACTGCAATGATAATTATTATAGTAGTAGTATTTATTTATTCTTTGCGTTTCGTTATTATAAAGGGTTCATTATATTGCATTATATATTTTGTGTATGTTTATATATTCTTCGTTTCTTTTTAAGTATAACTTTCATTCAGTCCTCCATATCTCTCCTGACTTGTCCAGCTCTTTTGCATTTAATCACAACATGTTCAAGTGACTATTTTCATATTCATGTTTGTTTTCAAACTCTTCATTTCTGTGTCAAAAGTTTGTTATTCTCCTCTTTTTACGCTAAATGTCTTCACAGTTATTTCTTTTTTGTATCTTAAGTTATATTTTTATTTTCTCACCATATTGTATTGCAATTCTATATTTTTCATTTTATTCTGTCTGCTTTTGATAAATATAGATTTGGTAAAAGATCTGTTCTTGTTGTGTTTAAAACTATAGGATCTACTTTCTATGTTTAGTTCAATAGTAACTTAAACTGTTTCATCACTAAATTGTGGATGTTTATGCAATATTTAATTTTATAGACAAATTTTGAGAAAGAGGCATGGAAAAGAATCCTATTTTTGATGGGAAGAGACTTTGTAAATTCAAAACAAATAAAAATCTTACTAAATTCTATTGAATTTTATATTCTAACATTTTTTGAACATTTTTATAAACCATAAATAAGATCTGCAGTCTATTCATCAATATTTTACCTTTTTTGTCACTTTCTGAATTTTTCTTTGATCTCATGATTAATTTTTTCGTATATAATAAGTATTTGAATATCTTCACTATTTTTTTCCTTTTTAGATCTATTTTGTCTTACTTATTCTTTATATAAAGTAACATATGTTGCACATCCTACTTCATTTTTTGTGCCATCTTTTCTTGTCACTTTCTTCTTTTGACCTTTGTATTTGCATTTCTATATTTTTGGATCTATCAGCCTGCTTGTATACCATTTCCTTAATGATTATTACTTCTTCTGGATCTTCTTATATTATTATTACTCTTATTACTATGATACTGTTGTTTACTGATTAAATTTTAATACTGAATTAGTAAACAAATTTTATGATGTTAATATATAAAGAAAATGATTACAAAACATGTATGTTAATATCTATTGTTATATGTATATGCAATTAGTTTAACTTTTAATCTTGCATTGTACCATATTTACTACTGAATTTTGTTAGCCTTTTTCTGAACAGAACCATTAACGTTTAGAAAAGGGACAATCAAAATAGAGTAACACATATGGTACATTGTCAAGTATATATAATATTAACAATGATTTTTTAAATATTGAATATTATTGAAAGTATGATAATCATTCTCATTAATTTTTTATGCGGTTATGATCATGTTTTACATAGTCTTAGAAAAACAACTTTAATGATCTTATAAGTGATAATATTAAAAAATTGACGCATATTATTAAACATATAACTATGTTTATTTTTAGAAAAATATTGCATGCATCAGTACAATTAGAAATACATATGTATTGTTGTAATTTGATATTAAAAAAGTTATGGACAGAAATTGTATGTTCAATGAAATGTTATTTCAATATATTGGCATATTCACTACCATTATTTCACATCTGTACAGAATATTGTACTATAGAAATATTATAGAGTGTGGAAAGAGAGATCTTGAAGGAGAACAAACTTTTAAAAATGCAAAATGTTTTTAATTTGTAATGAAGCGTATCATATCTGAACAGGAATTATCATCTCTGAACGAAATCAAACGTCAGGTCAGAGTTGCCAGATCCGGGGAATTGACTCAAATTAAGGGGGTAGACTTTTCTAGGATTGCAAGGGTGCAGGATGCGTCCTCTGACTTCTCGATAATGCAAAGATTGTATCCCGTCCTATTTTTACGTTTATGAAGGGGTAATTTGCATTATTCGGCAGCATGTAGCTGTCGTAACTTTATGAAAATAGCTACATGCGCAGCTGTATGCTTCTGCATAATTCAAATTACACTACCGAATAATGCAAATTACTCTCAAAGGGTATAGCTAGATAAAATGGTGAAAAGTATCCCCAAACTTTGATCACACCATTCAATACGGCCTCAAAGAAAACTCTGTGTGGCAAGTTTCAAGTCGGTAACCCTACCACAAGAGTAGTTATTGGGTGAACATAGTTTTAAGCCTTCTCGAACCATGGATCTTTTATGGCTGCTGTTTTTTTTTTTTGAGAAGATATTAGAGGATTCGCAGAGCTCCTCCATGAATCTGCTAACCTGTTGACATCATTGCGGTCCAGGTTTTGCTGCTACTAAGAGAGGAATTACGTGTTCTCAGAGTTTTGCAGTAGCATCCGTCCTTCTGGTGTTGATCCGTTACATTTGTTGCTGCACCTAAAGGTTGTAGTTGTTGTTGCATCTCCTCTGGTCATGTGTCGAGTGTTGGTTGATGGAGTCATCACTTTAGCGGTTCTGTTTGGTGTGAAAGGATGAAAAGGAAAATGAGCGTTTCGTCTTGAGTTTGCTAGAGGACTTGTCAGTGAGGGTATCTAGCAGACCCTGCCTTAGGCGCTGAAATATGCAAACGCAGTTGAGGATGGTACGTGTATGTAATATGGATCAGTGACGGATCGAGTAGTTGCGAGGAAGGTGGTGTCTAGTGTCGTAGCGTAATTAGTATACTGCGGATCTTTATGCATTTATGGCTTATGAAAATTTTCAAAAAAAGGCTAGAATATAAAATTCGGTAGAATTTTGTACAATTTTTACTTGTAGATCTACAATGGATGTTCCCACTAAAAATAGGATTTTAATTTATTCCACTTTCTTAAAGTTTGTCTACAAAAATTGGAAAATGCATAAACATATCCGCAGTCTATTGATGACATCGAATTATTAAAATGAAGCAAAATATCATGTGTCAGAAAAGTCGCCTAGAAGTCATTAATATGAAACTGATGTTGCAGTATAAGAAATTTGAGAAACACGCATGATAGAAAACAAAAAAATTAATACACCTTATTTAATTATTTCACAGATCACCATGTCAGTAGAATTTTATGTTTCGAGAAGGTTTTATAAAAAAAGGATGTACAGTTTACATATAAAATAGAGACAAATTCAATCTCATTATTAGAGTGCGGATCTTATTTATACAAAATAAAAATATTCTGCATTGATTCTTGGCAGCAGGAGTAAAATAAAAATTGATTTCATCTCTTGCGTTAAAATCAACGTTACAATATTCTTAAATTTTTTCTAATCTTTTATTGTTTTATATTTCATCTAGCCAATTTTTTCGTAAATAGATAAAGATCCAGAGTCTATTCATCATATATATGAAACACACTGTGTCCTATTAACAATATTTAAAAAAAAGCAATGCTGACATGAATATACTCAATATGAATAATGTATGTAATTTTAGTTGATTATATCAGATTTTATAATACTTGTAAAATGTTGTATTTGGATTACCACGTAGCATGACGGTTTTGAAATCAAAAATCATGCATTCAAAGCTCTTTCATACTCTAATCAGCTTTTACAATAGATAATTTTCATGTTTCAAACAATGACAGAGTAATACTCATGAAAAATAGAGTTACCATAAATCTTTTGTTTCCATTAAACATCTATAAACAACTGAATTTCTAATATTTTTTCAACATATGTAAATATTCTAGATTGTTAAACTAAACGAGATATTGTTATCAAGAATGTATGAATAGAATATGGTTTTGTGTGTGTAGGAAATGCAAACGTACTAATCTTGAGAGAAAAAAGTGCCAAAACACGGTATTTGTTCAATTAATGAAATTTTCAAAGTATTATAAATTCTAACACAAAATACTAAAGAACTTTTATATCTATAAAAATGATTAAGATACATTAGTTTACTCTTTATGCATGAGCATACATGTATATCTGCAGATATATATATATATACTATAAAATTCCACATCGAACCGACATAAAACTAATGTAACGCGCAATTGTTTAATTATGTATTATATATATATAAATACTAGTTTTGTATCATTACGAAAATGTAAAACCATAAACCATTTTTAAATATGGATACATCATACTAAACCAATAATATTTATAATATATTATACTTCAGAAAATTGCAAATGTCACAGAGCATTGTAAAAGTATAATCTTACATTGATTTTCTCAATTTAAAGCTTATTTTGTTAGATCTGGAATGCAACAAATATGTTATGTGTAATATTTTATAATCTGATATGTATTATTAATATATAAGCATAGAGTATAAGAAACTATTCTTTTAATTTCATGAAGATAAATTGATTATCTACAACCAAGATAACATTAATTTTGAATAGTGACAGAATGTTGACAGAAAGAAGCAATTTTTATGTAGTAACTTATAAATATAAACACGCAACATGTCAGTGGGAAAAACATTATATAAATTTTAATTCATAAATAAGTGTTCTATGCAATGATGGGTTAGATGCAACAAGATGTAATTTTAAACGTGGCGGCTGTGAAGTGTTTAATTCTTCGACTATCATTATGTAATTGTATTACAAATTTTAAAAACAGAACAAACATAATTCTAAACAACAAGTTTTATGTAGCATTTAGTAAATTAATTAATTTAACAAATTAGAAATGTATGACTTTTCTTTTAAAGTTATTACATACTGTTTCTGACATACATTAAATTAGAGTAAACCTATGTTTTAAAAAATCCTATACGTATATATGTACTTATATATAGATGAAATTAAAAATCTGAAATCGATAAGGAGTGACGGATACTATCAGTCACTAACGATTATTTGTTGCAACTTGAAGGAATGAGATATGAAAATATATATACACTTTTTTAAGCATGGACTCGCAAATGCATATAAAACACTATATAAAATATAGCATTTTTATTAGCAAATTTATCCATTGTCGCAGAATGAAAGGATGGTAGTCGAAGAAGTAATTAATGAACATGTAAGATTACTGAAACTAAATGTTGGTTTCTGTACTTCTCTGAATATCAACGATTAGCAGACATAATAATTATATTGCAAAATACATGAAAGATTTTGTATATGTTTTGTACGTTGAAAGATAAATATTTGAAGATCTTACATATATCCATTATTTACATGTGTCATGTCAGTACCTATTTATATTTGAATTAAAATTATCTTCAAATTATTTTGATTGAATTAACTAAAAATATTATTAATTTTCCTTATGACGATTGAAATGTAGTGGAAGAATATAAAGAAATGTTATCTAAATCGATTGATATATGTATTTATTTCTCTTACAAAAATAGTATTACAAAAGAATTAATTAAACATAATGTGTATAAACACATACAGTAAACATATAATACTTAAATCAATAATGTTCATTCGCATTCAAAACAGTTATTTTAGTATTACACAGTCTTTAAAGTGTAGTTTTATCCACAGCCAGAAATTATAGAATCATTTGTGCAGTTTATCGATTTCTGCCGAGTTTCAAATGATTGAATACCAGACAGTATTGAGCAACGAAAAAATACTAGTGTTTGTTAATACAATAACAGTGGCCAAATTAAATGGCAATATATATATGTGTAGTAAAATCTCACACGTAAAAATTAATTTTTTAGATATTATAACACCACAAAATCTTCATGTCGTTCCAACAAGTTTGATTAGTTCTAGTCATTTTTTGTAAAAATAAGTATATTGACACTAATGATTTTTAATACCTGAAAAAGAATTATACTATTTTCCTATGCAACATACTTTAACACCTAAACTTAACAACGAAGAAAGACATAAAAAAAATTAACAAACTTTGAGCTAATCTTTTCTAAATTTTCTAAATTGAAATATTGGAATTATACACATTTGTGAAATGCTTTTAACGTAATCCAAAGTTATAAAAATTTAACACGAAGAATCATTAATTATCAACGACGTTTTAACACGTTAATTATTACACCAATATCTATAAAATTACTGTAAGAGTAAAATATGTTCTCTTAAAAATTTGGAATTGTATATAAGCTAATATTTGAAACAAAACTTATATTATGATTTTATTGAATTTGATTAATCCTACCTAAATGTGTTTCATTTAATATCTTACGCAGAAATTAATTTTACAGTTTCAAGCAAAAATTATATACCAATATAGTAGTGAAACATTGTTATCCATCCGAGTCTCTAAATTTTATATCATTTCCATACATGATTTTTTCAATGGAGTTCACTGAACATGGAAATTGATTTTTGTTGAATATAAAAAAATGAGTACTGATCAATTTTACTAAAATTAAGTGTTTCTTTCAATAAAACAGTATAGAGAAATGATCAGGCAGCGAGTTGACGACGTCTACTTAATTCATGATCTATTAGAACGGAAATATCAGGATGACGATGTAGAGTAGTGGTACAATAATGTACCGTCTGACTTGGATCAGCACCTGCTTTTAACAGCAGTTTTACTGCATTAACGAAACCACTTTCCGCAGCTACTTGGAGAGCGGTTAAACCTTCGCTATTAAATTTTTCTAATTGTGCAAGAGGGGATGTAACTAATAAAGAAACTATTTGATGAAATCCCCTTGCGGAAGCTAAATGTAACGGTGTATTGCCACCGGCATCTTGTACACTAGGATCTTCGCCTTGTTCTAATAATTTTGCCACCATGTCAGGATAATTCTTTCTACAGGCAATGTGTAATGGTGTTTCACCATAACGTGACATAATACCAGTTAACGTGTGTGGTACAAGTAAAAGCGCTGTGTTTAAAGCACCGCACTCGAGGCATTCGTGTAAGGGAGTTTCTCCACGATCATTCTTCAACGATGGATCAGCGCCAGCAGCTAATAGAATTCCAATTAACGATTCAATTTCTGTTCTATGATTGTTATCTGTAAGAAAAAAGTTGTACTTTAATGAAATAACTTATAAAAAAAGAGAAAGAAAATTTATAATAAAAAATTTGAATGATGATCCTTGCCATAAATTGTGTAAGCATTGGAAAATCATAGGTACAAAATATACAAATTCGTTAATTTGTATAGAAAAATAAAATAGATTGGAAAAAACATGAATTCTTGTATGAATGTGTCACAAAAGACGATTACATACTTATTTTGTAGATATAAATAAGAGTCAAAGAGTTCGTTTAATATAATTGTGTCTACTTTAATTGTTATTATGAAGCATAATATTTATCATTAGATATTATAAAATTATAAAAAGAGAACATGCATTTGACTTTTTTACTTTGAGGTAATTCATACTAATGTGTCTGATTGTTGCAATGTTCAACAACATGCTGCATTTGTGCGTTCAAGGGATTAAAAGAAAAGATTGTGGCTTAACTGAAATTTTTTTACACAAGTGTACAACGATTCATTTAAATTTGGTACCCCTATAATTTAGCAAAGCTTCTCTTTGTTGCAAAAAATTGTTGAATTTTCTTGCTTACATATGTTAGGAGTGAAAATATAGAATTTAAAATGATACATTTTCTAATTGCATCAGTGACAATACCAAAAATTGTTGAGGAGGCCAAAATATGAAGTGCGCTACGGCCTTGATGATCTTTCGCGTTAACAGGACCTGCACGTGCTAATAAATCGAGAGTTTTTAGAGCCGCCTCAAAATTGTGATGAAGGTTTTTCGACCCTTGTGCATGCGCTAACTGCCGCGTTAATATGTGTAACGCGGTCAATCCACCGCCAGCTTCTTTGACGCCCGACGGACAACCATACTTCAGCAGTTCTCCTACAAATTGCAATACATTTCCTGGGCCACCATTTAAGATTACTCTGTGAAGCGCCGTCTCGCCGCGAGGGGAACGAACAGCTGGATCGCATCCGTTCGCAAGCAGTAAACTATAAAACCATAAATTTTCGTTTACTATATTTCATTTGTTCGATTTTTATAGTGGAAATCTTCTTTACGAAATTAAAACTGAAGTTTTATTCTGAATTAAAAAATAATTAAACTAAATAAATAATGATTTCGCACTACAACGACATATCGTAGAAAGCTGCAGTTATTTTTGTATTTTATATTTTTCTTTTTTAAATTAACATGTATATAAATAGATTGTTTTGCTCTTGTTATCAACGCGTCGATGTTTCTCCGCGTATAAATTTGTAAAGTAAGATCCAGGGATTCTTTCGAGAAGAGTACGCCTTTGAACATCTGGTTACAATATGTTGAGAAAAGTATACCAATGTGTGGAAGCAAGGATGGTTTCCACAAATGTTCAGATGTTTTATTTTAATAGAAGATTTAGTGCGAAAAATTTACGAATATTTTATGACAATAATATCTGACCACATTGACATTTCGATATTTTTCGTAACGTTTTAAAACTACTTACTGAATCTAAGAAACCAAAATTAAAATTTGACAATCGTTCTCAATGGATCATGTATAAATATATCGATTGTTTTAGTTAGGAGTGAACGATATTTTATAAAATATGGATATTATTTTATATTTTATTAATTTGGTTAATATAATACATTATATGGTACAAATATATTAAAGTCTATGACTGTTTGAACATAATCTAATAACTAGACTGCCGATCTTTATACATTTATGGCATCTGAAAATTTTCAAAAAAAGCTGAAATCCAAAATTCGATAGAATTTGGTACGATTTTAATTTATTCCAGATCTACAAAGGCTACTACCACTGAAAATAAGATTTTATTTAATTCCACTTTTTTTAAAATTTACAGTCTACTAATAACAATAACAATTTGGTGGAATTAAAAAATTTTAAATATTGGTATAAAATATTAATAAACACGCAAGATACTTCTTCCTTTTAAAATAAACTGCAATGACTTTCTAAATAATAAATATACATGCGGAAAATATTTCGAAAACAATAAAATAATCACCAAAAGTTTTCAACAGTATGTATATATAAGTAGATGTATACATATAAGTTTAACATTTGCGATTGTTTAAGAAGAAAAGTACTTAGTTCTAAAGTTAAACGAATGATTTGTTAGACGAAATAATATTCTAAGGAAAGCACTTTGTTTCAAAGAGATTCGTTAAATGAATGATTTGTTACAAGAAACAATATTCTACAGTACAAGTATATAATTGATAATTGAAATTTCTTACCCGAGGACAGGCAAACAATGATTGGTAGCGGCCACTAATAAGGGCGGATCACCTGAAACATTCCAATCCGGTTCGTCCAGATTTTGTATAGAGTCCCTTGCGAGAATCGCCGCGATGCACTTAGCGTCTCCGGCACGCACAGCCTCGTGGAAATTCAGTTCACTTTCTGGATCGTATATTTCTTCAGAAATATTATGAAAATCCGCTCCCTCTAACAACCCATTCGGAATATCGGGATTATTTGAAATGTTCGTACTTTTCGTAACACTTTTAATACAATCTTGTAATTCGTCCATTTTTAAACTATTCTTTGTGGGGGAATCTTTTCCACGTGTTTCTAAGATTGTATTTTGAGTATAACTTTTATTAAGATGATTGAAGATCGCATTGAGTCTTGGCGATATGATCGTATCGAAAGGTATTGGTTTCACAATTGATTCACCATCGAAAGACACATCAATATGCTCCATATCAGCTGTGCTTAGGAGCAAATCGCTTTCGACCAGTTTAATTACAGTATCTTCGTTTTCCTCGACAACTTTCGTCATTTCAGAAGACGTCTCACATTTCAGGATAGCTTCATCGTTTTCTTTGTCAAGAATTGGAGTATTAATCGGTGTAGAAAGCGGCGATTTTTCCTGATCAATGGAGATTTCCTTTTGATCTTGGCCACTTGTTACAAGATTGATCTTTTCCACAGAACTAATTTCGGTATTTTCTTCGTGCGCTGTTTGCTCTTTCTTGTTGCACAGTGTTTCATTATTAATTATTGTGCTCATCTTCTTTTCTGCGTGTTGTTCCTGGGTTATCAGATCGTTCGTATAAGCAGCAGTCATCGTAGCGATTGTTGCTCGCCTTTTAATTGAGCTTGATTCTCTAGTAATTGGCTCGATGCCTCTTAACAACCTCACACCGTGATCTATCTTTATTTATTTTAATACACCTGCTTGTTCATTCCTCTCCTTGCGGCATGCCGATTCTCAATCATTTATGTGAGATATAAACTCGATGCGTACTCGAAATATCTGTGCGTGATTACAAACGTATAAACGACCCATAAACGAACTGACGAATCAAGAATACGTGACTGAAAACCAAATGAGTCTGCTTACGAAGCGTCGTTGCAGATTTCTATGCTTCCCCTCTCCTTAACTTCCCCACCCTTACTCCTTACCCCACTTCTTGAAATCCTCCTGTGGAGCATCCAAGGAATTCATTGTATTTAGATCTGACAGTTTCAAAATTTCAAACTGTGTCTGATGTTTTCTGTCAACACCTCAATGTAATTTAATCAAATATAATAATTAGACTGCGGATGTTTATGCAATTTTCGATTTTTGTTGACAAATTTGAAAGAAATCGGATTAAATGTAATCTTATTTCCAGCGGTAGTAGCCATTCGTAAATCCAAAATAAATAAAAAACGTACTGAAGTATATCGAATTTCACATTCTAGGATTTTTTTAAATTTTCAGAAGCCATAAATGGATAAAGATCCACAGTTTAATAATTATTATCTTACCATGATTGATACAACGAAGTTTAAACATATTAACAGAGATTTACTCTCTGATATTAATAATAAACTTAATATTTTCTAGTACTTTCATTCAATTATTTTGCAGATTTATACCAAAATTGTACGTATTACAAATAATTTATGTGTATGTATGTATATTAATGAATATATATGTTATTATATAAAATAAATAACGGATATTGGGCACACAAAGTACACAAAGTTTTCAATGATTTTAATTATTATTTGTCATTCTTATAATTTTATATCTAAACAAACCCACTTTAAATTCATCAATAATGCATATATATTAAATTTTATTCTTCATAATGTTAAAGTATAGTACATCGATTACTACAATAAAAAGAAATATATATGTATACATAAATCTGTTGTTAATTAAAAAATTTTCTTTAATTTCCTGTTTTGTTGTACCTATACAAAATAAATATAAACAATCAATGTATAAATATAAAATACATGAATATACAATGTGTGTTCCTTATAATTATGTATGCATATATGATCGTTCCATATATATGTATAAAAATGTGTAAGTACTAATACGACGTCTCGAAGTGCTCATGAGATTCAAACTGACACCAAAAAAATTACATACATCGTTACATGTCCCTCTTTTTCAACAGTGATCCTTTGGTCGTAACTCTTTACCCCACTACTTAAACATATCCCCTTGCTCCCCTCCTGCCGATCGAAACATGTCGGTTCTTAGGAATGTAAGCATTTCTTGTATACGTTGCATGTTGACGCGTACCTCGCAGAAGTCGTATATTAATCCTGAAAACATATGATATCAATGAAATTAAAAATGGCCAACTTTTATGAATATCCGTATTATTTCGTTGAAACTTCTGATCACTTTTTTTACTGCACGAATGTTTTATTTACTCTTCTTCTGTGTCGTACTTATGTACTGAGCTTTTTATATCTATTGACAATTTTATTAAACAAATTTTTGACTGTCTAGGCTGTAACATTTGCAAACATCACATTATAGGAAATGTTTGTGAATGTTACTGACAGTCAACAAAATTTGTTGATGTATGAAATGACGTATGAAATTTGATGTAATATTTGTGTGGATAAAACCATATAAGTCGTGTATCAAACAACACACATATTTGTACAAACGGAACTAACAAAAATAAAGATGAAAGATATAAACACGAAACAAGGAACGACAACATAGAACACGCATGCGCACCGTGCGCAGCACACGGCGCACGCGTAGATGCGATGACACATGCAACCAATAAAAGAAAGTAATAAGGTTACGTCCATAAACTAACAAAATTGAATTATATCTTGATGGCACAATCTTTCATTGTTATAGTTTTATACAAGATTCTTTAATAACGACACGAACGTGCATTCTATTTATTTCTTTGAGTTCTATTCATCAGTTTTTACAAACTGCTTTATACATCAAAATTATGAGTCATATTGTTTCTCGATTAATTTAAAAATAAAATAAAGAATTGTCGGAAAGATAAGATACAGCCATATAATAAAGTACAGTCGTTTAATAATAATATAAACATGAGATATAAAAAATCTTGAGTTAAATATATTCATTTTATCCAAATGTATCCATGTGTAAGATGATAAGAAACTATGAAACTAGGAGAAGAAACTAATATATACTATCAAGAAGAATACACAAGTGTTGTACCTAAAACGTAAATATCGGCAAAGCAGGGTATACAAGAAGATCTCGAAGAATGGAGGATCTATTTACTATACAATCATTTACGATGACGAGTAAGACCACCGTTCACTGAGATCACTGACTACAATCTACATGATCTACAGTGTATAATGTATAATGCAATATAATGTGAAAGAGTGAAAAGAGTAGGCTGTGATATGGTCCAAGTCTATGGAAACACCACGATGCATTATACACCGTGGGGAAAACTGTATCTGGTATTTAGACTTGTCGTAAGAGGTACGGTATAAAACGACCGGTTAAAACCGAAAAGGAGATCTATCTACAGTTATTACGACTGCACATATATAACTATATAACATTACAACAAAGTACGCAGCTACCTTTGCTTTTTAGAGTATTTATCAGTGTTACCTACCTCTGTGCAGAAAAAAAGTTTTTTGTTTGGTAACACTGATAAACATACATATGTGTCAGCCCACAGCCACAGCCTACTTTTAGCCGTGCACAACAACTTGGCAAGACTGCGTGTTTACAGTTTAGGACTTCCATTTTCAATAATGGGAGTCTCGTGTTTGAAATTTTAATTAACGATTTTTTTATAGAAAATTATGTTAAAATACATAACTCTTTGTCAATTATGTTTAATCAATGTGCAAATATTATAACTATGGCGAGTAAAAGTGATATTAAAGCATATTAGTATGTGTAAATGCGGTATACATTTTGTGGACTCTCGGAACAGTTTGGTGTCGTGATACATAATATTTAAAATATTTACAGTGGATTTAAGAAAATGCAAGTATGAAGCCATGGGAAATCATCTTTGAACTACAATCCAACATTTGGAAATGAATTAAGGGATATATAAATCAATAGAAGCCTGAAACAGACGAAATTATTCTGACGAAGCCGAAGAGGTTAAGTGATACGTGTATACGTCAAAGAGGTTGGGTAATCAGTTACTGAATAGAAAAGCTGTGCAGGTAATATATTATAATATAATCTTATAAACTTATAAAAGATAATTTTGTAATTGTTGTAAATCTCCTGACCACCCTAGGGGTATTACTGTGGCGCGTTACCTTTTTTTATCATAATGGATGGTTCGCCAATAGCCATATTATCCCATTTTACAAGATAAAATACATTTTTTTAAATAGAAAGAGAATAAAACGAATCTTTTTTTTAAGTAAAAAGGAAATACAAATGAAAAATACATTCAGTTTTATAACAGATAGTAATAAATAAAATAATCTTGATGATGATTCTATCTTATGATATTCCCTTATATGTGATATCTTAGTAGATAATATTTTTAAAAAACAAACCATAACTTTTCACATATAAACAGAAAAATAAAATATTCAAGTTTTCAACAATAATAAATAATCTTTAATATTAATAACAAAACATATTCTGCTATTTTCTTGAAATACTGCTACTACCTGAAAATCTTGTATATAATAACATTAGCAATCAAAATATAAAAAGAAAATAAATAAACTAAGACAAATAAAAAACTCTG
>CM052194.1:19362550-19400131 GCA_028455805.1 Lasioglossum figueresi
TAGAGAGATCCTCGTCTCTCCTATGGGGCTGCGACGGAGAGGGAGATATGTCGCACGCAGGAGAGACAAAGACAGAGATTACGAAGCAGCTTGTTTTTTCGATGATCCCACTACAGACGCATTTAGCGAGGATGCAATATATTTTGATGCTCTTTGTGTTGAAATATTCTCTGAATTATTTTACGTTCCTATACAGAGCCCTTTTTTAGAAAAAGTGTACAGAAAAAAAATGTTCTATAAAAACGTACGGTATTATTGTTTAAAAAGTTTCAAGAGACAAATTGCAAAAAAGGGCTCTGTACAGGAACGTGCAATAATTCAGAGAATATTTTAACACAAAGAGCACAAAACAATATTGCTTCTTCGCTAAATGCAAGTGTAGTAGGCTCATCGAAAAAACAAGTCGTTTTGTATTCTTTGTCTTACCCTCTCCTGCGAGAAACATATCTGCCTCTCTATCTTTGTTTCTTAGTTCACCTTTACGCCGATGGTGGCGTATGTTCGCTCCAGCGCTTGATCCGAGTGGATTCAAGCCTTCCATATGTTTGTTGCTATGATTCCACGTTGACAGTCCTGACTAGGCGCCATCTCGTCTAACTAGCTGAACTAAAATTGGCTCTAGACTTGCTCTGCATTAGAGAGGATCTCTGTCTTAGGGACCTATGCCAGAGATGAAACAGTACTATTCCTGATAATGGGAATAAAGATGGCGCTCTATTTAAAAACATTTAGATTTGAGGTTACTATTCTAAAATTCAAAGCTCGTTGACGGAGTGTCACGAAATAATTCGAACAAAAACGTATAGCAATACGTTATTGCATTATGTATGTTGTTAATAGTAATGTATATGTTTAGTAAAAGTATATATGCATACGTATTAATAATATTGGAAATCCATACGACTAAATGACATTATAAATGACAATTACATTCAATTAATTTTTCGAAAATTCAGAGGAATTCTCGTAATAAATTTATTTCAGGTTGATTAAACATTTCAATGAAATTCTTAATATTTTACTGCTCAATATTAAACTTTTCTATGAAAACTATTTGAAAATATTTCAACGAAATTAAACGTGATTTACGATATTGCAAGAATTTTTCGTTTATAAATTCAAAAATTGGATCAATTTAAGTCGCATTGAAATTTGAAATTTCTGAATAAGATTTAGTTTCCAGCATACTCGAAAAATTGCTCTACATATTAACAAGAATATTGCATATATGTATTTCTTGCACGTATAGTTCGCGTAGAAACATGCACCTGTCTATTATTTTAATTAAACACTAATCGAGACAACGTTATGTCATATTACTGTGACAAACGCATGCGGATAATAAATTAAATGCACAATTATTACGAAGAAATATATATTTCAGTGGAAAAGGAGACTAAAACGGGAGGAATAAAAATCTTGAATAATTAGAACAATTATTGTAAGACGTAGAATATTAAATAAAATGTTCGTCCGACATTTACATCGCATTCGAAAGGTTCAATTTTTCCTCGCACTTGCCTTTTTATTGGCCAAAGAGGGCGTCGCGGAGCCGACGTGTTTGAGTGTGGTTTGAGCCTGTGTTTGAGCCGCAGGGAGCGAAAATGGCGAAATCGAAATTTGCAAAGTGCGCGAAAATATTGTTGAACCTTAATGCGACGTTCGGTCGATAGAGTTGGCCTTCGACGGATCGTATACCGAGAGTAGTTCAATTCCTACGAGTTGAAGAGTGTCTCGTTTGATTTCGTTCTTCTAATCGTTGGAGATTTTAATAAGAAACGACCTTTGGGTCTGTTTGTACACAGCGGTGCGTAGTGCACTGTGGGACAGCAATGGTGGGCGCGTGATTTTGAACAAATTCGAGCTATCAAGGGAACACCCAGGTAAGCGTTCGATATCTGACGATATTAATCGTTAGACGGTTTTAATTCGATTTATATCAGCGAACTACGTGTTTAAAGGTTTTTCAAAAAAATCTATCGCGATTGAAATAAGCTTCGTGGCACGCCCCCACCCAGCACTGTACGTACCCGATACGAACCGATCGGTTATAGGTTAAGTTCGATTTTATACGATTATCAAACAGAACTCGCTGCGAACCTTCTTTTCTATTATTCGTTAACACGTTCAGCGATCCCTTTCTTGTAATCCTTCGATGTCTGAACAATGCAGTTTCATTTAGAGCCGAAAAACACAGACGAAAGTTCGGTTCACGGAAAATGGCGCGTTCGAGCGATAATTGGCGCTAATGTTCCTAAGTGAACTATCCTTCGAATTTTTCGTCATTATTCAAATTTTCTCGTTCCAATTTTCAAAAGTTCGAACTTTACTTAATCCTCGTGTCGTCGGACGCATGCTCCGGCCAAGCTCGTCGTTCTCAGCACCGGAGGAACGCGTTCTCTCGCTTCCAAGAGATTTGAATTTTTGAATTTTTAAATTCTCACCATTTTATTTCGTTCGCCCGTCATTCCGTAAATTCTTTCGTATCTCGCCGCCGACGCGGGACGCTTTCTTCTCGTGCAGGAATTCTCGATGTTTCCAGCTTTGCGCGGAGACCATTCGCGACACTTAAATTTCTAACTTGCGTATGTATGGAGTATGTGTTTATCATGCGAATGTTGTTTATCATGAGCTGTTGGAACCTTGAACAATCTTACATTCACTTAAACTTTATCATTTAACGTTTTATGCTAGAACGGAGCAGCAAGCTTCCGTTGAATTTCCACTGAGTTATGTAATTCATTTCTACCCAATCACCTCGAGAAACAGTGTTCCTTCCGAATCGCTTTTGCAACGATCAGATGTATCTCAAGAAATCAATGTTAAAAAGACTGGTTTTGTTCTAACGAGATTATAATATTTTGTCCAGGACGGTAACCATGTCTGTAAATAAAGGGCAGAACGCCAGAGCTTTAGTCGAGCCGCTGGCTCTGGACTCTCGTACCCTCGGCGACGGTGACTTGAGCGCGTTAAGTCTGTCGCATAACAGCGAGCAATATTCGAGCAACGATTTTGAAGCGTTTGCTAATATTCAAGCTGAATTGGAATGCATGAACGCGGAGGAAGTGATGACAACGGACGAGGAGCACATAATAATCGAACGGAATATCGAGACTGAAACAATTGTACCTGATGTGGAAATGACTGAGGTTTCTGACCAAGCTCAAGAAGAACATATTATTTATACAACGGCGAATCAGATTAATCAAAATATCGTGTTTCAAACGAAGCCGACGCTGCAGAGGCTTCCTGCGTCTACTGTACAGGTATGGAACGGTATCCTATTCAAATGAGCATTCTTGTTCACTATAACGTTACGCTTTTTCATTCCATAATAGGTAAAATCGAATGTTGGCTCTACGACGCAGAGCCAGTCGATTATGATAGTCTCTCCAGCTGGCGATCAAGGCACCAGCCAGATCCTAAAAATCTCCCACCCGTCGTCCGCGTCAGCTGGTCAACTGCAGTCGCTGGCACAGACGCTCATAGCAAAGTCAACCGATGGTAACATAATGGTTCAATTACGATCTGCACAGTCTGGTAAACCAGTGATGGCCACCAGTCATTCTGGGAGCATCACGCTAGGAAACGTTAATGCCAAGACGGTCCAGTCTGCTGTCAAACGGACTGCGCAGAGCACTCCGCAGAACCGTAACGTAAGATTAGCATTCTAGTATAAAGAATTGATTGAATATCGAAACGATAATTCGTACTTACGTATTTTAGGTATACACGAAAATGATACTGGCTGGAAATCAAACGCAGTCGGGGCAAGTCCTCATAACTAGTTCGCAGAGCGAGAACCAGCAGGCGATAAAGTTTCTGAACAACAGTGTCTCTAATCAGGATGTTACCAGTCCAACAAAAACCATAACGCTGGCGCAAGCGCAGCAAATGGGGCTGCTTTCCACTAACAAAGTCCAACATATCTTGCCTTCGTCGCCGCAGAAACAAGTGAGCATTCTCAAACCTATGTAAAGGATAATGATTAACACATTACCGACCAGTGATTATTGCATAATTTTGAAACATCTATGGTACATGGCTAAACACTTTTTAATGGAACCTTCAATAGCAACAGCAATTTTCATTGTAAACTAAGAAGTCACTCTCAATAACGTCATCTAATAGTTTCCTTTAAGATTGCAATAAAATCTCAAGTTTAAATCGTGGGAAATTTCAAGTTTTTAATTCAGGGAAATTTCAGGTTTAAATCAAGGTAAATATCAAGTTTAAATTGAAGGAAGTTTCAAGTTTAAATTGAGTGAAATTTCAACTTTAAATCGAGGGAAATTTAAAGATTTAAATTGAGAGAAATTTAAAGATTTAAATTCAGGGAAATTTAGAGATTTAAATTCGGGGAAATATAAAGATTTAAATTCAGGAAAATATAAAGATTTAAATTCAGGAAAATATAAAGATTTAAATTGAGGGAAATTTCAATTTTAAGTTTAGAGATTGTTTAAGATTGTAATGTGAAAGAAAATTTCTGTTTTCATTTGGTACAGCGCAATTATTGAAAATCCTATTAATAGCTTGTGCTCTTCTCAAAGGGAATAATTGTGAACAAATTGATGCAGTCGTCGAGCGCGCAGCCCTCGAAAGTGACCATAATCCCAAGCAGCACGATCAAATCTCCCACAAAGATACTACCGGCTCCAATGTTGGCTTCGCAAGTGAAAGCTTCAGCTATTTCCAGTCAGCAGTCTGCGTTTCCCTCCGCCAACAAACCGTCGGTGCAGCAGAGTCCTCAGAAAGTGATTATACGGCAGGTTAGCTGAGTTATCTTGTTCCGTCTCGTTTTTGCTTCGCTTTCTTCTTACTACAATGCTTGTATTATTTAACAGAGCTCTCTGAAACCTGGAACTGTGCTTGGAAGTGGACAAGTTATTAGGATACCGGCTAATCAGAACATCGTGACAGGATCTAACCAAGTGCATCAGATACAAATGCCTGGAAGACAAGTAAGTGATTCACCTCTGGTTGCAATTCGGTAGGAATAACGCACGACTTAATCTTCTTCAAGGTGCAATACGTCAGACTAGTTAGTACTCCTTCGTCGGGGACCACGAATGTTGTCACTGTGGGTAAAACAAAGTCGCAGACCACTTTGCAGTCCGTTGGCGTCAGTCAGAAGATTGGAGGCCAGCAGCAGATTGTCAAGGTCTGTGCGATTGATAAATAAAGCATGTTTACTAGTAGATTGCACCATTTATTTGCTTCGATACATTGATACAGGTGGTTCCGTTGAACACTAGTAACCAGTCGTTACGGACAGTTGCACCGAAGGCCACGTTAACCAGTAGCGGTCAGAGGTTGCTAATCCCTGCAACCGCTACGGTGGGCGGTAACCAGTCGAAGAACACTGTAGCTATTCCAGCATCTGCGTTGAGCCAATTAGCATCTGGACAGGCAGTTCTCTCGACCAACTCGAACGTGGGAAATATCGTAGTTCTACCAACTCAGTACATCCAGCAACAGGTTCGGTATATTTCAGATAGAAAGAAAATTCTAGAGATACGAGAAGTAATTGCTAATTTCTAACACAGACATCGGACGACGCGAAGATCAAGTCCCAGCAAGCTATGCCCAGTCTGCTGGGCAGTACGCAGAGCTTGCAAGCCTCGACAGGAAATTTATCTGTGGGACCCGCTATAGAAAACAAGGGCTCCCAGAGGTCCTACACCAGCGTCGAGCCTAATGGCATCAGGCCGAGGAAACCGTGTAATTGTACCAAGTCGCAGTGTCTTAAACTGTGAGTATATGTAATCGAACTGTCGTTGTTCAATTTTGTCAACTGTACCTGTTATTGTTCTAACTCGTCTTTCGAAAATTGAATTCTCTGCTGTTTCGTTATGCGAATTGAAAGACATTTACCTAGTCAATTAAGAATCAATCTTGACGGATTATGAATGTGTTTTACGATAGATACTGCGACTGCTTCGCGAACGGGGAGTTTTGCCACATGTGCAACTGTAACAATTGCTCCAACAATCTTGGGAACGAGGAGGAGAGGCAGCGAGCTATCAAGTCCTGTTTGGAACGCAACCCGAATGCGTTTCGCCCGAAGATCGGGAAAGGTCGCGAGACCGGCGACGACATTCGTAGACACAATAAGGGCTGTAATTGCAAGCGTAGTGGATGTTTAAAAAATTATTGCGAATGCTACGAGGTGTGTACCGTTTATTTGTAGATGCAGGACATTTTTATGAATTTTCTAAACGACTATTGCAGGCCAAGATTCCGTGTTCCGGTAATTGTAAGTGCATAGGGTGTCGCAACGTGGAGGAGCCGAATTTGGAGAAGAAATCTCTGAAGGATCTTGCAGAAGCGGCTGAAGTTAGGACGACGCAGCTGACATTGAACAAGGCGAAGCTACAGTTATCCGAAATGGCCTTCAGACCGCCAGCTATATCTAACACGGGCGCAAGGTATGCTTCTTCAATTATAGTAGCAAGTTATTCATTTTATATATTTGATACATTCTTCTTCGCAGACAACCCTTCAACTTCCTGACCGACAAAGTAGTCGAGATAACGTGCCAGTGTCTAATGGCTCAAGCCGACGAAGCGGAGCGTAACATGTTCGACGATGATACGTCTCAAAGATTGATAATCGAAGAGTTTGGTCGATGTCTGAAGGAAATCATCGAATCGGCTCACAAAGCCGAAGCTACCTAGCAGCAGGTACATTTCCAAGAGTTTACGGTTCGTTCGAATGTATTCGGAAGTAAGAAACACGGATTCACTGGTTGGTACTTCTTGATTTAGTCGTTCGGCAGGGAACTTGTGTAGGTACTGAAATTGTTGTATACCAAAGATAATGGTAACAATGTTGATGCGCAGTACAGTCGCCCGACTGTAATTAATCTACGATTTCACTTATAATTAGACTGCGGATTTTTACGGCTTTTGAGAATGTTCAAGAAATACTACCGAGGCTACTAACACTTAAAAGTCGTCTCGGAACAACTGCAAATTGCATAAGCTTCTGCAGTCTACTTCACAAGCTTATCCAATGCTTTCGTATTAAGTAACAGTTTGCATAATTGCGTAAAGAAGGATCAACTTGAAAATGACACGGTTGAATGTACTGTAACATTAAAATTCGATGCAGAACGTTTTTGTACCTATGTTGTTCATTCTTGAAACGTTAATATCTCACAAAAACAATTTTACATCCGTTAATCTTCTGTGGTCCTTTATAAATTTTCTATTAAACATCGCAAACATTTAATTTTCCAACTGCTACGAATCCTCGATCTTAAACCAATTATTTAAGAAAAACGATTACACACAATCGAGAATATTAAAGCGGTAAATTAGCAGTGACGACGGTATAAAAAGGATCTAATATTCTTGCATTTTTACGATTTCCTGTGTAACACTCTTTAAAATTTATTTTTCATTCTGAAACAGCGATGGTTTGATTTATTTAACATTAAAGTTTCGAGAACGAAGTTTAGCAAACGTTTGGAAATTTTAGATTTTCAATATATACATATATATATATATATACATATATATGTTTCAATTAACAAGAGAATGGCATTGCAGCGAAGATCAACAATACAATTGTTAAATCTGTTCCATAATGTACAGGTGCGAAAATTTATTTGTCCACCGTTTGGGCTGGCAAAACTATAAGTTATACATGTAGGAGATTTAATATAAATTATAGAGAGTTTATATATATTACGATTAGGGCAATGTAAGGACAAATGTAATATAGAGGTACAAATCTATATATATGTAATATATTCTTAGAATTCGTACTTGAAAGTTTATTTTAAGTATACAAATTGTACAGACTATATACATGAAACTAAAAATTGAAGGAATTTTACTCATGTATACAAGCTCGAACAAATGATTTCGAGAGCGAGATACTTTCACTTGCAATAAGTGAATAAAGTTTTGCAAAGCTACCGATGTATGTGCTATGTATAAATAATATTTGTATATTTCGAAATATATCTTTGCTGTACATAGACGAAAATCTGATATCGTAAAATCCAATCAATTATTTATTCCTTCGCCTAAGGAAATTTATTTAAACTAGAACTTCGAGATTTCTCTCGTTCTACGGATGACAGACGAAAAAATTTTTTTAACTGGAATGTACATAGTCTTTTGTTCGATATCAGGTTTTTCAAGTACAATAAATCAATAAATCGTATGTTTATGACTGAACGCCCTTTTCTTCCGTAACGACAACAGACTCTCAATGTGAATTGCCCGCTGTTCGTGAACGGTTCGCAAACGATACAAAAGGGCTCGCGCCAGGGAATTAAATGTTTATCTACTAGAAAGTTCAACGCTAATTCAACTTAAAAACATACAGTTCTGTTATACAGTAAAAAGAAACAATTTTCATGAATTACTATTTATTGACTCTTCATGTTTTTTTTTACTAGAAAATACAGTATGTACAGTGGCAATTGATGAGAGATTCTCGGGGGTATCGACTCTAATGCCTCGTCCAGACCTGAACATTTCGACGAACATCGCCCCGAACCGCGCCGAATGTCGCGCTGAACGGCGCACCTCGACCAATTATATATATAAACATTTATATTAATATATAATTATTTATTTATAAAAATATTTTATATTAAATTAATGTATTAATAAATTATAATGATTTAATTTAAATATAATTAATTTAAATATATTTATAATATAAATATTTATATACATATATTCGAGAGTAAATGACTTGAAATTTTGGAGATGTTATGACCTAATAAATTTCCGTCTTTTAATGATTCTACGATACATATTCGGAATAAAAACGAAAGGGTTGAGTTCCGAGTACGCGTTGCGTAAACAACAACAAGGTCGGTCACACATCGAGCCCTTTTCGGTTTTGCTGAGCGTTCTATGTTGTGAAAATCGCACACGTCTTTTGATATGTAAATACATGTGCAAGATACAACTAATTTTATTTTGCAAGATGTTTCTTGTTTCTTTTTGTTATTCGTTTCCAGCCATTTTAACTAAATCAGTATTTATCATAATAATTTATAATAATGGAAACTGCTGTAGCGGCATATATTTATATGTATTATGCGTTAGTCGCGAAGGACATGCGCCGAAAGTCAAGAAGATGGTGGCAAACAAATTTATATACTCAAAGAGGTACAGACAATTTTAGAAATTTAGTGAGTGAATTGAAGTTTCAAAGTGTGAGCGGACAGTATAAAAATTTTACAAGAATGACACCTTCAGATTTAGAATATTTACTAAACAAAATTGGTAAAAAAATAGAAAGACAGAATACTGTGTTACGAAAAGCAATTACTGCTCAGGACAGGTTAGCATTAACCCTCCGTTTCCTAGCAACAGGAGATTCATACAGCAGCCTGCAATATTTATTTATTTTACGCTCGCTTGATAAACGACGTGTCGTTTAGCTGGGCTATTGCAATTATTTTAAACAAATGCAATGTTTTCATATCCGACGTGTCGTTTAGCTGGGTTATTACAATTGTTTTAAACGAATTCAATGTTTTCATAGCAAGGGCCTCTTTAATAATATGAAAAAAAATAGAAAGTAGAGATATAATTTTTTCAGATAATTTAAATTACCGATGTCTTTGTTTATAAATTTCTTTCTATTTCTTGACATTTATTCTTTATATCATGAGCGTTTAGAATACGCTACCTGTCCTGCAAACAGATTTGCAAGTGCTACCCGATCGCTTTCGTGCGCGCCGAAATGCGCGCCGTCGTTCCCAGAGCTGATGGAACGGCCGCGTGCCCGAATGCGCGCCGAAATGCGCGCCGTTCGTCGAAATGTCATAACATCTCCAAAAATTGAAGTCATCTAATCTCGAATCTAATGTCTTTAATGCTTCGTACAGACCTGAACATTTCGCTTTGAGACTTTAATTCACTCAATAAATTTCCAATATTTTCTGTATTTCTCTGTGTAGTATAAGCCGCTGCAGCTTCCGTATTTGTTCGCAAGAAATTATAGAAATAGTACAAATCCGTTCCGGTCGCCGTTGGCCGAGGCGCGGCGTTCGGCGCGGTTCGGCGCGCTGTTCAGGTCTGGACGAGGCATTACGAAACGAAACGGTGCTACATTCTTTGACGTGTTCCGAACATAGAGAACGGCAGCGCGTAAACGACAAAGAGGGACTGAGCGTCGAGGCAGTCGGCACAGTTCAAAAGGCTGCGTAGCGATAACAATGTCGATACAAATTTGAAAGTTTATTTTTCATTTTTTTTACAAAACTTTTATTAAAACGTATTTCTGAGATTTTTCTAATTATAATCAGTCTAAATACGGCATAATTCGGACCATATTTACTAATTTAAAGCGTGATAATAACTCGCTGTGATATCGGTAAATATGATTGAAACTATGTCGAGTTTGGTCTTTTTTAAATAGGGAAATCTCATAAATGTATTGATGGAAATTTCGTACAACTGGAACTATAAATGAAGAAATTATGAATGAAGTTAACAACGCTTTGTTCAGTGATCGGTTCTTCAAACAGCTCACATAATGCGATATCTCGAAGCGAATTCGGGTCTTTAAACCTTAGCATGCAAGAATGGGAAGCGAATGCGGCAATTGGCCTTTGGATTGTTGTGTTTACATCGCTAAACCTCCGAGCACCAAGAAGCGATTCGGGTCTTTAAATCTCTACATGCAAAACTTGGAAGCGAATTTTGATCACTAAACATGGTGTGGGTTATTCAGTAGGTCTTTAAAAAGCTGTGTTTATATTCATCGTTTTGAAGCAATGGAGACACATGATGCATTACTAATTGGCCATCCTATAATACATATACGTTTTTATTTTGATCACAAAACGTCGTAAGAAGCGACAGGAAATGTAGATGACGAACGATAGAACTGCCTCATAAACTGCCCCGTCAATTGTTTTATTCTTTGCGTTCAAAACTTTCGTCGCTTATTAAACAAATATGTAAATATAATTGTAATTCTATACAGAAATTATCTCTATATCAGAAATACGTTAATAAAAGTTTTGTACAAAAAGAATGAAAAATAAAAGTTTTGTATTTGCGTTACTATTGCAAGCGATAAGTAGGCCTTTAATGTATGCCGAACGCTGCGGCTCTGCGAGCTTGGATCGTGTTTCTTTGTAGCGCGATCGACCGCCCCAGGGGGATTCCCCTAGCAGAGGGCATAAAAATTTCTCATCATCCGCATACCCGAAAGTCTCGTTCTTCGCGACTGTACGGTATTATCGTTTCTAATAACACTGTCTAACAGCCAAAAATTATTTCGATTCCCACTATGCGATTCTTATAGAGTTTGTCGCGCTGATTCCGAATCTGACCTTAATTTTTCTCCTATACGTACACTTTTTGAGAAAATTGAGTTTAAGAAAAAAGACACATTTTTCAACTTTAAACAATTATTGCGATGTTATTATAAAAGATATTGAATTGTTCTTTACGGCAAAAGATTCTGTAGACTTTTCCGAATACAGTGATATCCAATAATAATACATTATGATTGAGAGACACCATTTTTGCACCGATTTTTGAGGATATTTTTCAATTTATATAAAAAAATAAGGGTCCAACGGAAAATCGAACTATACCACGCGATAGAGCAGACTTTCATCTTGAGAAACCACCCTTTCAAATTTCCAACATCGACGTTTTTTTCGATCCAGAATGCAAAATATCTTCGGCCGACATGAGTTGCCGCCAGTGGTGCTCTTCCACTAGCGCGGTCGTTCGACGGGATACTTATATTTTGTTTGCTTCGGAGTTGTGAATGAAATTTTATACATCTATTGTCGGCTATTTTAATTGAACAACTTACCATATTTTACAAATACAAACAAATTTTATTTTCGTCAGGTGCAATAGTTATTAACAACGTATTTTACTTTTCTTATTTTTTTATTTTATTAATTTTGTTATGATGGAAGAGCAACTGTGTGGGTGTGCGCGTGTGTTTGTGTGTGTATGTGTGTGTGGTTGTTTGTTTGAGACAATGACTTTTCCAAAATATAAATTCACTAAAATGTGTAATGATTTTTTGAACATGTATTGCGTATCCACAGTATCCAGTATGATGTGCGTAATTCGAGTTACGTAACAAAACCTAACACTATAAATTCACAGAATTCTATTGAATATAATCGATAGCCAACAATCACAATTATATCTGCATTGTGTTGGCTATTTCATGAGAAATTATTCATCTATTAGCAGGTGACTTCGACTTTGCAATCGTACGTAAATAACATAATGTTGTAATAGCAAATACTGGATTTCTGCGATTGTGCTATGTTTTTCAATCGCGAAATTTAAAGTTTTTTTAAACATTATGTGTTCCTTGAAAAATTCTGATCGATGTGTTATTCGCATGTATACTTCGTACACTATTTTTTGTACTCTCTAATCTATTGATCGTTTTAATTAGTTCGTATTCGCTGTCAATCAACATTATAATAATCGCAGAAAAATTATTCTGCCACGATAAACTGCTCGAAAGCAGAGTCCTTGTGACCTTGAATGACCTTGGAATAATTATAGTCACTGAATTCCTAATGAAAAGGACTATCATTGTAGGTGTTTAAAAAAGGGTGGTTCCATTTAAAAAAGTCAAGGTGACCTTGATATCTCTAAAAAAATGGCATAAAAACAAAATTTTTTTTGGCATCGTGTCAGCCCTATTGTACCATTCAACTTTGTCCTTACCATATTTTACGTATCTTTAGAAACAACAAAGATATTTGAGGTGCAAACGTTAGGTGACTCACCCTATAACATACAAGGAGTTCCAACTTGTAGCTCGCGAGCTATTCGAGCACTTTCCCCGTTTAGGTTCTTCCCCCACTCTTAACACTAGATTGCCTAAGGAAGTCACACATTTTGACTGCTTTTCAATTTCAATTAGAAAAACAATTATGTATATAATGACACAGCTTCTTAGAATTTGGTGACTTTTTGTACGACATATAAATGCGTTTATTAATCATTGTAGTTGCCTCCCCCTCCTTCATTTCCGGTATATATATATATATATATATATATATATGCGTTATACCTGTATTGCCCAAAAGCAGTCATTTTGACTACTTGGGAAATTTTAAATAATCAAATGACTTTTATTATTGAATTTAATAAATTTCTTATATGGCCAGTTCGGCTCTGGATTGGAATAACAGTTTATATTTTTTTGATTACCGTCACACGATAACATACAAGTTCATGATAAATTGTCGATTTGAGCATATACTTGATAAGTTGCAGTTGTTCGATAACTAAAGTAGTACTTGTTATTCGAATCTTTATGCCAGGCCTGCCCACGCGCCTCGTTCCCCTTGAACGCGCTATGTACGACTGTAAATAATATAAAAAATATTAAAAATTAATTTTAAACAAATTTCTTTACACATTAGTTATTCTTTCACAATGCAGTCATTTTGACTGCTTTGGGGCAATATAGGTATATACTAAGTTTCAGTCTTTCTAGTGTTAAACTTCATCGATGTATGCATAGTGAAATATGCATACACTGTACAGTGAAATCCGCATTACTGTCCTTTGTTTATACTCAGTTCACTGGCCAGTGCCTTCTCACTCCACTGGCGGCCGACGCCGCGCCGCGCCGAAGGCGGCGATGATTGATCTCGGCTCTGGTATATCGGTGTAAACACCACACATTGACTCGAATGAATCGAAATTTTCAACTTTCTTAATTTTCATTATTTCTTTAATGAAAATTCACTATCGTATTTCTCGCATTTTTCTGATTAATATAAGCCCAAACACGATATTATAGATATACGTACAGAAATGAATACGGTTCCAGGGACCACACACAATGTATATGTATAGTGTTTCAGATCCCATATCTACGGGTCCGTTACATTGTAACTCGCGGTGTCTTTAGATATCGAATCAAAGACAAAGCCGCGATTCTTTTAGTCCGCTGACGTGATCCCTTTCGGACGTTTTTCTTTAAACGTATCAACGAGCCGCCGAACTCTGTTCAGTCACAGCCCAGCCTTAGTAGGGAGAACATCTAAATAAATCAAGTTCAAACTTCAATACCTTTTTTTTTTTAAATTAAATTACATACCTTGCTTCCCAAAAAACCAATAGATATAATTCCAATTGTATTTAGTGGTTAAATTGACGATTCAAGTTTCGGTCGCAAGGAACGACAGCGTATTGGAAAGGAAGAGACTTCGGAGACATCGGCTTCTCCTTTGAATTTCATTCTTCCTTCTCTATGTTCGGCTTGTCCTTTGAATGTCATTCTATCCTTCTCTATGTTCGGCTTCACCTTTGAATTTCAATCAATCCTTCTCTATGTTCGGAATCGCCTTTGAAGTAACAAAAATACGATCATACATGTACACACCAATCTTACTGTCCACCATAAATACGGCTGTTGGACAGTAATGCGGATTTCACTGTAATCGTCGAACTTCATCCCTGTTTCCTCCCGCCACACTCACTAACCCTACGGCTGTACGTACAGTAAAGTCGCGATCAGCTCCCATCGCCTGTTCCAAGCAGGAACAGTGATCGTGTAGGGAAACTATTTTTTTTACGACTGCGTCGGCCGCGCTGAAAGTACAAAGGATGCTGGACGTAAAAAAGGACAGCATGTATAAACGTACTGCGCGGCAGCTAGAGTCTTGACCCCTTGCGGGGATGCCCCCCCCCCAGCAGTGGTGAGATATTGTGCAAGATTTCTCACGCATGCACATCCAAAACAGTAACGTATCTACACTGCCAAAGAAAAAGATAGCACACGCATGCAGTCTTTAATTTCTCGCGTTAAAATTATGGCACAGGAAATGTACAAATGATACATAATGACTACCTTCTACTAATATGTAAACACTACCTATATTGGAATTTCGGCAAGATATTCTCTTAGCAGGAATGAGAACACACAAATAGACAGAGACAAAATGATAGCACACTTAAGATTTATTTTAATTTTCTTCAATATGTCGCGAGTTTAAGGAAGTTGAAGTGGTCAGTCAGTGTGTTCAGTGCTTCTTTATATTGGTATCTGTCGCATTTCGTGATGTGGCGTGGTAAAAGATTGTCTGACAGTGAAATAAACGCCATTCTTATTTTAAGAAAACGGAAAGTAACGATACAGATATTGCGAAAGAAATGAATCGAAGCAGAAAAACTGTATATAACGTAGTGATGGGCGTGATACCAGTTTTTCTCATGAGTTTTAAGCAATTTGATACTCAAGTAATTGTTTGGAAGATTTGATACGTATCATAAGCTTAAATACAGTAATGTCCCGATTACTGTCGTGTGTTTAGATTACGTTCCTTGTCGTGTGCCTACCCACTCCACTGGCGGCCGACGCCGCACCGCGCCGCGCCGAAGGCGGCGATGATTGATCTCGGCTCGGGTATATCGGTGTAAACACCACACATTGACTCGAATGAATCGAAATGTTCAACTTTCTTAATTTTCATTATTTTTTAATGAAATTTCACTATCGCATTTCTGGCATTTTTCTGATTAATATAAGACCAAACACGATATAATTCCAATTGTATTTAGTGGTTAAATCTACGATTCATGTTTCGGTCGCAAGGAACGACAGCGTATTGGAAAGAAAGAGACTTCGGAGACTTCGGCTTCTCCTTTCAATTTCATTCTTCCTTCTCTATGTTCGGACTCTCCTTCGAATTTCATTCTTCCTTCCCTATGTTCGGCTTCTCCTTTGAATTTCATTCTATCCTTCTCTATGTTCGGCATCACCTTTGAATTTCAATCTGTCCTTCTCTATGTTCGGAATCGCCTTTGAAGTAACAAAAATCAGGGCACAACATAACAACCATACTGTCCACCAAAAATACGGCTGTTTGACAGTAATCGGGACTAAAATGAATACTGGCTAGTATTGGTATCACAAGCATCGAAACAATAATAAATTATAAATATACTGTAGGTATCGAGTAGTATCGATCCCCAAATGATTCCTCCAAAAGTCTCGATGCTTTAGTCATTTAATGCAAAGGCTCGGCGACTGACAAACGGCATACAATGTAAGCAGATGGGGAATCAAGCATTATTGACACTTTAAACTTTTATATTTTTCATACGAATATTATTTTTAATATGAATAAGTTGTAGTGATTATCCCAATGAAAATGAGTCCAAACACGACATCATTTGGACTATCTTCCTCAATAAGATAATTTTTATCATAACATTTCGTATCAATAAAAATTGTTCGATTACATTCAAGTTTGAACTCATTTTCATCAGGAAAAGCACTTCAATTTACTCGTAATAATTTTCTGAAGGTATATTGAAAAATCTAAAAGTTTAAACTTTCATTCGTGCATGATTCCCCATCTGCTTGCATTGTATTGATTGTATGCCGTTTGTCAGTCGCCGGGTCTCTGACGTTTGGAGCTCGACGCTCGGTAACGCGTTTATTCGAGTTGGCAAAAGTTATTCGAAGAGTTATTCGTAGCCATCGAATTAAAGATAAAGATAAAAGATGAAAAAATTCGGTTTGAATAAATCCGCTTAGAATAAAAAAATCATCTTTATTCGTCGGATAAATTCTTTTCGAATAAAATTATTTATTCGATACTCGTCGAATAAAGATACTTTTTTCATTCGAACCTTCGAATAACGAATACAAATTTTGTTGTCTTTTATTCGTTATTCGCAATTTTTATTTCGATAAACATTTTGCCCAACTCTGACTGGAATATTTCGACAAGGAAAAAGTGTATAGAACAAAAGTAAACGAAATAGACTTGCAAACGCGACTTGACAGCGAACCGTATATTGTTGTTAAAGTATCGATACCAATTTCATCCAAGACGTACTTACAAAGGATCGACACGTCTGAGTAGGTATCACTGAGGTACCGATGCCTTTTGATACCTACGTATTAATACGTGTTTATGATACCTTGATACTTTGAAACCAGGCATCGATGTCGCTTGAGTAGAATTATGACTCATCACTACATTTAGGTATCAATACCTTTTGATATCCCGATGGGGAGGGAATGGAGGTGGTTTGAAGAGGCCCCGCCCTTCTGGCGGGGTCCACCACGGGGTGTGACCTCCTCCCACGATCGGGGACGCCCGTATCGCCGGAGAGGGTCGTGAACGCGGGAGTACCGGTACTCGCCGTGCTCACGGGAAGGGGGGTCAGCCCCGGTGGTGTGCGAACCCCTCGTGGGTGACCCCCTCGTCCGCACCGGCTGAGGAGAGTGGCAGGCGACCACGCCTCGGCGCGAACGGACGACGGGGTCACCGGGGGTCATCGGGGGGTCAAGCTGGGACTCGGCCACCCAACGGGTGACCCAGGGAAGGGGGAAACGTGGCCGCCGTCGCTGCGTTTCCTTAAGAGGGCCTAACCGTTGGGGGGAGCTTCACTCCCCCCTTCGGGAAGATCTTGATAAAGACAGCGGGGGGGACAGGATGTATGCTTTCTAGCGATTCCCTGTCTCCCCACATTATTATCTAGGGACGGTCGTAAGGTTGTTAGCCGGTAGGAGTCCGGAATTGGCCTCCCTCAACTCCAGCGTTGGGGGGGGGGGGGGGGGTTTACCCATGATGGGTTTATCCCAGGCATGTCCAAATTTTGCTCGATCGGAGGCATATTCAAGGGAGACGCCCACTTTTCCTGCCTGCGCGTCTCGCTCCCCGTAGCGACCGTAGTCCGCGGAGCTCCTCAGGCCCGTACGTACCGTATGCCGTATGCACTGCGCGTGGCGCGTTGGGGCGACTCTCGTTCCCATAGGGGATCACAACACCTATGAGGTACTATGGTGAATGCGTTTTTTTTTTCAGTGGTATCCCTTGTAGGCCTATTCCACTACGTCGCACGATAATTTTGAAAAAATCAATTTGGAAAATAGTTTACTACTATACTATACTGTCAAAATTTTATTGAGAATTAGGAAAGCTTGACTATTACGCACATTCATTAGAACTGCTTGGCAAATCTGAAATAACGAAGGGAAGGTTGGACGTCGATATTCGCATCAAAGATGATAGCGAGGAATCATTCAGCAGTGTACGCTGTTCTGTTTTAATACTACGCATTTTCGGAAACGAACATTCGCATAAATAAGTTGATCCGAACATTGAAAAAATTCGGATCGCGAAATTTCATAAAACCGGGTTCCTTGTTTCGTTTAAAATTTTGAAAAATTCGGCTCTTTGACCTTCCCGCGTTTTTAAATAAATGTCATGCTAAAGATCGCACAGTTCTTGTTGATATTGGACGGGTTGCTCTTCGATTCTAACGGATAGGGGATTCTCAAAAAGGAGTAGATCATTTCTAATCGAATCGAAGTCGGTGAAACGATTTTCGAACTGATCTATCACCGATCGAAGAATATGCAAATGATTCTTAAAATCACATTGAGTACGAAATTCTTTAAAAATTAATTCGTAAGAGGGGAAAAAGAAAAATATTATTTCTTGTGCATTAAAATGATTTCGGAAAAGTATAGATATATGTACAGAAATGAATACGGTTCCAGGGACCACACACAGTGTATATGTATAGTGTTTCAGATCCCATATCTACGGGTCCGTTACATTGTAACTCGCGGTGTCTTTAGATATCGAATCAAAGACAAAGCCGCGTTTCTTTTAGTCCGCTGACGTTATCCCTTTCGGACGTTTTTCTTTAAACGTATCAACGAGCTGCCGAACTCTGTTCAGTCACAGCCTAGCCTTAGTAGGGAGAACATCTAAATAAATCAAGTTCAAACTTCAATACCTTTTTTTTAAATTAAATTACATACCTTGCTTCCCAAAAACCAATAAAAAGTTCCAGCTTTCTACGAAAATAATCTACATGGCTACACAATTCGGAAATTGACTGATGGGGCGTTTGTAATTTTAAATGCTGAGGTGATGAGTCGTCCCAACGCGCCACGCGCAGTGCATACGGCATACGGTACGTACGGGCCTGAGGAGCTCCGCGGACTACGATCGCTACGGGGAGCGAGACGCGCGGGCAGGAAAAGTGGGCGTCTCCCTTGAATATGCCTCCGATCGAGCAATGTTTGGCATGCCTGGTTTATCTGATCTAATATGATTTCTTCGTTCTATCGATTTCTGAAGTGACTATTGAGTGCAACTTGTCTAACCAGCCCGATTCGTTATAGTTTCCTAGTTGTTCTTTAGTGATTTGCGTCCATTTAAAGGAATTAGGTTTCTTTGTTATTGGGGATGCAGATGGGGTTGTTTTCCAATCTATATACTGTTGGTGAAGCTCGTCACGTTGTCGTGAGGATTCGGGTGGCGAGGTATCAGCACTTGTCATATCATTATACAGGGTGGGGCAGTAACTAGTAGCACCTCAGATATCTTTGAAACTATAAGTTTCACAGAAATATTTGCTGAAACAAAATTGCACAGTAAGAAGGTGGCCATCCGGTGGCGATAGTAGTTTTTTTGCAGGTGGACGTACTTCGGACATTTGAAGGTCACCTCCATTTTTTTTAATGGATCGGTATGTTTTGGCTTCCGTATCACGATAGAGGATCTTAAAACGAGTTCAACGACCTATTACATAAGGTCATTCAAGGTCATAGAAAGTAAAGAAATGCGATAATACTTATGGTTTTGGTAGTAAATGAAACATGTTTATAGTAGGTGTTCGAAATGTTGACCATCACTGTCAATGCACTGTTGGATTCTTGTTACGATCGATTGACTTGCAAGTCTTACGGTGTCAGAACTTATTGACGCACAGGCTGCAATAATTCGCTGTTGCATATCGTAGGACGTAGTTGGTACTTCTTTGTACACTTCTTCAGTGTTCAGTGTTCCCCACAGAAAGAAATCTAGAGGTGTTAAGTCTGGTGAACGAGCTGGCCACGATATCGAACCGCCGCGTCCAATCCAACGATTTCGAAATTTTTCATCGAGTTCCCTTCGCGCAATCAATGAATAATGTGGTACCACATGGTTTGTCGTGTAAGTAAAGGTAACTCTTCTAGCAAAAGACCCAATGTATCCTTAATAAAATTAGCATAGGTGTTGCCATTCAAATTTCCATTGATAAAATAAGGACCGATAATTTTATCACCTATGATACCACACCATACATTCACAGACCATTGTCTTTGATGTTCAACCTGTCGCAGCCAATGTGGATTTTCCGTTGCCCATAAATGCATGTTGTGTAAATTAACATTCCCGTGATTTGTGAATGTTGCTTCATCGGTAAATAAGACGGCATTAAGAAAAGACTCATTGTTTTGAATCTGACGTATAGCCCATCGACAAAACGCAACGCGATTTCTTATCGCATTTCTTTACTTTCTATGACCTTGAATGACCTTATGTAATAGGTCGTTGAACTCGTTTTAAAAAAAATGGAGGTGACCTTCAAATGTCCGAAGTACGTCCACCTGCAAAAAAACTACTATCGCCACCGGATGGCCACCTTCTTACTGTGTAATTTTGTTTCAGCAAATATTTCTGTGAAACTTATAGTTTCAAAGATATCTAAGGTGCTAATAGTTACTGCCCCACCCTGTATAAGTCGAGTAGGTTAGAGCTAAATCGTCTGTTATAGGAAATATACGGGACAATGCGTCTGCGGCTGTGTTTTCTTTTCCTTTTTTGTATTCTATGTCGTAGTCATATTCTTCTAATCTGAGTCGCCATCTCATCAGTCGGGACGAAGGATCTTTAATATCCTTCAACCATTTAAGTGCCTGATGGTCAGTCTGTATAACGAATTTTCGTCCAAGTAAATATTGTCTAAGTCTTTTGATTGCCCATACTATCGCTAGTAATTCTTTTTCGGTTGTGGTATAATTTCTTTCGGCTGAATCGAGAGTCCGGGATATGTAACAGCACGGATGTCCGTCTTGGGATAAAACTGCTCCTAGTCCTTCGTTTGATGCGTCGATCGTCAAACAAAATGTCTTACTATAGTCAGGGTACTGTAGGATTGGTTGTTCGCATAATTTTTGTTTAAGCACGTCAAATGCCTTTTGCTGAGAGTCGGTCCAATGGAAGGGAATATCCTTTTTTGTCAGGTCTGTTAAAGGTTTACGGATTTTTGCAAACTTTTACAAATTTCCTGTAATATCCTGCAAGTCCTAGGAATGATTTTACGTCGGTTGGAGTTTTGGGAGCCTTGAAATTTTGAACAGATTCTATTTTTGCACCATTAGGTTTCACTCCGTCTTTAGATATTGTGTGCCCTAAATATTCGAGTTCCGGTCGTAAGTAATCGCATTTGTCTGGTAGTAATTTAAGTCCTACGTCTCGCAATCTTTGAAATATGATAGCCAAATTTTTATTATGTTCCTGAAGTCTTGATCCAAATATAATGATATCGTCCAAATAAACAAAACAATATTTACCAATTAAACCATTTAATGCTCTGTCCATCGTGCGTTGGAATGTCGCTGGAGCGTTTTTGAGGCAGAAGGGCATGCGTCTGTATTGGAAGTGTCCGTCGGGTGTGGAAAAGGCTGTGTATTTACGGGATTGGTCGGCCATGGGAATTTGATGGAAACCAGATGAAAGATCAAGCGCAGAAAAAAATTTTGCCTTGCCTAAGTGATCTAATATATCTTCGATATTTGGTAAAGGATACGCGTCTTGATCGGATTGTTCGTTTAATTTTCTAAAATCGATTACAATTCTCCATTTACGTTTTCCAGACGAATCTGTTTTTTTCGGTACCATCCAAACAGGTGCGTTGAAAGGGGATTCGCTGTGTTCTATGATTCCCTTTTCAAGCATTTCGTTAACTCGTTTATGAATTTCAGCCTTGCGACACTCCGGAGGTCTATATGCTTTAATATTAATTGGTTTTTCTGACTTTAATGTTATACAGTGCTGAGCGAGACTGGTTTGTGGCAAAGGGTCAGTCTCTAGTGCGAAAATATCGGCGTAACTAATTACAATTTTCTCAATGGTTTTTGGTAGTCCTTTTTCTATATGATCGGTCCTAATTTTTGATTTTAATTCTTGGATTCTGTATAGGTTATCGTTTTCAATTTCAAGATTCGAGGTTGTAATTTCGTCGTTACCTGGATTGATGTAGCAAACCTTGGTTGGTTGATTATTCCGATTGACTGATTTTATTACGTACTCCGATGGTCACAAATGGATCTCTCGAAATAGGGATAGGCGGTTATGGTCTAAAATCAAATGAGTGTTGTTTAGATTATAGTCATACCGTTGTAGAAACGGTTGGCCAATTATTCCATCCTCTTTAAGGGGAAAGTTGTCGGATACTACATAGAAAATGTGGGTCTTTTTGAAGGATGTTAATTCAACGGATTTTGTGGATATGTGTCTGTCGTTGCCCATGTAAAATATTTTAGCATGTGGAATTAGATTTTTGTTACTTGATACGTAAGACTTCTTAATTAGGTTGATTCCTGCACCGGTGTCGACGAGTAGGCTTCCTTCTCGTGCCATTCCTCGGAGTTGTCCTCGTATGTGTTGTAGTTGTCCTGGTACGTAGTTGATTCTGGTTCGTTCCGATCTTCCAATGGTTCTTCGTGTTGGATTATTAGTAATGATAATGCAACACAGTGCAAAAATGAATTTCGTTTATATGAGAAACACTGTAGGTTCTCTATCGAAGAACAATAGACCAGTTATATGTCACCGGACCCATAGGCCTGGTATTCGTCGTAGTCAAGGGCCTGTGCTGTAAAGTTTACAGTGTAAACTATGCAGGCTGGGGTTTTTCCTAAAAGTCAAGGGGCCGACAGATAAACTCTTCCTCCCCTACAACTTTCCTTTTTCTTTCTTCACTTCGAGTCCACTAGGCAAAGAGACAAGTCGTCCTTCCACGCTGTGTAATAAAATATTCTTAAAGTTAATTCAACAGTGTTTCTGTGATTATCTTAACCCATTTCCAATACTCTTCGTTCGTTGTTAAATTGTTCAGTCTGGGGGGTAGTTTGCCGGACTGAGTTGACTGAAAATTTTGGCACTTTGCGAAACACTTATCGCGAGTGTGTCCGACTCGTCCGCACTTGTCACATTTCAAATTTACGCGTGAAGTTAATGGCATATTTTGAAACGGTGGGTTACGCTTGTCTTCTTGGCGTCTTGGTGCATTCGGCTGGATCATTGGCCGTCGAGGTGGTCCTTCCCTTGAAGCTTCCTTCAACCATAGTTGAAGGCCATAGTAGTGCCATTTGCTGGGCATCGGCCATGGTCTTTGGATGACTCGGTATCGCTAGACGTCCTATATCAGGTTTTAGGTTTTGCACGTACGTGCGTGTAGTGGCATCTTCTTCTTCCTCTAGCGCTATGTGTCAGCCCGTTGGCCTATTGTGCTTGTTCTGCACGGTATAATATAATTCGTTTAGTTGTTGACGGAACCGGAGGTTGTATGATTGAACGGTTTCAACATTGTCCTGTTTTATGCTGCTAAGTCTGCTGCGGCAGCTGGCTACAGTAGTTGGTGTAGTAACGTTTCGTCGTAATGCAGTAAACAAGTCATCGTAGTTGTTAACAGAAATGAACCGTATGCTTCTCTCAGCCTGGTCAATTATTTTTTTCGGCCAAAATTAATTTTAGAAGCATTTGTTGGTCAGCGCATGCATTCCTTGCGTATTTTACGTTGGCAATAAAGTCTTCTACCCCCATGTCATCTCTCCCTTTCAAGGGTTTGATGACTCTAACGATGTCCTTTGCTCGTTGGAGTACAGGATTAGAATTGTTAGTCCTTGGGTTGGACGTCATTCTTACCGTTCGAGCAGGCGGTCCATGGTTGAGTAGACGCGGTCTGGGCCTCGACACGGCTTCAGCTTCTTGTTCTTCTTCGTCGCCTTCCTCTTGGCAAGTTGTTTGATTTCGGCGCTCGTTCTCCGAAATCACGCTTGTTTCGTCTTCGGTGATCGTCTGTTGTTGCAATTAACCTGCCAGTTCCCGGATTTCGGAGGCTCGTTTCTGATTTTCTCGACTTACTGTCTCGAAATTCTTTGTAACGTGCTCTTCTAATTTAGAGAACTTGTCCAGAATCATTTTCAACTCGGATTCGAGAGAGTTTGCCATTTTTGGGCTAATAATTATTTCTTCGTCTGAGTCTAGGACGGGAGTAGGATGTCTATATTGAGAGAAAGCCACTTCGCTCACCGTTTTATGTTTCGTCTACTGTTGATTTCTCGTTCTCTGGCGCTCGTAGTCCCTTGAAGTCGCACAGCTCTCGTAGTCTGAGGTTTTTCAAGTTTTTTGAACGATAGATTGAACAGTATCCTGGCAGGATCGCCAAAATGTCACGCGGCATAATCGAGGGAACGATAGCTCGCGAACTACAACTATATGTATTACTGATGACAATTCGTGGCTTAAAGACAATTCTTTTATTGGCGATGTTACAGTGGCTCATCGGGCATACGAGTATATACTGGGTGTTATCGGCGCATCGTAGAAGGTATGGATTGGGTCTCAGATGAATTGAATGGTTTTATTATCGGCGTGTCGTGGAGGTATCGATTCAGGCATCGGCTGAGAATATCGATTATGTTTCGGATGTTTTTAACTATCGCATGGTTACACCGGCACAGTTCAAAGAATGTCCCATACGCTGTTCTTCGTTGCGACTGAAACTTTCACCGTTGATTAAACCACTAAATATAATTGAAATTATATCGTGTTTGGTCTTGTTTTAATCAGAAAAATGTCAGAAGTTAAATTTTTAAATCTTTTTGCAATAAAAATTCGGAAAATCTAAAAAGTGCGAATTTCTTTTAAAATACAGTTTTGTAGTAAACAAATATTTAAAAAAAAGTTATCGTGTACTTTTACTCATCAAACTACAGTAAAGTCGATATTACTGTCCAACAGCCGTATTTATGGTGGACAGTAAGGTTGGTGTTTTCGTGATCGTATTTTTGTTACTTCAAAGGAGAGTCCAAACATAGAGAAGGTCAGAATGAAATTCAAAGGAGAAGCCGAACATAGAGAAGGACAGAATCCGAGTGTCTCTTTCTTTCCCATACGCTGTCCTCCTTTGCGACCGAAACATGAATCGTCGATTTAATCACTAAATACAATTGGAATTATATCGTGTTTGGTCTTGTTTTAATCAGAAAAATGTCAGACACAAGGTACTGAAAGTCCCATAAAAAATAATGAAAATTAAGAAGTTTGAACATTCGATTCATGGTGTCAATGTAGTGGTGTTCACACCGATATACCCGAGCCGAGAGCAATAATCGCCGCCAAGCGGCGCGGCGCGGCGTTGGCCGGCAGCGGAGTGGGTAGGCACTGGACTGCGATTGCACAGGCGACCCCGGATACGTATTGAAGAATTACTGTAACAGTCAGGGTGTTTCGTTTATTTGATGCACTGTAATATTTTAGTTACTTTTGTAAACTCGAAGAAACATATGAGGAAGAAGTTGTTCGACTTAGAACGACGAAAATTTTGCTTCGCGTTTTTCATTTCAAGTCTTTTTTGTCGTTTTTGTTCGAGTGTACGAGATCATGAAATTTTGTCGTCGTATCACCGTACGCGATAAGAAGATGGTTCTAAATGAGTATGTGCTAGAGGTGTGCGGGTACCCGAACCTCGGGTCGAGTCGGGTTAGGTCGGGATCCCGAAATGGTAATCGGGTCGGATCGAGTCGGGGTCCCGAAAATTTGTAATATTCGGGTACTCGAAGTTAAAGTTGGGTCAAGTCTGCGATCAAATCAGCGTTTAGTAGGGGTGTGCGGGTTCCCGCATTTACGGGTTCGGGTCGAGTCGTAAAAAATCGGGCGGGCTCGGGCGAGTACCCGAGACATCTGAATGTTCGGGTAGCTTCATCGCGTCGGGTAGCTTGACCGCGTCGGTTACCTCGATCGCGTCGAGTAGCTTGATCGGTCCGGGTAGCTTGATCGTGTCGAGTAGCTTGATCATGTCGAGTAGCTTGATCGTGTCGGGTAGCTTGATCACCACATACCGCCGGAGACATTCGGATTACGATTACATAAATTGGCCAAATTCGGACGCGATCTTCCTTTTTTTTTTTATAGTAACTGCACTATACCTATTATACTATATTCTATCAAATTAATTATTATTATATTCATAAAATAAAATTAAATGTCAAGGAATACAGAGAAATTTACAATAAAGAAACACATCCAATAAACAATTTAAAATTTTATTTTAAGACAATAAAATTTAGACACTTGATTAAAAAATGATAATAGAAATATATATTGATTGCGATAATTAGCAGTAGATAGGAATCATTTTTTAATAAATTCATCTCGATATCTCTTACAGCCCACTGTGTGCGGTCGTCCGAGGCTGTATATCACGGTGCAGCATTGAGTTCAATTAATTTCAATTTCGACAATTTTCAAATGTCCATCTTTTTAAAAACATGAACATACAAGGGACACTTGGGACTATATCCTCATATTTTTCAAATGTTTAAAAAGTACCCTGCTATGAAAACGTTGCATTTGTTTAAAACAATTGCGAAGTAAATAGTGAAAAAACATTTTTTTCAAATGACATTTTTAGTAGATACCCTTATGTTACTAAAAACTCATTTTCATCGGTTTGTTAGTTCTAGGTCACTTTGCGTGGAATGACTCCTATACATTAAAAATAAGAGAAAATTAATTAATCCGTTAATAGAATATACATATGTACGTTCAAATTTTAATAAAGAAAAAGGCGGAAGTCACATATGTACATACGACGTACAATGAAGATTACATTTTATAGTGTAATTATAATTGATTTCGAATTTCAAATGAGACTGGAGACTGCTGCTGATCGGCTACCCGTGGACGATCCAGCTATCCGGCGCGATCAAGCTACCCGAAACGATCAAGTTACCCGAACATTCAGATGTCTCGAGTACTCGCCCGAGCCCGCCCGATTTTTTCCAACTCGACTCAACTGTCGGGTACCCGTAAATGTCGGGAACCCGCACACTCCTAGCGTTTAGTAAACAGTGTTTACTACAAATCGAAATATTATTACAACCAATGATTGGACACCTTAACCCTTAGTACTCCAGCCGAGTCCACCCGAACCCGAAATTTTGGAGTACTCGCCCACCCCTAGTATGTACATATACAGGGTGAATTCGATAAAGCAGGACACCTAAAAATTTCCGTTCTTTTCGTTGTACAAAAAAACTTCGTAGGACAAAGTTACACTGTTTGAAGGGCCACATATAACGGTGCAAGGGAAAAAAAATTTCAAGGTCATTTTTATGAGATTTTAAGGTTATCGATGTTTTTTTAAATGGAATGATATATTTTCGTTAACGTAATGTTGTACCTGACAAAATAACGAATTCATGCATGTAACACAATATGACCTTCAAATGACCTTCCACTCAGAAAAATGGTATAAACAAAATTCAACGTGTAAGATTCATTCGATGTATTTCTGTTACGCCAAATGTTCAAAAATATTCCCTTGAGCTGCTATACATTCGTTCAGCAGTGAAGTTACAGAACGTACTGCTGCGTAATTCATTTCTGAGGAAATCGACGCACAAGCCTGTACGATTCTTTCTTTCATGTCGTCTATAGTCGTTGGTGGTTCACTATAAACATCGTCTTTCAGTTACGTCCAATCCAATGATTTGGAAACTTGTTATTTAACAATTGTGTTACGACACGGGAAGAATGGGCCGGACATCCGTCATGTTGATACCACATATTTTCACGAATGTTCAAGGGTGTATTTTCCAGGAGAATTGGTAACGATTCTCGTAAAAATGCAATGTATTTTTCTGCATTTAATGTTCCGGTAATAAAGCGAGGCCCAATTATTTGGTTATCTAAAATTCCGCACCAAACATTGACGGACCACGGTCTTTGTTTGTCGACTGTCCGTAACCACCGCGGATTTTCAGATGACCAATAATGTAGGTTTTTTAAATTTATTTGCCCGTGATTTGTGAACGAAGCTTCATCGGTAAATAATACATTATTAAAAAATGCTCCATCGTTTATCAATTGTCTCAATCCCCACTGGCAAAAGTTTACACGATTTACAAAGTCTCTACAATGATGTTCTTGATGAATCGATAGGTGAAAGGGGTGAAATTTGTGTTCCTGGAGTATTTGCACTACACATTTTTGACTAATGCCACTTCCTCGTGCGATTTGCCTCGTACCAGCACGAGGGTTTGTATTCACTGCTGCCAGAACATTAATTGTGTTTGCTTCGTTCCTTACAGTCCTCACCTTTGTACGTTTTTTATTTTCGACACTACCAGTTTCACGGAATTTATTTAACAAGTTGGAGTAAACGGAAACTGATGGACAATTACGATTAGGAAATCGGTCTTTGTACAACTGCACGGCTTCTCTTAAACACTGTCGACTTTCTCCATAAATGAAAATCATATCGATCTTATCTTCCTTCGAGTAACGCATTGTGAAACGTTCATCGATAAACTGATCGAGAAATCTTAGAAACTGTGGAAATCTGATAGCAAGAAGGTCTTCCGAGTAATTAGTAGTGGATAAACACGATTCTGTACGAACGTATAGGTGAAGGTATATCATAATTGTCCTCCTGTCAACACCGAATCTGTTATTATGTTGTGTATTGCGATACATTTGAATGTGTAGCAGCTCAAGGGAATATTTTTGAACATTTGGCGTAACAGAAATACATCAAATGAATCTTACACGTTGAATTTTATTTATACCATTTTTCTGGGTTGAAGGTCATTTGAAGGTCATATTGTGTTACATGCATGAATTCGTTATTTTGTCAGGTACAACATTACGTTAACAATAATATATCATTCCATTTAAAAAAACATCGATAACCTTGAAATCTCATAAAAATGACCTTGAAATTTTTTTTCCCTTGCACCGTTATATGTGGCCCTTCAAACAGTGTAACTTTGTCCTACGAAGTTTTTTTGTACAACGAAAAGTAACGGAGATTTTTAGGTGTCCTGCTTTATCGAATTCACCCTGTATTTACATCGAAATGACCTTGTGTAGAAAATTTATGATCACTTGAAAGGATCCAAGAAATTGAACATTTCCTTATTTTTGCCTAAAATTTGAAAGAAGAGAACGCAATGCATGTTAAGTTAAATGTTAATACAATACGTGAATGACATCATTCGCCATTCGAAGCTAAACAATTCTTTCCTCATAGATGGTTTCGTGTCTGCAAGAGCAACGGAAATATCAATGTACATACGTATGCGTTAAAACTAGTTTTATGAAATGACTCATTTGATAATTTAGTCTTCCGTATACAAACATAAAATAAGTTTTTTTTATGACGGAATTGTGGTTACACCAATGACGTGTTAGATCGATCAGATATCCTAGTACCAATGTTAAAGTTGTATATGTACACATGCATGTATGAAAATTCATCAGAATGCAGAACTATTTTTGAGAACCTAGTTGCTTAATTCAGTTGCAAAATTGATTGACAGAATTCCAAAGAATTAGTAGCATCATCGGGGCAATTGTTACAATCCTGGAGGAACAGGAAAGTTTCCGAACGAAATATTATACACGGGTGTAAGAATATTATTATGGTGACATATATAAATAACAAATTTTAAATATTGTTTCTACTTACATTTCTATATGTATATCTTACGAAATAGAATAAAATATAATATAATTAAGTTAGAATAAAATATAATTAAAAGAGAAAGTTTCAGTTCAATACACTTTCTTTTTTCGTAAGATTAAATTTGCCCCGAGAAAAATGCCCCGAAACTAAATTAATTTTTGGTTATACCATTCAAAAATTGCATTTTTAAGTGTGCACATTATTTTTCTAAATATCAAAATCCTCAATATTACACAATATGTACACCTACAAAAAAGTAAAGAAACATCGAAAAAATTGATTCTTATTATTTTATTTACGATGCATTGTACAAAAAATTTTCAAGAAAATTAAGAACAATGGTTTTAATAATATATTACTATTCAATTTTTATGAAACTGTGATATCTTCGAAAATTCAATAGGAAATATGCATTTTTTTCGAATTCCTGGACATTTCCAATTTTTTTAAGCATAATCCGAAAAATCTAATAAAAATATACATTAATAACCACGACGTGACACAATTAACATAATAATATAAACGCGGTACTCTGAACAATTCAATATAAAATTGGCAATTTTATGCTTCCGGATTTTTCAACCAAAAATTCTGAAATAATTCAGTGTCTTGTGTGTTATTAGGTAGAATGTCCATGAATTTTCTCGTAATTTTTTGTTGAGCAGAACAGAAGAAACAGAGCATAATTCATTAAACCGTGCTCATCCTGTAACTTCCCCTTATGGGAGGGGTTCCGATTTGGTATGAAATTACTTTGACATAAATTGCATTCAATTGTTTAACCACCAAGAAGGTGGAATGTTGTGTAAGTAAAATTTACTTGCCCATTCGAACTCTAATTTTCTGGCTCCTTGTGAAAAAAGAAGAAAATAAATAGATAAACATTCCAATTGGCATTAAAGACGATTCTCTTTTTTCTGTATCCTATTGTAGTCTCTTGTTCATCTTTTAGTTTTTTAATCAATCTGGACAAAGTCATGTGACAGATGTTGAAGTTTCTCGCGATTGTTTTTATTTTTTTTTAAATAAAGTACAAACTATGTAATGTTATAGCAATGTATATAATAATTTTTTAATTCATATTGACGAGTTAACATTTACACCTTAGGTTTTTCGGTTATGTTTTTCGCGTTAAAAAAAATAAAACTGAGGAAGTTTCGGGAAAATTTACCTACAAATAACAGAACGGTATAACTTATTTCGGGAAGACTGTGTCAAATTGACGCGAGGGACGGATGAGGGATAAACTCGCAGAATTTGAAGAAAATTATGGTTTATCCAATACCACGTACGGATAGATTTTTTTTTGACATGTTATACATCATTTCCCGTAGATTTTGTCACAGTGATTTCAAATCTGGTCGTAAAATTTGTCTACCGCCTCAGAATTTTACAAAAAATCAATTTTTGTGAAAAAAACTAATCAAATCATTTTTTCGTTGAAATGATTTGATAACCCACTAGTTTGAAGGTATATTGTATTCTCATATATGTGGAACACAATAAAAATAAAAATAATTAAGTATTTGTACGTTTCGAGTCACTTACAAAGCATGAAGCTGATTGAATATGATTGAAATTTTCGGGTTGGTTAAGTATACTACTGGATTAAAAACGTCTAGCATTCTATTCTTTCGGCTAGAGTGTTGTGAATGCAGTATCATATTTACAGATAGCTTACTATTTAGATGCAAATGAGTTGTGGCATAAACTCCACAGAAAAATATGACATTTTTTTTTTATTGCGTTCCAAATATGACACTACAATATACCTTCGAACTAGTGGGTTATCAAATCATTTCAACGAAAAAATGATAGCATTAGTTTTTTTCACAGAAATCAATTTTTGTAAAATCCTGATGTGGTAGACAAATTTTACGACCAGATTTGAAATCAGCGTGACAAAATCTACACGGGAAATGATGTATAGCAGCATGTAAAGAAATAAATCTATCCGTATCGATAAACCACAATTTTCTTGAAATTCAGCAAGTTCAACATAGATTTTCAAGGTTAAGAAAAGTTTGTACCATTATATCTCTATCTTTCCCACATTCTGCAATATCTCAGCTTTAATTTAAAAATAAAATCATCGCTCTATCTCATTTCTATCGAATGTTCATTCATGGTTAACCCGCATGTATAAGTGTTTGGAACTTGCATTCTAATAGTTGTCTCACATTTCCATTCGATAATATTTTATAGTGGAGTAGAGCGGCTCTGTTTACGTTTACTGTCTCGCCTCGTTGGACAAGGTATACATAGTGCAATATACAGTGACGCCCACTATTATTCGGATACTCTTAAAGAGACGATAACGTTTTAAATATTGGACTTTACGATTTGAACTTTTTTGAGCAGTTAGAACTATTAGTTTGCTACACAACGTGAACAAATTTTTTGACGAAAATTGTAAATTGTCGAAATAATTGTCGAAATTGCAGAGAAAATACTAAAAGTTGTATTTTGAAACTTTTTTTTGTGGTCTGATATGGAAAATTTCGAAATCATAAAAACTTCATCAAAATCGGTTGACGTTGCAACGATAGTAGAAATTTAAAGATGGTAGAAATTGCAGTTTTTCACGATTTTTAGCCTCGAACTGCAATAAATCTTACAACTTGATTTCGATGGAACTTGCACCGGGTATATAATTGGCACATCTACAAAACGTATTTTTAAAATTTTTGATATAGGACCACACATAAAAAGGTTATAAAATGCAACTTTTAGTACTTTCTCTACAATTCTGACCAATTGCAATTTTTGAAAAATATCTCTTTACATCGTGTAGTAAACTAATTGCTCTAACTTCTCAAAAAAGTTCAAATCGTATAGTCCAATATTAAAAAAGTTATCATTTTTTTAGAGCGTCCGAATATTGATAGAAGTCATTGTTCATAATTGTGTTAATAATGTTGATCAATCGACGTCTAATCTACGAAAATAAGAAGCAAGATCAGTATATTCGTTTAGTACGCGCGGCATAAAAGAAGTTTAAGAAAGATCCACCGAAATGAACGGAAAGGTCAACGAAAAGATCCACGACAGATCGATCGCGAGGAAGGTGTTCGACCACTTCTTTTTTCTTCGTTCTGCAATTCTGTGCAGTGGAGATGACGGCTTCTCTCATACAAATGTACTGGTCAAGTGGAAAGTGGTAGTGGTACCGTCGCATCGCGGGAAAGACGTCAAACCGCTTCCTCTTCTTTATCTTGCTGGTTCTTCGTACCTACGCTGATGGCGAATTCTCCGCGCGAATCAAACGGCCGAGCGAAGAAGCATCGGATACCCCACTACCGTGAAATTTGCAACGAGTCACGGCAAGGACGCATCGCGGACCATTACCGAGATTCTTAGGCAGCCTTTTTAACAAACCGGTCGACGGGTAAGGCTGTGCTTATTGAGACGGTTATCGGATCAGATGGTCGGCATCGGCCCGGGCAGATACAGTTAAGTGCAACACGAAAGGATATAATGCGATCCGATTCATCTCTGATCTGGGAACCATCCTCGACCGAGCCTCTCTACAGTCTACCTAAGGTTTTTTGCGAGATACGGTGTAAATAACAGCGAGAGAACTTGAGATTTCCGATCTCGAACCTTCAAAGCATGTTCTTTCTTCGAAGTAGTGTTTTGTGATTCACAACAATTTAGTGTTTCTGGTGCCCGCTGCAGTGACTTTTGTGCTACCGTGAAATTTTGTGGATGCTCGTACTGAACTGATCTTACGAATATTCTGTCTAGTCGTAGAGGCGCGTGACAAGATGAAACGAAACAAGGAATGAATGCCGAACGACAACGTTGACACGATAGCGTGTGTCCAAGTCACTCAAAGTTAATAATTGAAGGACATCCAGCTTCAATCTTGAGAGAGAACAAGTCCTACTAGTTAAGTATAGCGTATACATATGTAGATTTCGCTGAGGAAACGATGAACTTTGTCGAATATTTGTAGTTGTTTAAAACTGGAGGATTAAGAGAAAGCACGTCTGTGTACGACCAGTTTCGCCGAGGAAGTCGGTGGAATTTCTGGAGTTTCCTTTGTGCACGATAATTATGTATGACGTTGCGACGTTCGATCTGCCGGAGAGGTTATCGCGTCGAAGTAAACATTTTCATACGCGCGATCGCTGATTTTTAAGAAAAGTTTACAAGCTTTGGTGGGATATATAAAATCGATAGCATAGTCTAGCATCGTTCACGGCCATCGCGTTATGAAATCATCCGGAGTTGCAATCGAACGTGCAAATTATTTAATTTCGTCTACGCTTGTACCAATTGGTGTAGTGTCGATTTTCTAATAAAGATTATGCGAGGCGCATCGTCGCCTAGGTTTACTTACAAATTATTATCGAATGGTCTGATCAATCGTCCGGCAACACTTTCGAATATTTTAATTGAAGACTTTTTATTACGTGCTACAGAGCTCCAGTATGACCACGCTCGTTATCAAGACCGTGCTGCTGGCGAACATCTTTCGGCTGTTCATCGAAGCGGCCGATCCAACGAATTGCATTCCCGATTACTTCCGATACATTCATAACGATAAGACGAATGAATTCACTGGACGCATCGAGATACCAGGTCCACCGAAGGGAGTTCCCTTACAAATCAGCGTCAGTTTGAGCATTGCTGCTGCATTGCCCACGGTAATGGAATTTCCAATTACTACTTTCGCAGTGGAAATATTCATTTAGTAACTATAGCGATGGCGTGCAAAATCACTAATCGTGACTAATCACAGCGATCGCAGAATCACGATCACGGTCACGATTACAAATTCATTCACGCCGCGTAGTAGGCCAGGAGCCCGCTTTTTGCGACCAAATGTCAATATCTTAAGCTTAATGCGTTGGAACAATTTTTTCCCTATGAACTGACAACCCTTTAAAACTCCCACATCCAAAATATTATTCATTTCAGATGATTCTGTGATGAGATAGTACAGCGTTCTAAAGATAAAATCATAAAATTCAAAGTAAAATTGAACGTGTTCCATACCAATTTGGGACATCACAAAACGGAGTTTAACACGTTCCGTGCCGTATTTAACACGTTCTTTTGGTGGAAATATATTGTACAAGGTTAAACTTGTTATGAAATATGTTTTTAATAGTGGTACACGTGACACGGAACGTGTTAATGGCTGTTTTTCACATATGTGCTAGGAGACGCACTTCAAGTATATAATCCAGTATTTAGCATTTTTTAATTCATATACAAATAGTGCAAACTTTTAACAATTTATACTTTTTGGAAGATTTAAAAAAAATGCTCACATATGCTTGGCATGAGGATTGTTCTATATAAAAATTTAGTCATTAAAGAAAGGGAATGTACAGGTTTTAGCTGCTAATCTGTCTGCACGTTTCAATTTTATAAAGTTTTTGCAGGATTTGCACTCCAAATCCACCCTTTTGCAAATAAAGTATTTTTAAGTAAGTTTTTGTAAAGAAATCAAATCAACGTAAATTAATTGTTGAAAAATTCAAAATTTTATTTATTGCAAAGATGTACATCGAATACTTATTTAAAAGTAATTACCAATTCATTAACTTCTTAATATACAGGGTGTTTCGTCTAAAACAGGACACCTAAATATCTCCTCTATCTCTGGTAATACAAAAAATGTTCCCTTCGTAATCTAAATGGTTTCAAAAGACGAATCAGATGGAAGAATCGTTTTTTATGAATTGTAATTTTTTAATCGTTTTTCTCAAGGTCACTCGTGTTTTTTTACGTATATACACACATTTTTTGTTCTTGTATGTTATAGCAAACATTATTGTGCATTCATTTGTGTTTAATAGCACGACCTTGAAACGACCGTGAACTCTAAAATTTGCTAATTAATGCAGAACTTACTTTCAGCGACATTTCAGATTTCACATGAACTTGAACTTGTAAATAATTACATTTATTACTGCAATAAATGTTCGGAATGATGTCCTTCCGTTGCGATACATTTCGAGAGGCGAAAAACGACAGATTTTACAGCTCTTTCGATGATTTCAGATTTCATATCGGCACATGCAGCAATTATTCGTTCCTTCATATTTTCTGGCGTCGTGGGCGGCTCTTGATAAACCGTACCCTTTAATGTCCCCCATAAGAAAAAATCAAGTGGGGTGTGATCGGGTGAACGAACCGGCCATGCTGCAGGTCCATTGCGTCCAATCCAACGATTTGGGAATTTTTCGTCGAGGACACGTGTTGCGATACGGAAAAAGTGTGCTGGACACCCATCGTGTTGATACCATAATACTAGACGGTCCCTAAATGGTACATCTTCTAATAAACCTGGTAGAATATGTTCTAAAAATTCAGCATACTTCTGCCCAGTTTGCGTACCGTTGATAAAATACGGCCCAATTATCCTGTTATTTAGAATACCACACCAGACATTTATGGTCCATGGTCTCTGCTTATCGAGTTGTCTAAACCATCGTGGATTTTCAACCGACCAGTAATGCATATTCTTGAGGTTCACCTGACCATGATTTGTAAAGGATGCTTCTTCCGTAAACAATACTGTTTGCAATAACATTTAATCGCTTTCATATTTCCGTATATCCCATTGAGAAAAGTGTACGCGGTTTTCAAAGTCTCTTCCATGGAGCTCTTGGCGAAGAGATAAATGGAAAGGATGCAATTTTTGTGAACGAAGGATCCGGAACATGCTTGTCACACTAATACCGGTTTCACGTCCAAGTTGCCTTATACCAGCATGCGAGTTTTGATTAACTTTAGCGATGATATTTTTCACATTTGCTTCACGAGTAACAGTCTTACGTCTCGCACGAATGTTTCTGTTGACACTACCAGTCTCACAAAATGTTTTAACAATATTTGAGTATGCGGAACGCGATGGACAAGAACGTTCTGGAAATCTGTCTTTGTAAATTCGTATTGCTTCTCTTAGACACTCTCGAGCTTCACCGTAAATTAAAACCATTTTGTAGGAATACGGATGTGGGTTGGATTTTGATGTGGATTTGGTTGTAGTAAACTAATTGCTCTAGCTTTCCAAAAAAGTTCAAATCGTCTAGTACAATATTAAAAAAGTTATCGTCTTTTTTAGAGCGTCCGAATATTAATTCGGGTCACTGTACCTACGTATTTTCTACACTACTATTACAAATTTTACCGTTACGTAGCGCCTGTTTGTTACTTCGAATTTCGTGCACGGCGATGAAAAACAGTCCAACTTCGTTATCTACAGGATGTTCAAAAAATGTTGTACTTCCTTAATAAGGGTGATTCCTGAGGTCATTCGAAGTAACTTTTCCTTTTCCGAAAATGTTCTCCCCGCCAGAGTTAACACTAGAACTATCACCAGTTAAGACGAAGCTATTTCTACCAAAACCAGTCAAAATGACTGGTCTTTAAAAAATACGTAATAATAGAATATTTTTATATTTATTGATTTATTACTATCTTACAAAAGGAATATGGGGCCGAATATGCTTTGTGAAAATATTATGTAGTCGTAATCTTCCAGCAGTAGACCCTGGTTCCGTCTGTGGCAATTTCATTTCCATGATCTCTCTTTCCCTCTCTCTCCCTCTCTCTCCCTTACAAGTACTATTTCAAAGTTACAAAACCCACTATTGGTTTTTGGGAAGCAAGGTATTTATTTTAATTAAAAAAAAAAGGTATTGAATTTAGAACGATATTTATTTTGATGTTCTCCCTACTAAGGCTGGGCTGTGACTGAACAGAGTTCGGCTGCCGAACTTCGGCAAATCGTTGATACGTTTAAAGAAAAACATCTGAAAGGGATCACGTCGGCGGACTAAAAGAAACGCGGCTCTGTCTTTGATTCGATATCTAAAGACACCGCGAGTTACAATGTACGGACCCGTAGATATGGGATCTGAACCATTACAGTAAAATCCGCATTACTGTCCTTTGTTTATATCCACTTCACTGTCCAGTGCCTTCTCACTCCACTGGCGGTCGACGCCGCGCCGCGCCGAAGACGGCGATGATTGATCTCGGCTCGGGTATATCGGTGTAAACACCACACATTGACTCG
>CM052194.1:19414606-19463161 GCA_028455805.1 Lasioglossum figueresi
TCCTGTATATCCAGTCAGCCAGGCCTGCCTCGAGCAGATATTGAGCACAGCCTGCAATCGTACGATGCGAACAGATGGCGGGCATTATGCTGTCAGAACGGTGCCCGAAGCAGAGGATGCTCGGAATCTGCTCGATTTTGGACAGCACACCTTGCCAGCATAAAGCGATAATTCTGCGGACGCAGAAGTTAGTCCAAAATCGAGCAGATTGCTTACTGGGATATATTTCTAAAAAGATTGTTCACAGTGCTGTTATTACAGCAAAAGTACAGATTAAATCATAATAAAAAATGTAATCATTTCATGATTAACCATTAATGAAGCAATCGCGAACATTGATTACAACAACTTCTGATTCCTTTCTCATTCATTAATCAATGATTACTGATTATTTAGTAGTCAGTAGCCACGACTAATAAAATTGGATTTTATATTAAACTGGTGTGCCCCGAACGGGTACCAACAATGATTGTGGGTGCTGAAATTTGGTAGCAGCGGTGGGATTGCACCAAACTGTCAATAGTCTGAGGACTAATCTGAAAGAGGATTGCACCAACAGTCAGCAGTCCGAGGACTAATCTGAAGGAGGATCCAGATTGGTGAATCGGCAGTTCGAGGACCAACCTTAGGAGACAACGGGAGTTAGAAGGTCACCAATTACATCAGTCGGCAGTCCGAGTACCAACGACCGAGCAGAGCCAAGCGAAATGCGACACCTAATATTGTAAGTGCACAGATTATATTTAAACGGAAAACTGTAAACCAGAATTTTGTATGTCGGAAAAAGGCGAATATATAAAGCGTTTGCGTTCACCTTCCCGTAAACGTATCTCAAGATCATTTGAATCGATATTCGATAAATTCCTCACCTTCACCGGAAACAAAGAAACGCGTACGTCTTACTCCGATCCACCGACATCGCGTCGAACACGTATACCCGCAGCGTACATAAACCTAGACTACGAATCGTCGAGCGATAGCGAAGCTTACGATAACATAACTATACAGAGGGAATTCCGTTTAAAAAAAGGCGATTTCAGTCTACTAGAGACACAAAACATGGCAACTAGCGGTAGCGACCGAGCAACGGGCAACGTCACCGTACTAAAAGTACTCTCATTAGTAAAGGAAATCATGCGAGATCGCATCGGAATTAGTTTCCGTAGATGAACGACCCTTGCTATTACGAGCAATTTTAGGGACAAAACTTAAGAAAAGAACAGCAATAGAACTAAAATATCAGGACATAAACAGTTTTGACTCGTTAAAAACATTACTACTAGCACTATTTAAGAAAAAACGTTCGCCATGCGCGGTACAATCGAAATTTAATGCATGTCGCCAGATAGACCACGAAAATGTCAGGTCATTCGCCGCAAGATTAGAAAAGCTAACAATAGAACTGTTACAATTAATATCGAAACCTGAAAATAGTAACATGGTAAACAAAGCGTTAATAGAATCAGTAAACAAGCAAGCAATAAACGTTTTAGCATAGGGTTGAAGGAGAAACTGAGAGTGATAATTAGATCGTGGGCGTTCGATACACTTATTGTTAGAGCAGCTATAACTGCAGCTATCGAAGAAGAACAGGCATTAGGGCCGAACAACAGTCGCAGCTATGTAAATTATCGAAGTGCCGGATTTAATAGAGATAGAACAGGACAAAGGTATAATGAACCGAAATGTGAAAGATGTCATAAACACGGACACCTTGCGAAGAATTGTTCCGCGCGTCTAAGGATGCCGCGACCGGAAATGTCATCTAATCGCCCCGCGTTTAATCGCCAAAGAGTCGATCCTAGACGGGAGATGTACCACACCACAGTAGTTTGCGACTATTGCAAGAAACCCGGGCATGTTCAGCATTGTAGAACATTAATGAGAGTCAACAAAGGGGAAATACGAACCGGAAACAGTGAATAAACAACTAATTACCGATGTGACGTGTACAGAAACACAGAGGATAGGTCATACGGTAACGCAACCGGAAACAGATCTGGGTGAGCAGGTTCATACGAAAGCCCAACTCTAGAATTTTATCAAATAAATTGTACCAATGGAGGGAGCAAATAAATAAATATAAAAAAATATAGTAGAAATAGAAGCGAAGGAAATAAAGTATCCAAGAATACGCATGCTGGTCGACACGGAGACAGACGCAGAGAAAGAAAGAAATCAGAACTATTTTCAATAAAAATGAGATAAAACTCATTCGCGTGATTGTTATCAGCCAGTTTCTCTCCTGATAACCCACTTCCGGAACTAGACTGTTCAGCAGCCACAATCATTGTTGGTACCCGTCCGGAGCATAACAAATCGTAATTTTCAATCATTAATCGGATGACGTTTTGCCCAACTCTGAACACAACGGTATCATTTTATGTTAGACATATTGTGTCTCTTACAAAATGCATTTGATACTAATTGTACTAAATCTGTGCAAGAGAGAATTAGTGGTTTAAATGTTTTTCCGATCCATATTACATTTTGGACGAATATATTCGTTTGTGAAGAGATATCGCCAGTAAGTTGTCGTGGGACAACCAGTAAATGCTGTGAAAGTCATCAATGATCAGCGCTAATAAATCACTGTCCAAAAAATTTTAACTCTTTTTACGTTTCGATAATTAGCATATGGTTTTCATAGGTTTTCGAAAGTCGTTTTTCTCCATCAACCTCAGTTTTTGATAAATACAATTTGGAGAACGCGTCAAGTTTTCAACTTTAACCCCTTGCCGTATTTTAACGAGTCACACTCGTCATGAAGATTTCAAACAACGTCTACCAAATATGAATGTTACACCTTTCTTATTAGATGAAATAAAGTTTGATTCGTTTGTAATCAATATTTAATCATTAAAATAAACATAGCCATACAAAAAATATAAATTTTCTTTTCTTTTCTAGGACGTTCTAATCACTGTAACCGTAAAGAAAATTATACAACATGGGGTTAAATACAACGATAATTTTGTTTACTAATAAGTTTAAGACATACGAAGGTCAATACATTTTGACGCAGAATTTAATAAGTACTTCATTGACTTACGATACAAAAGATAAGGTCATTCAAAAAGAATATCATTCATAAAAAATATTTGATTCACAATATTTCCACCATGCAGGTTTTATATACGTCATTTTTTCGAAATATTACAAATACCGAAAATATCCAAGATAGTCCATATTATTAGACCACCACGTATATGTATTAATACTAATGTAGGTTTAATACGTTAGCTACATATTTGTTTGATCAACAAATAGTATTAACAAGTATACGTAACAATAGTATTAATACTATTATCTCAATCGATAACTAAATCTGTGTTCAAATTTTTCTTGAGGGTTTTCAGAAGAATAAATTTTGAATGCCTATAGATCTAAAATATTATACACTACACATATATCGTTATATTTGAGAGAGTCTACAGAATTGTTCTATGTAAGAATCATTTATAATAGAGCTTTCATAGTTAAAGTAGAGAAATTCTTAAAGTTAAAAATTTGACTTTTTGTGCAAAATTAAATGTCTCAAAAACTGAGGATGATGGAGAAAAATGACTTTCGGATTCGTGTTTAGCAGATCAAAATCTGTAAGAATCGTCTACTAGTTGTCGAAAAGCTAAATTGATGTTGCACAGTGTTATGTAAAACTGATTACATTGTCCAACAGCCAAAAATTATTTCGATTCCCACTATGCGATTCTAATAGAATTTTTCGCGTTGATTCCGAATCTGTCCTTAATTTTTCTCCTATACGTAGAGTTTTTGAGAAAATTGAGTTTAAAAAAAAAGACATTTTTAAACTTTGAACAAATATTGTGATGTTATTATAAAAGATATTGAATTGTTCTTATCAATTTTTATTTCGGATTTTTTTAATCCGATTGTTTAATGTATTTTTCGTGAAAAACTAATCTAAAGTTGAAGTGTCTATTGTTGTCGCCGTAGTGCTTTTTGTTCGATTTACGTCTGTAGTCTGATTTATGTATACAAGGCGAGGCACCTAAGACTTACACCGCAAATATCTCGGTTGTTTTTATACGAGAAAATGTTTCGGGCTAAAAATGTTTGGATCAATGGGGCAATTATTGTGACGGAGAAGTATTTTTTCTCTAGGTCATATTTTCCGATATTTCAAGATCATCGTCGTTTTTTAAAATGGGACTACGTATTTAGATTAGTTTAACATTATAGCTAATAATATGTAAAAGAAACCGTAATTTACCGTACTCTACCAGGATTCCGTTGATGCAAACATTCTATTTCATTATTTACATTTGTTTCTGGTTTATTTCGTACACGTTTTTTCTTTTCTACACTCCCAGTTTCTCGAAAGAACTTGAAGATGCTCCTGATAGTTTGAACACTAGGTTGTCTCCGATCAAAATATGTTATTTCATATTGTAATTAAGCTTGCACTGTGTTTTGTTTACATTCGCAGCAGACGATTACAATATCACATTTTTTACCGATCGAATACGACATTTCGAAACTGAGACTGAAATCATACTGACGTAATATGACACAAAGTGCTGCACGATACGGCAGTTTCTAAACAATCGATATCTTTCGACAATGTTTCAGTGTTTACATCAACGGAATTCTGGTAGAGTACGGTAAGCATAAACATGGCCTTCGTACATTAAGTTATGCTTTTTTAAGAACAACTCCCTCGAAGGTCATTTGAAGGTCAACATATATGGTTGAATTTGTCGTTTCATTAGTTATAATGTTGCCTAGAGAAAAAAAACTTCTCCATCAGAATAATTGCACCACTGAACCAAACATTTTCTGCCTGAAACATTTTTTTGTATTACTAAAAATAACGGAGATATTTTCGGGATATGTTCTTAGGTGGCTCATCATGTATAAAACTCTCTTCTCGGCGAATGGCGTATTTGCTGTTTAATTTGGTTTAAGGGTAACTTTTGACTCATTTATCCGACTGTAACGTTTGCGCGGCACTCAATATGTCACACTCAAGTATTTTTATTGTTCCTTAATACTGTTTTATTAGATTGTTTTCTTCTATAAAACTATTATTAACTACAATTTTAAAATTGTAGGTTTTGCACTCCAAATTCACCATTTTGCAAATCAATATTTCACCCTTTTCCAAATTATTATTTCAATCTTTTACAAATAAACTATTTTTAAGTAAGTTTTTGTAAATAAAATCAAATCAAATATGAGTGAATTGTTAAGAAATACAAAATTTTATTTATTGCAAAGATGTACTTCAAATACTTATTTAAAAGCAATTACCAATTCATTAAGTTTGTAATGTATGAAATCTGTGTGTAGATATGTATTGTTAAAATAAAAGTACATATGTATTTATTGAAGCGTATTGAGTATTGAGTCTTATGTTTCCCTCGCAGTAATGATATATAATTTAATCTAAGTAAATAAATAATTAATTTTAAATATTCTTAATGGGTGAAATTGATTTACAAAAGGGTGAAATTGATTTGCATAAGGTTGAATTTGTCATGTAAAGGGTGAATTTGGAGTGCAAAACCTACATGAAGATTTTTAAAGTTCAAGCTTCAATATTTGCAGGTAAAAATAGCACCTTACAATGTAAATAGTATTTAATTCAAAGAAAAATAATATTCAAACGCATCATATTTTTGTACGAAATAATCTTATAAAAATTGATGCGTTATCGAAATCAGTAATAGTAAAATAACTGACTAGAAAACAGGAACTTTGTTTATCAACTCTTATTTAACTTCAACGAGCAAACCTACTATTCATAGAATTAATTGTAAGTTTGTTATGTTGGTTGCAATACATTAAAAAGTATAAATAAAGTAGTAAATTGAAAACTGAACATTTCGGTACATCGACTATTGGCCGATGATAAAATAAGGCCAGTGAATAACGATAACTAGACTGCGGATCTTTATGCAAAATAAAAAATGTTTGCATTGATTGCAAGACACAGGAGCCAAATAAAAATGATATTCTTCTTTGAATTATCCTATTAAGCTGAAACTAACACATTGATGTCCTTAAATATTTTTAACATGTCCACTGCTTTAAATTGGAGCCAAACTAAAATGGTATTCTTCTTTGAATTATCCTATTAAGCTGAAACTAACACATTGATGTTCTTATACGTACCCAATTTTATTATAAATGCATAAAATCCGCAGTCTAATGATAACAAAGTATGTGTCACCATTTGTACTTATTACCAGTAAAACATTAAATTACAATACACATATTTAAATGGTGATTGAAGGACGGTGAAGAACCACTTACTGATATTTGCACGTAACACATCGGAAAGAAGATGCAGGTCATTTTCGTGAGTAACAATGATATAAGTTAATTTATTACTATTCATTTCCTGGATTTGCGCGAGAGATCTGCGCGTTTTTTCCATTGTTCCACCTGCACTCTCAATAATTTCTGCAATCGCTGGTGGCGACGGTATTACACTTGGTGTAACATAAAATATTTTACCCTGTCAAACAAAACGAATTTTCACAGGAAGTCGAGATTCAGCGACGTTACATATCTTTATCACCATAAAAATACAACAGTGTGCAAAATTAAAGGATCACTTTTTCGTTCAAGAATTTCTCGCGTTCAAAGTGTTGTAACTTCATGAAAAAACGTTGTAGAATATTCATTCTGGTCTCATTTTAAAGTTCGACCCTTCTACTTTTGAAATCTATTGTTCGTTTCTCTTCAACAAACTATTTTATACTATGCAACGGATTAGAAAGTAAACATACTTTTTTCTTTCGAAAATTTTGCAAATTCATACATTTGTACAGACGTTAGAAAATGTTTTTAATGAATGAAATCAACATAGATTCGAAGACTGGAGTTTCACCTTTAAAACCAAGTTCGAACAATGGCTATAGTGTATTGAGTAGCGAACAGTTTTTGATCTTTTAATCTTGCATGCCAATGTAAGTACACCTATGCAGAGTGTTTCAGTTTAATTTCATCATACAATTATTTTTCGAACTGTTCGTTATTCGAAAAAAATGTTCCCACAATATGTACAGGGTAGATAAAAATTATATACGCATTACAACTGCCATAGCCGGATCCTATACCTCTGAATGAAAAGAATAGACCGCAAAATGGACCTAGACTCCTTTTTTCAAGGCCAACTTTTTCATATTGCATTTTACAGAACTCATTGCGAGGAACAAAAGTTTCAAAGGAACCATAGGTCGCAAACAACGGTTCTCTTGAAAAACAACTTTAGAGCAGGGATTTATGCCAAGAGACTGTACCGAAACCGAAATAATACCGAAATGGATGAAAACCGAATTCGTTAAAATACCGCGTTTAAAAACCTATGATCGGATTATCGCCCAGCGGTGAGTCGTTTTTGGGCGATAATCCATCTCTTTACGTTTCGTATACAAGTCATCGGTTTGGCGCGAGAACTGCTGAAGTAGTCGAACGCATTTGTAAACCTCGCCGCATCAAAAGTTCATCGAACTCGCTGTTATTGTCGCGTGGGCCATCGCATCCTTTCTTCCCGTTAGATCGTTGCCCTAACAAAGGTTGGTGCGGTCCTATCCTTTCAATTTCAAAATCTCCACTCCTTATTCCTTCCGAAACCGATAGCCAACCAGAGTATAAAGAGGGCTGCGCTAATCGTTCGCCTTGGTTCGTTCTCGTTTTCGTTCCGATTCACAATAACACTCTTAGCACCAGCTCTCGTTTTACGTACATCTTGTCATTGTTCACGCGCTTTGGTCCAGCATCAAGCTCTTGATTGATAAACTCTCGATCGACTGATCATCCTTGTTTCAATTCTGTTTCTTCGCGGGCGTCGCGATTCCACACCAACTATTCTCCGCTTTCTGTATATTCTCTATTTTTGTCTCAAATCTTGTATATTTTCCGTTTTATTATATTATATTTTTGCTGCACTGTAATTTCTATTCTATATCTCCGCCTCTCTTCGTCTCTTCATCCTTCCCCTATTCGTCCTGTTGAATATCCTTCGAGACTTACCTCGTCTCATTCATCTTAAGTTCAAACATACCGGTTTCGGTAAAACCGATATTCTACCGAAACCGAAATAAATACCGGTATTTTTTCGGTCTTTCCAATGCATAGGACGCCCAAAATAAAAAGGAACTGTGTGCCGCGTGTCACTTAACCCAGAACCGTCAAGAAGCACAGTCACCTAAATTAGTTAAGTATACACAATATAAATACGTGCCGTCGCAAAACCCTCCATGCGAAGGAACAAGCGCGAGTCCGAATTCAGGTAAACTATCCACCGACGACGTAGTTACCGTGGCCATCATAAAACATTAAACCGTCAAAATCATGCCGCTTTTAAATCGTTGCTTTAGTTTATTAATGCTCTTATACGTATTAATGGAGAATTAATATATTACTAGTTTATTGGTTTATGTGTAGTTTTCCAGTGTCAGCCATAATTCTTAATTGTTTCGTGACTGTAAGCGGGAGATTTCTAATATAATTATATTTTTGATAAGTATATTTTATAACTATTAATATAAAATTTACTAAAATTTGTATTAACATCAATTATTAATAAGACTTGCGTGTCGCGGAATATCTCGTTTATGATCGTGAAGCAGTTAATGTATCCTATACATTGGAAAAACCGAAATTATTACCGGTAAATATATGCAAATAAACCGGTATTTTCATATACCGGTATGACACTGGCATTTCTACGTACCGGTATAAGCCTCTGCTTTAAAGTTTTGTAAACGATTTTAATCTACAATATGTCTACAGGGTGTCCCAGCATTAGGTACAACCGTGGAGGGGGCAATTCTATACGAGAAAATAAACCGAAAGTGCCGAATAATTTTTTTTTTATTCAAATCCACTTTAAAAATCCGTTTTAAGAAGTAGAATTAGTAGGTCACGAACAGACGCATCAGACTCTAATTTCTCGATAACGATGCGCCAACTGAAAACAATTTATTTCATATATTTTCAATTTATTACTTCATGTAGAATGATCCCCTTCATGTTTATACCATTTTGGGTCACTCTGTAGTCATATGAAATAAAATAGTTTACGAGACTTTAAAATTGTTTTTTAAGATAACGGTTAACTGTAAAACCCATTGTTCCTGTCCGACTTCGGTTCCCTGCGATGGGTACTATACGATGTAATAAAAAGTATTCGACCTTGAAGAAAAGGGTCGAAGTCGATTTTGAGGTCCATGTTTTTAACAGATCTCCATTAATCAGGAGATATAGAATCTCGCTATGGTAGTCGTGATATATAATTTTTATACACCCAGTCCATCATAATGATAATGACTTTGTCGTATAATGACATAAACTGTCTAATTTTGTCACGATTGATAGCGTGGATAGTAGTGTAAAATCAATTAAAAGTACGTTAGCAGTGACGTTAAAGACACGATTAGAAAAATTTGTAAAATTAACAACATAAAATTATCAAACATAACCAGTTAGAAATTTGTATTTTTTGAATGTAACTCTTGGATGACGAGATCTGGATAAAAATACAGGACTGCAAACGTTCCATCTAAGCACTATTTCTTTTAGCAGTCAGTATAAATGATTAGTTAATTATATTAGGTTCGATAAGTGGTTTAATCTAATGTTGATTTCACAGTAGTAGATTGAAAAATATGCAAAAAGATATTGAAATGTTAGAATTTCTTCCAATACAATTAATAGATAAATAAAATAAAACAATCACCTTAAGTACTGTTCCTCTGTTCGGGCTTGATAGAGCCTTTTCAATACTAAAATTAAAACTCTTCTCGAATTCTAAATCGCCAAGCATGTATCCACTTTCATCTAAGAATGTGTTCCTTGTGAAACAATCGACTAACCACTGTAACGTGACAATATATTTACAACGTGATAGACAACACAAAAATTTTACAGTTCTTATCGGTGTTGACATCACGAGATGTGTAGCATCCCGCCAACTGGCAGCCATTGCACCACCTAATTCCCGAATTCTCTGTTGGGAAAATAGTATATCATTAGAAATTGCTTAACTCTAATAGCTGTATACATGAATCTCTTAAAGAGTTAGACTACTGTAATGGCCCGAAGAGGCAGGCAATTTTTGGATAGTGACATATTCAATTATGTTGCGGTTTCGTATACTATTTTTGCATCTTATAAATTAATGAAGATGATTCTAAGTGACGCGGAATTAATAGTCCCGGTTTTACAAAAAGTCAAACAGGATTATAGATTATCCGAATCCAAAACACAAAATAGTTCCATTAATTATACTTCAATATTACTTCATTTAAGTATTAATCAAGCCATTTTTAAATTATTGTTAAATTCACTGAATTTCTCACTTCATATAAAATCAATATTCATATAAATCAATATTACTTCATTTATAAACAATAATTCAGTTTATAACTTCTACAATTTCTTTTTAAAAATTTGTTTGTTGTTGCTTAGAGAATAATAGTGAAAATATCCATGAATTTGTGTTGTAATCGTATCCCTACAAATTCAGACATCGTGTACATCGTTTCGAGATAAACGTGATTCAAGTTTAAATCACTCTGTGCACGAGCACCTACAGGAGTTCACTCCGAAGTGAATTGTAATTATGTTTGATACTGAGAACCATGATTGAAACCAAAAAAAGTTCGAAAATTTGATAATTTTACAGTAGCCTAGTCCCTTAAATTAATGCACAGTAAGGTCGCTGTATTTGTAATATAAAATTTGAAATATTTATGAGACAAACAATGTTATAAAAAATATTTATGGAACCAAGTTGAATGACAGAAAGTATTACTTTTGTAACAATAAAATATTTTCTTAGGCTCAATTTTACGATCAAAATGGACAAGAACAACCAAAAAATCCGACTTCGTATTTTAGCATTGTGAAATAAGAAACATTTCTAAAGAGCAGTTCCATTTCGGCTGTTTTAGCAGACTTAATTGAACTTTGATATTTTATTTAGCTAACTGAAACAGTTAAGTTATAAAATTCACAAATACAGATATCTCTTACTGCTATCATTATAGTCATCATTACATCGTTAATGTGCAGATGCTTATGCATCTACAGCACGTATAAATACGTACATATACAGTAGTGCACGGTTAAATTTATTTAGCACTCGAGCGATGATTCAGAGTCACCACTAAAAATATATATTGCTATACCATTATTCAAAATATTGCTTACATTATTGAATATGTTGGTGTCTAATCAATTGCTAAACATTTAAATAGTGTATGCGGTATTATATCAATTTCGTATCCATAAGATGAAAAAAATTATATAGAATGGAATTGTTCTAGGTAGGAAGAAATGTTTAATTTTTGAATTAAAATAGCTCCGAGTGCAAAGGGTTAATTCTCGGAAGCAGGACATCTTGTTTTCCGAGACTGACTCGTACACGGCTCGACAAAGTGAGAGACTCGGCATTTTAAAGGAGGACTGCAACTGAAAAAATTAAACATGCAATAAAGGAAATTTCATTTTCAGTAATTGCCGTCTTACATTTATAATTTTAGTGCCAATGGACAGCCAAGATTCTGACGATTAAAATACATAAGTTCAAACACTATGTAAATTGGACTATTATTATCAATCTAAGTAAAAGTACATAATTATGATGTAGATTGTTCCATATTAAATCGATAGAATTAGTCCGATTTACCTCATGTTCTGACTCATTTTAATCAGAAGAATCTCAGCCATTCATTCACGATATAATTATAAACGGAAGACGACAATTACTACAAATAACATTTTTTTCATTTCATGTTTACTTCCAGTCGCAGCATTATATATGTACAAAATGTACATAGTATTCATTGTCTACCCTTGTCTACTGAGGTAGCCTTGCTAAGCTCAAGCCGTTGAGTGTGGATGACTTATGTAAACCGTGTTGACTTTATGTAAATTTAACCATGCACTACTGTATTAAGCCTGCTGGAAAGTTCAACCACGTTCAGAAATCAAGTTTAACAGATTTGTTATGCTTAAGTAGTGTATACGATGAAAACTTTCTTGATGGATATAATAACCATTTTGTATTTACTTTTTGTGACTTCAATTACAGAGGTTGAACTTTAAAAAATGAACAGTTTTTCTCGACAGGCCTAATATTATTGTTTAACGACAGTCTGTATTAATTAGTTTGCAAAAGTGCAATTATGCGCGAACATCGGCAATGTAGCTGTTATTTCTTATATTCACGTTACCTTTGCATGCTTTCTAGGATTAATACCAGAAAATAATATCCTCGGTTGCTTATCTGGAGACGGAGGATCGGGATTAATGACAACTACGGGCTCATCCAAGCCCAACAAATGTGGATCTTTGTTCAGCAATGGGCCGTCTAGCCGTGGTTTTTTATACTTTCTTATCGAGTTTGGACCCTGACCAACCTGTTTCACTTTATCATAAGACTCTTGAGTAATGTTTATTGGCATTTTCCACGCAGCTGAAAAGGACATCTTTTAGATAATGATACAAATGTGGAAGAAGCGACAAATGGAAAGAGCTAGAATTCTTCATTGTAAAAGAACATAATCAGCGATGTTCACGATACCCATTAAATGAGGCACTAGAGAATAATCCAATCTGAACGGATTGCTGAGACTGTACTGTTGATATTTTGGATTTTCGGTTTGATGCAGGACATTCATTTGCCCGCATAGTAAGTCCGTCAACCATTGCGCATTCACTACTCCAGTCTGCCATTCCCGCGCCTTTTTATATTTTTGGCCGTCGGGTCTGGAATAGCATAAGCGAAGGAATGGTGAAGAGTTACATACACTGCGACCATTTATATAAAGACAATTTCTACTATTCGTTACGCATCCTTCAATGAAACAATTTTTCAATACCCTATAAATTCATTGGTCTTCTATTGCTCTTTCATTGCTATTAACTATCAAAGTTTTCTGGGTGAATTCTCCCTTGTGTCCAAATGAGTTCTATACATACAGTGAAAAAAAAACTATAACTTTTCTAATATTGGATTATACGATTTGAACTTTTTTGTGAAGTTAGAGCAATTAGTTTACTACATGTTGTGAAAAGAAATTTTTTCAAAAATTGCAATTGGTTGGAACTGTATAGAAAATACTAAAAGTTGCATTTCACAACTTTTTAATGTATGGGCTTGTATTGAAAATTTAAAAAATACGTTTTGCAGATCTGTGTCAATTATATACGCATTGTGACAATTTCGTCGCAATCGATTGACACGGCGAAAAACTACAGACATTGAACGATGTAAAAATCGTGAAAAACTGCAATTTTTACCATCTTTAAACGTTTGTAGCTCGTTGCAACGATGGCCGATTTTGATGAAATTTTCAGAGTAGGTACATACGTTTAATCGATACAGATCTATGAAACGTGTTTTCTAACGTGTTTGCATTAAGCTCGGTATGCAGCGACAGAAATAAGGACCAAATCTCTGCTTGCAAAGTATAATTGTAGACATTTGGTCCTAATCTGCATAATCAGATTTTGCTGACTGCGTCAACGTAAAAGATTATAATAGCTACGTACATAACAAATTTACATTAATCATCCTGTCAGCCAAACCTGCTTCGAGCAAATTTTACTTTGCGAGCAAACGGCGCGGCGGTCATTTTAGTGCTTAACACCATGGTTGGAGCAGAATTGTCGACAAATTCAGAGCCTAATGCGTAAACAGGTAGCTCCGTATTTGAGTGTAAAGTTTGCAAGCACAATTCCATGACAAATCCATGTCAAATCGAAGCCAAACCTTGCCTTTGTGAAGAAGGCAGATCGGTCGCATTGAGAGTAGGCCTAATCTTGCTCCAAGAGTAAATATCGGGAAAAATGAGAGTAAACCTTGCTGTAGGAGGGAAAATCGAATTTCATGTAAATTTCTAAATTATATAATTTTAAGTTTAATGTATTTTCGATTTCCGATTTACAGCAAGGTTTACTCCGATTTTCAAATTTCGACCCATCTGTCGCGCCATAGGTACGAAATGTGTCGACAGAGAGGAAATGAGAGTGTTCACGCTCGGGGTTTTGGTGTGCCCATTTTTTCCTGCATCATCTTTAGCATAAATCTGCTTTGGCTGCAGTTAGTTATGATTCGCGCCACAGGCTAAATAAAAATGAAACGGATTCTGATTCGTGCTAAAAATGACGTAGGTTCTGTTCCAGGCTAGAAGATGATGCAGAAAAAAGTGGGGACATCAAAACCCCGGGCGTGAGCACTCTCATTTCCTCTCTGCTGTCAATAAGTTTTGGTTAGCAAATTCGTAGCAAGTAGGGACGAAATCCTGCTTCGAGCATGGTCTTGACACCAAAATGACCGCCTTTTGCTTGCAAACTATAAGCGGCGAAGAGATATAAGTATATTAATGATTCTGAACGTTACCTTCTACAAACGAGTAGAGTGTTGTGCCTGGTAAAGTAATTGGTAACTTTCGATCCCAATGCTTCCAACATATACTTGACTTTGACGCGTTCCTCCCCTTCAAATCCAGACAACGACACTATTTGTTTCCCGCACGGAAGTTCTGTCAAGCTGAATGGCGTTGGGAAATGTAACGCGTGCCAAGGCGGTAGTACCTGCTGTTTAGTGACAACGTCGGACAGCCAGTGGGCACTGACACAACGTTTTCCTTCGCGTAGCGCCTGCACCACTGTCGGATGTTTCTGCGTAATAGCGAGCACGTGGGTGGCCCGGGTGCAGTATTGAGATTCGACCTCACCGCCGTGTCTTTCGATAACTTGCTTCCATATTGATACATCGTTCGGACGTTGTATGTCGTATTCAACGATAACAAAGATACAGCCTAGCAAAAATAGATCTGGTGGCACTGAAAGCACAAATAACGAAACGTTATTTCCGAAAATTGGGACATCGATATTGGGGACAACGGAAGAGAAAGCAGCGAAGAACGACGCATCAGTTCCAGCTGATTGTGTATTGTAATGGGAGGCGTTCAATTAGTACTCATTTAATTTCATTAACCTCTTGCCGTATGATTTTCTTGACAGTTAGAGTGATTAAAACGTCTCTATCTCAAAAAATGTCGTAGAATAGAAAAGAAAATTTATATTTTTTATATGGCTACATTTATTTTAATGATTAAATTTTAATGCAAATTCTAATAAATATGAATGTTACGCCTTTCTTTTTAACTAAAATTTCAATAAAATTTTAATGCAAACGAATCAAATTTTATTTTAGTTAAAAAGAAAGGAGCGTTCACGAGGAGTGTGGCTCGTTAAAATACGGCAAGGGGTTAACATGTTGACTACCAGCGTTTCTTTCGCAAGTCTTCATAGTAACAACCTTCCATTTTAAAAACGACGTAATATTCTCTGATCAAATGGAAACAGAAATGATGTCACAAAAAATGTCATTAATTTGACCTTCTTTTAGGTGAAATACAACATCATGATCGTCATACATGTGTGGGCGCTGATAGAGAATGTGCTCATACAATATGCATGAAATGGTCGATTTCAATGCATATTTATCTACATGTTCTAAAGTAAAGATTGTTAAGAATATTGTTTGTTTGAGTAGTACACATCTAATAGAAATTCACTGATATTAATCATAATTATGATTGCTGTAATATTACTTGTACTCGCACAGAAACAATAATGCAATCTTCCCAAACGACACTAGTAATCAATACGAAACACTTATAATAAAAATAAAAGAAAACAAAACTCTGAACATTTATTTTACGGGAGGATTTGCGTTATTATGATAGCGTTTACACGTATAGTTATGATAGAAAAAAATGATTTGTACAATATCGATTTTGACTTTCTGCTGCTAAAGGGCTACAAATATCTAGGTAGTCACGAAAAATAGATTTTTCTCGAAACTGCATTTATCCGTGAAAACTTTATATAAAAAAATCATAAAAATGACGTTTCTTTATAAATACGAAGAAAACTAATTCTATCGAAGTTTTATTCTGCTCATAAATAATCGAATGGCAGATATTGTACGCAGGTGCAACTACTTTTTAAAAATTATTAAATTCTAGTATGATATTGCTTTTACTAGTTATTTAATTTTTTATTTATATTTTAGTTAATGACCAAAATACGCGTGTAGGAAGTTAGAAGGTTACTAAAGGGGATTTAGTTAAATTTTTCAGACTTCTTTGCATTACTTACTCTTTTTAAATCAAAATTGGCTATAAGTTGTAATTTTATTCTTCTATTTTAAAGCAGTATTTTGCCTCTTTCATACAGAACGGGAATTAAAAAAAATGCTGTTTGATAAAAATGCCAGATGCAAATAATATCTATATATCTCCATCATTTATCGAAAATTTTCAAGGAGTAATGGTTCAAATTATATGTATACTTTCGAATGGTAATTAAAACTATGAATTCGATATAATTTTACATAATAGTTTTTAAATGTAATTGATAATTGTCATTAATGTTTCTAAACGTATGTAAATCATTAACAATAATAGAATCAGACTAATCCCGAATGAAATATTTTACACGATAATAAAAATTACAGTTTTCTTCAAGGAGATCGTGTAATTATATTTCTGGAAAGACCGTGTCATGGAAGGATAAGCCTTATCGTATTATGCAAATTTTTTCAATAGTATTCCATTCTATTCTCATTTGTTGTTAGAACAAAATTACAGCTTAGTTTGAGATCATTTTGTATATCTCGATAAACTACTACCCAATCAATCTATTTTATTAGAAAGTTTGCCAACAATGAAATCAAGGATAATTTGATGATCAAACATCAGGAATGCGAGGACATGTCGATAATTATGAAAAGCATTTAATCCATTGTACTTATAATTTTCAGATAAGTTTTGCGTTTCGCAATTAAAAACGACTGCGTACTAATACAATGTAAATCGATGCGATATAAAATAAGCAATAAAAACAACAGTTTTTATATATAAAACAGTAGTTCTTGTAACTTTTACTGCTATCATAATTACTGACATATATATGTGAGAGTAGTGTGCACAAGAAAATGATGAACGACCATGAATTAAGACTTGGATGAATAAAAAATATTGATAAAGAATGAAAATTGAAAAAGTGCATAGAATCAAGGGTAGAAGTTTTAACGATAAGCAATTTTACTTTTCAGATAGTGTTGTAACCTAAATTAAACAAAATTTCTATTCAGCATTGGCTCTGATGACACTGTTCAACAAATTTCAACTGTTTTTATGTTTCGTTATAACTGTTGGGTGTCCCTTATAGAGTTTTTTGCGCTGATTCCGAATCTGCCCTTAATTTTTTTCCTACACATACAGTTTTTGAGAAACATGACTTTGAAAACAAAAGAAATTTTTCCACTTTAAACAAATATTGTGATGTTATTATAAAAGATATTGAATTGTTCTTTGCAGCAAAAGATTCTGTAGACTTTTCCGAATACAACGATATCCAATATTAATACGTTATGAATGTTTAAACCTGTTTAAACAATCATTAAAGACGGAGAGACACCACTTTTGCACCATTTCTTGAAGATACTTTTCAGTTTATCCCAAAAAATAAGGGTCCAGCGGAAAATCGAACTATACCACGCGATAGAACAGACTTTCATCTTGAGAAACCACCCTTTCAAATTTCCAACGTCGATGTTTTTTTTCGATCCAGAAAGCAAAATATCGTCGCTCGATATGAGTTGCCGTTAGTGGTGCTCTTCCACGAGCGCGATCGTTCGACGGGATACGGCGTGACGATCGCCCGTTCTAGTGGTGATTTTATATGTACGAAACATTCCTATAATTTTTACGATTGAAGCACAAACTATTTATCAAAACTAAAATTTGGTATGATTTTTAAAAAATTGAATGTCTTAGACAGTAGAGGCAAGGTAGAAGGACGGTTTCCAAATTCTCATTCAAGGGATCAAGATCTGTAAGAATCATTTGTTAATTACTGGAATGCAAAATAAAGTCTCTAAAATGCAAAGAAAGAAACTATGAACTTAATAGATCCTCCCCTCGTTATTTTTCTATGCGAGTTATTCAAAACTGGTTTGTATGCGATTCCAACTGGGCAAGTGGGAAATGAGACGTTGGTTCCGCATTGCTTTGTAAGTAGAGTGTAAAGGATTATGTACATGAATCATTCAGAGTGTCTTAATTAGGAATGTGCAAAATAATAAGAAAAGCATACGTTTTAGATTTGGATTGTGTCCGTAGAACTGAGCTTTCGCCTGCGGCATCACCGGGGCGTACTGCATCTTTATCGGAGCCCCGGGTGGTGCTCCATTCGTAATGTTCGTCACGGTTCTCCGCTGATAAGCCGCAAGGAGTTGCGGGTCCTGAGACGGCGGTGGTGGTGGCCTGTGTTGAGCGGTCATTAATCTTAGCTGACCAGCAGCACTACCCTCGGTCGCGCTACCTTGCAATCTATTCGTCAACATATTTGCCAATGCGGTTTTTGTTTTCGCATTGACAACTAACTGTTGGTCCGGTGAAATTTGAACATTGTTGGGCAAAGATGTGAGAGGTGGTTCTTGCTGCGCATTCTGTTGCTGCTGCTGTTGCTGCTGCTGTTGCTGTTGTTGCTGCTGCTGTTGCTGCAGGTGTTGCAATTGTTGCAGTCTCGCCATTTGCTGTTTCTGCATGTGTAACTGCGCTATATGTTGTGGAGTCAAGGGTTGGCCTTGTTGGAACGTCTGACCAGGCTGGGCAGCTTGGGGACCTTGTACGTTTTGTCCGGTTTGCACGATAACTTGGTTGGAAGAATTAATTGGCGTTAAAGCTGGTGGTTGAACGCCCGTGTGTACTGGTTTTTGACCAGGTGTCTGTGCTATTTGCGGCCCTATCATTTGTGGTCTTGGTTGCTGAACCCACTGCAAACCGCCTGGCTGCACTGGTTTACCGGGACTCCTAATAACCGCGATATGGGCTCCTTGTTGCGCTTGGCGATTCTGCATCTGCCTTTGTAACAATAGGTTCTTCTGTTTCTGTATCTTTTGTATAAATTGGGCTCTCTGTTGCGGATCCATTTGTTGCAATTGTTGATGGGTTTGGGCATCCAATTGGATCAACTGTCTTGGTTGTTGAGGTGGTTGTTGAGCCCATTGTCCACTTGGTCTTTGAGCACCAATTTGTTGCTGCTGCTGTCTTTGTAATTGTAAATGATATTGTTGCTGTTGCCACTGCGAATCTCTTTGTACAATAAAACTTTGTTGATTTGGTCCCATTAATGGCTGATTTGGAGGCTGTTGTTGCAACTGACCATCCCTTATAACAAACTGTTGAGAACTTTGAGGCGCTGATTGTTGCAACTGTTGCGAAATTTGCTGGATTTTTTGTTGCTGCTGCTGGTGTAATAATATTATTTGTCGTTGTTCGGTGGTCAATTGTTGCGGAGGAGCTTGCTGCTGATTCAGCTGATGCGCTCCAATCTGTTGGGGCGGTGTAGGAATTTGCTGTTGCTGCGATGTTAATTGCACTTGTTGTTGGACCAGTTGTTGCTGAGGTGTAATTTGCTGCTGTTGCGTTATGTGTTGTTGTTGCGAAAGTATCTGCTGTTGATTCAACTGTTTCTGTTGTTGCGTCAACAGCTGCTGCGGAGACGACAATTGATGTTGAGGTATTTGCGCATTCATCTGCTGCGGTTGCTGTGACATTAGTGGTTGTTGCGCTCCTATTAATTGCGGTTGTGGTGTTAATTGAGGCGACGGTTGCTGGTTCAAAATCTGTTGTTGAGTGTAAGTTGGTTGTTGTAATTGCGGATGCTGTGTAAGCTGCTGCGACATCTGTTGCTGTTGTAGTATCGTATGCTGCATATTCATTTGTTGTTGTTGCTGCTGCTGCTGCTGTTGAGGCGGTACTTCAGGTTGTTGTATTTGTGGCACAGATTTCATTTGAGGTACATTATTTTGTTGAGACGCTTGAGGTAACCAGCCAGTTTGAGTAACATTTTGATCGGATACAGAAGACACGATTGTGGAAGCATTCGATATACTTGTTGTAGCAGTTGGGCGTGAAAGATGTAGCTGCTGCGTACTAACAATATTTTGCCCATTCGTCGAGAAAGGAAGGGTTGCGATAGTTGCGTTATTAGTATTGACATTATGCGATGCACTGGAAGCTACAGGTGGACTTGGTTGATTCCAAGGCATACGTTGTTTAAGTTGTTCCAACATAGCTTTAGTTCTATCTTGTTCTTCTTGCGTAATATTGTTATCTGTATCTTCATCCATAAAACCAGTAATCATAGCTGTGGAACTATTTGGATATACTAAAAGTCTAGGGTGATATTCCACTTCACTTATAATAGTTCCTTTTCTACAGCATTCCGTTACCCAATCTGGGGTTACAATTTGTATGGGGTGCCGTGTGGCAGTTTCATATTTAAGACCAACAGCCCTTCCAATAATTAAATGAGTGCAATACTGGTCTAAACGTAATTGACATTTACCACCTTGTAATGTGATCATTGCCCATAGGCTTTTGCTATCCGCACGGCTTACCTGAGACAAACATGCTCGTACATTCGAAAACAATTGTGCATCTTCGGGTGAAAAATAGTGTGGCCTAGATCAACGGTATCGCTAAGGAAATTAATTACTTTGAACTATAGCTAGTGTTAATTATTATTCATTTAATTATTTTAGTAATTATTAAAACAATGATTAAGGATACGGTAGAAGTTTGTTACATTTAACAGAATATAAAATCCAGTTTTGTGTAACTGCTGGTATTTCATAAATATCCTTCGCAGCGGAAATATCATTTTCCAACGCATCATAACCTGCTATTAGATGTGTAACGAAATCACTGAAATAATTTGATCTTTCCGCGCCACTTTCTTGTAGTAAATTTAATATCTGTAAAGAATTAGAGGTAAAGTTGCCAACGATGTCGGTTCTCTCTGATTTCAATGAGTTTTAGATATCTTTCAACAACATTCTCTTCAAAGTTTTTGGCGGATTGCTTTAGTTTACGAGATACAGTCATATCTCGATAACTCGAATCTCAAGGGAAGAACTAAACTCTTTAAGTTATAGAGGTTTCGACTTATCAAAGTCTTTGAGTAAGAGAAGTGTACCCTACAAAAATTTGATTTGTACGAAAGTTAATAATTTGCTAATTTTATTGGTTTTGAGAAAGAAAAGTTCAATTTCTGGAGATAAGTTATTTATTAATTATATATATTAACTACATAATCTACTCTATAGGTTCTTACATATTACTATTACATATTAAAGAAATCTGTGATTTGACTCTGCGTTAATGAATTAACAGATTGTCGATCAATGGTATTTTCAACGGTAACCAAAACAGAGAATACATTTTCTTCAATATCATTGCATCTTTCTACGAAACTTCGTAAAACTTTTACTTTACTGCTGTTTCAGCTTATTTGCTTATTTGGCTTATTTTAAAGTGCAGTCGAAGGGAATAGACCAAATTTAAAGAAGTTCAAGTTATCGAGGTTTGACTGTATTTGCAAAAGCTTTACTTGTAAATTCATACGAGTGTTCTTGATAGCGGACACTGCTTCATGCGGCAGAAACATCGTAGGCAGGTTTAGGTTTGGGTTATGCTTGGAGGTCAAATCTGAGCCAGCATTTACAAGTAAAGTCTGTTTACTATATACGGTAACCCAGATCTAATCCAGACCTTACGCAAACTTAAAAAAAGTTTTCTGCTAATATCTCAGAAACTAAAGCCAACCGCCAACTATTTCACAGGAAAAAGTTATCTAAAATGTCGAGTTGTATAACATATGTCAAGGTCATCGAAATCGGCGTGGACCCAGATCATAAGCAGCTTTACCAAATTAAAAAAATGCTGGTCTTAAGAATGATTTTTACATAGCTATTAATTATAGACATTAATACACCTACAAATACGAGTTTGTGTTGTGAATAAAGTTAATTGTTTTCCTTTTAATAGTCAATAAATTATGACAATATGTTACAATTGTTATATTAATAATGATATTTATATATCTCATATTTTGGTTAATGGATTCATGCAATAATGGCTAAGATTACTAAACTTTTACTTATTCGATACAGAAACATATTACGTACAAGAACATAAGTGATACAAATATGACTTTTCAAAAATTTTGTATCATGTCCATAGAATGTTGCAATCTGTTAAAATTGACTCCATTTTATAACCTCTACCTCGCGTATTATGATTGGTTTAAGGTAACCGAGAATAATTTACAATTTTCGAACAGTCGCAGTGCATCGATAACAATATCGCCAGATAAAGGGCATTACATGAAAGGGAATGGAAAAACGCGGGAATCGGTGAAATGGCATACCTTAGGATCACCTTCGCCACTGACGTAGTATTTAACATCGGCAAACAGGGCACCATCGAATTTTAATTCTTCGAGGCCGGCCCTTATATCGCCCATCCTTGTCAAATTGTTAACAAAATCACGTTCCCCACATCACAAAAAAGCGGCACCTTTTCTAAAATCACTTTGAAACTGTATATGATATTTGATAACAAAACTCAGCCGCGACGCTTTTGTTATTATTATGATCGTAAGGTTATGTAGCTACATCGGAGTCGAACGACCGTACTTTACGTTCGATATATATCGACGATGTCAAGTGCGCCTGATTTGAACGTCCAAATATGTAAGTATAATAGAGCAACGTAACTGTGAGATAGAATTTGCTAGATATTTTATTTTAGTTTAATTTTTCGAAGTTAAAAGAAAATTTTATCATATTGACGTTGAAAGAAAGAAATAAATTATATCCATAAGAAGTTTAATACCTGTGATTTTATTTCAAAATCCGTTTATTCAATTTAACGCGTAAATAAAAGAATTTAATTTTACAGACTTTTTCTGATGAAGTAGTTAGGTAACATATTTATTTTTATGGAATTTCATTAAATCTAATGTTTACTCCAAGGATAACACAGCGTTGAGGAGTTAAAAAAGAGCACCATTTTGACGTTAAAAGATTTAAAAACTTAATATAATTATTTACTTACAAGAAGTGCAGACTTAGTAGTTGCTAAATTAACCCTTCGCCGGCAATGGTCCTTTTCACTAACACGGTCGACAAATTGGATTTTTGATTTCCAGACTTGATTTTTTATTATTATAAAAAATATTTAAAAAATCAGAAAAAATTTGGAGATACTTGTTAAAGTCTTGAATTCAATATACAATTGGTACTTAAGTTAAATTAAAAAATTTTTTTGCAATAAAAATTCGGAAAATCTGAAAAGTGCGAATTTCTTTTAAAATACAGTTTTGTAGTAAACAAATATTTAAAAAAAAGTTATCGTGTACTTTTACTCATCAAACTACAGTAAAGTCGATATTACTGTCCAACAGCCGTATTTATGGTGGACAGTAAGGTTGGTGTTTTTGTGATCGTATTTTTGTTACTTCAAAGGAGAGTCCGACCATAGAGAAGGTCAGAATGAAATTCAAAGGAGAGTCCGAACATAGAGAAGAACAGAATGAAATTCAAAGGAGAAGCCGAACATAGAGAAGGACAGAATGCGAGTGTCTCTTTCTTTCCCATACGCTGTCCTTCTTTGCGACCGAAACATGAATCGTCGATTTAACCACTAAATACAATTGGAATTATATCGTGTTTGGTCTTATATTAATCAGAAAAATGCCAGAAATACGATAGTGAAATTTGGCACTGGACATAGAACCTGGTACATATAAACAAAGGACAGTAATATCGACTTTACTGTATAACTTTTCGAAAAATCGCAAAATTTGTCAATCTTTTAAATAATATAATTATTTTGTGGTTTAAAGTTGCAGAATTATTTAGTGGATATTACTTCTTATTGATGAATATTGTAAGGCATTATTTTGAAGAATATGGTTGAAATTGTTTTATAAAAATGAAATAATATTGTGAACGCTGATTCCCAGATAGCACAAAGCCAGATGCCAGCCGCAAGATGTACATACGTCTTAAAGACGTATCTAAAGTCGTTTTCCCGTATTTTACTTGTCTTTCACTCGTCTTTAATACGTCTTTGTTTCAAAATTTCCGTCTTACAGACAGCTTTTACACGACTTTTTCGTGACTTTTAGACGTCTTTTTGTTTGTCTATAAAGCTGCCTAAAAGACGTCGGTTTAAGACGTCTTTTTCAGACGTCTAAAAAGTCGCCCAAAAGACGTCGGTTTAAGACGTATAAAAGGCGCCCAAAAGACACCTACAATAATCTTCAAAGGGTATAGCCGGATAAGATGGTCAGAAGTGTCCTTGAACCGAATTTTATCGACGATACGTCATTCGATAGGGCATCATGAAAAAACATACCGTGCAAATTTTCAACCCTGTATTTCGATCAGGAGGGTAGTTATGGGGTAAAATCTAAAAATCAGTTTTTGGTCTATTTTCCCTAATTAATGATGTTTAAAAATTCTGAGAAAAATCTGACAGATGTCGAGAACCCAAATGCATACTTTCCAATTGGTTTCAGATTTTTAAATTGAAAATCCTGCTTGTAAAAAATCAAAAACCTCAAAAAAATCGAAAAAATGCAGATTTCACATAGAAGTTCTAGAGTGTCCACGTTTATATTTTTACAGTACCTATATATTGTTATAGTTATTGTTCATTAATTTTTCCAGATTTTTTAGTTTGGTGCGTCGTTGTTAAAAAAAATAAAAATCGATTTTTTTCGACGTTTTTTCCGCGAAGAACTAAGCTAACCTTTAAAATTGTTACATTCTACTCATTCTGTAAGTCTGTCGGGCACTGATAAACCTTCAACATTGCTCAAAAGTAATTAAACAACGAAATAAACTTAATTAGTATTTTCCTATGTCAGGGCATAACATCTAAAAGTGTTAAAGTCTACTTTTTTATTATTTTTTATTATTTTTTATTATAGTCTACTTTTTTTTATTTGATCAATTCTGTTTTTTTATGTCTAACTATTGTATATAATAATCAATGGTATTTTTGTAGATTTCTTTTAGAAGCAACATTTAAATATTTAAAAAATATATTAAGGTAATATTCGCAAACAAAAGTTTTGGAGCAATTGATATTATCATCAATTTTTAGTTACGCATCTTCTTAATTAATTAATGTATAGAATACTACTTTATATACACTGCTTGAGGGAATATTATTCCACTTTGTCTTCGAAAGTACCTTATTACAATTGAGAAATTTTTATGCCGTTGCGTTGGCGGGATTCGAACTCGGGAATACTGTTTTACTGGATGATGTAATTCTTCGCTGAGCCATGCGAACCTATATTGTCAAATTCATTACTTTTTATTCTTATAAAGGCTCAAATCATATCGAATCATGTAATTATTAGAAGAGATAAACTTCTATTAACCCGGCATTGGTAAGGTGGGAAAATGTATCGAAAGTGGTATCGAAGGTGGGGACTCACAGACCCACCGAAATAATATATTGTATTATAGAAATAAGTACCTTTTTCATGAATATAAGATTAGGTATTGCTTAAGAGGCTTGTAATTTTTCAGAGTAAAAACACAGATCCACGAAATTAAATTTTTAAATATACTCAGGCCCGACTCGCTGTCACGCGTTGTTACAATGTTACAATCAATCTAAAATCTCTGGGGTTTGCGAGACCCCACCTAACTAACGGCGGGTTAAAAATGAAACCTGAATATTTGAAGGTTCAAATGATACACTGTCATAAATTGTTATAAATAAATATATGTACTAGTGCACTACTATATGTATAATATAATACTTGTATACGATTATACTACATATACCTAATAATGTATCTATGTAATAATAATAATACATCTGTTTATAATAATTATGATATTTTCACAAAATATTTTCAGTATCATTCCGAGAAATAGGAAACGTAAGAACCAGTATCTTAATCATTGCACAGCAAACTTGTGACCGTCATAACATCTCTAAAAAAATTGAAGTTCCTCAGTCCCGGAAAAATCCTCTTTTATACGTCTCATTTCAGTCGTAAAAACAACGTCGCCGAAAAGACGCCTTATGTAGACGTGTAAAAGACGCCTCTTTGGAGCCGTCGTTTTTACGGCAGAAATGAGGCGCATAAAAGTCGCCTTTCTTCGGCTGTAAAAACGACGCCACCAAAACGACATTTTTTTGGACGTATAAAAGGCGTCTTTTTGAGACGTAAGACGTAAAGACGTAAAAAAGACGAGAGAACGACGACTTAAAGTCGTGTGCTATTGTAGGGATACGCACGCGCGTGTGCGTTTGCTGGTGTGCACGAGCGGTACATCGCGGCGCGGTGGGCAACGGTGAGCGCAACATAGTTGCCGATCAGGGAGTCCGATGTTTGCCTCCGAAAAGACCGCTGATCCCATCACCGTGGAACGGCAGCCGTCAAAGACATACATGGTGATTGGTCGGTTTCGGTGACAAGCATCGAATATAAAATGGACGGCTGAAACGTCCACGAATCAGTCTGAATGTCGCCGTCAAACACGCGCCGTTTTAAATAAAGAAGTTTTGACTCAACCCTCTCGAAGTTTCTCCTCCTACACTATCTGGGTTCATTACAATTATAAAAATATTATAAAATATATGGAAAGTGAAAAGGATATTTAAATTTAGTGTACAATTATTACAGTACAATATGTTCTATGCTCTTCGCATACTGCCGTTTTACATCGGGCACAACAATAAAGGATAATGTGTTATACATTACAAAACAAAAATTGTTTATGAAAATGTTCCATTATGTCTCAAAAGATTAATGTGGCCGGCAATCTGGGTAGCTGAAGGCACTGTGCTTATTTTACCTTCGTGTTATTCATAAATAAATTAAACGAAGTACCAGAAGTCAGATCCTTATAAACACATAGACGTACATTAGGGTGGACCTTATTTTTCGACCTCCGAATTTTTTCCAAGACACCCCCCAGAATTGTGAGAACTGTTGAGAAAATGATCTGGAAAAAATTTGGGCCCGATTGGATCATGGAAAACCGGCGCGCAACGATTTTGAAATTTTTTTTTTTTAAATCTTGACATAAATATAGGTTGGAATATGTCGTTGAATTTGTCTTTTTTTTCTCTGTAAGAATCCGTATCTAGCATTATGGGTTGTTAGTTGAAAAAATATCCGTACCTTAAAAATTTGAAAAAATGACCTTGAGAAAATTTTGTATTCTCTGATATTATATTCGCCTCCTTATATACTACAACTTTTGTTTGAAGAGTTTTTTCATATATACATAACTGACAGAGATATAATTGATTTTATTTTAAACGTTCATACATAATCTTGTAGAAGAAAAATGAACCAAAGTACCCAGGTGTTCAAGGTACATTTTAAATTTTATCTGAAATATATAATAGTTGTAGTTCTGCTAATACTACAGTTTCTTTAACAGTTAATTCGTATATTTTTTGGAATTTTAGTTTTGAATGCCTTCCAAGTGCAACTGTTCCGTCGTAAATAACCGTAGTCCTTCACAAAGTTCGCATATCCTTCGTAAAGAATAGCAGCACATTGGGATGGGAAACTGTTGCCAGCTTTAGAGGATAAAGGGAAAATTGATCGATTATCTGTATTGATTACTTGCAGTGGTATTGAACAACTAAAAAAAGTGCAAGCACTATGTTGTGACACAACCTCATCTAATATGGGACGTTTTCAAGGCGCATGTGTTCTTCTTGAAAATCTATTCGATAAACAATTGATATATTTTCCTTGTCGGCATCATATATACGAAATTATATTACGAAGTGTATATGATGAGAAATTGGAAACATCATCGGGGCCAAATGTATCTATTTTTAAACATTTTCAAGCTGTTTGGCCCCAAATTAATAAATCAAATTTTATAGCAAGAATTGAGGACGAGTACGTCCATCAATCTATTAATAATATTAAAGAAGTGCTGGAGTTTGCGATGCAAACTTTAAAAAGCGAAAAGCAACCACGGGAAGATTACCGAGAATTTATAGAACTTGTAATAATTTTCTTAGGCGGAAATTGTGCCAAAAATTACGTTTTTCGAGCTCCGGGAGCTTTCCATCACGCTCGATGGATGGCCAAAGCTATTTACTGCTTAAAAATATATTTATTTAGAACGGAATTCACCTTGACCAGCAAAGATGCCATTGGAATTCGTGACATCTGTATTTTCCTTGCGAATTTATATTTAAAAGCGTGGATACGAGCTCCATTTGCAACAGAAGCTCCGCGGCAAGATTTGGAGTTCCTACAAAATTTATACGCTTACCATCAAGATGAAATAATAAGTCGTACTGCGCTGAACAAATTAATTAATCATTTATGATATTTAGCATCAGAAACGGCTGCATTGTCATTTTTTGATAGTGCCGTACCACATGAAACAAAAATACAAATCGTAGAAGCAATGAATACCAGTGCAGAGAGCGATGGCAAAGAAAGTATAAAGAAATTTACAATCTGTCCAGATGAAGTACAGAAATATATAGACAAAAAAATAAACCATTTCATTTCTCCACATTCCAAACGATTGTTTGAAAAATTTTTAATACCGACATCATTTTTGGGAAAAGATCCTTCCACATGGAATAATGGCTCTGATTTAAAAATTGGGATGAACATAGTTCAAGGACTGAAGGTGGTCAATGATACCGCTGAACTGGGTGTTAAACTGATGGAAGATTATAATCAAATTTTATCAAGAAACGAAGAGGAAAAACAATATATACTACGAACTGTGATGGAATATCGAAAGCAGTATCCTGACGCCCCAAAACAGAGTTTGTCAAAGGATTTTTAAAGATTTTTTAATATAGAGAGAAACACCTAATCAATCGCTTCACGATTAATTACATTTTTAACACGCATTGAAGACTGTTTGTTAACTGAGAGTTCTTTGGAATTAGCGTCTAGGGCAGGATCTGCTTAGTCTTACCGAATGTCCACAAGCAGATCTAGGACGAAACGCTTAGTGATACATAATTTAAAAACTTACATGATTGTATCAAGAATTGAGACACGATTTGCTGGGCCCTACTGACGAGTCTGCCAGCAAATCCGGGACGAAATACTTTGATATCAACTCTTTTCGTAATTTACATATTACTTATATTTATCATAATAATTTCATAATAACTTCTTTTTCCGCTATTAGAGCTGTTTTTCTTTTGTAGATTGGAGCGTATTAATGAATGTATTTAATATCTCTGTCAGTTATGTATATATGATAAAACTCTTCAAACAAAAGTTGTAGTATATAAGGAGGCGAATATAGTATCAGAGAATAAAAAATTTTTTCAAGGTCATTTTTTCAAATTTTTAAGGTACGGATATTTTTCCAATTAACAACCCATAATGCTAGATACGGATTCTTACAGAGAAAAAAAAGAAAAATTCAACGACATATTCCAACCTATATTTATGTCAAGATGTAAAAATAAAAATTTTCAAATTTGTTGCGCGCCGGTTTTCCATGATTCAATCGGACCCAAATTTTTTCCAGATCATTTTCTCAACAGTTCTCACAATTCTGGGGGGTGTCTTGGAAAAAATTTTGCAAAATAATTTTCATCAAGTATAGCTAAGGTCCACCCTAATACACATACACGTTTTCTAACAGCATCAACTACTTCGAAACAGGGAGTACTCCTCCACCCATCCGTCTACTGCCCGCCGCCTGTGCGTCCCCAGACAACAGGACACCCTTCCTTGAACGGCGAATGCCTCGAAAGCTCGAGCGGCGCGGCGCAAGCCCCGAGTATCCTGCCCCGAGATGCACGCGCCTCCGTGATTGCTTCGGCCCGAACGGCTCGACAGGTGAAAGCCCCTGCGTATCTCCGCCAGCACAACGCTCCTATGAGGAACGACCGCGCCGCTGCTACACGCGGAAATCCTGCAAACCGGGATCTCCCCCGCCCTGAGGGCCATCGAGATAAGCGACAGCTCCGACCGAGAGACCTGCTGCTGAAGATATGGGCAACGGGGACTCAACGGGGTTCATACCGGTAGGGCCTACAGTCTCCACATCGAGATGCTACTCGACACCGGTGCCACGCGCTCTTATCTCCTCCAGGATGTCGCCGAGTGATGCCGAGAACAAGGGGCGAGGATCAACCCCAGGGAGATGACAGTCCGCATCGCGTACGACTCTGCCCTCGCACTAGACGGCGAGGTAGAGGTCATCGTCGACCTCTACGGCAGCACGCTGGCCATAATATGCCCAGTACTGCCAACCGCCAAGTACTGTCAAATGCTGATTGTGGTCGACACGCTCCGAGCTATAGGAGCATCCCTCACCCTCGGCCCACACACCTGGACATTTGAAGAAGAGGCTGGTGCCATCGACGACTCTGAAAGGCAATCCCGATGACAACTCCAAGCACTGCTGGAGTTGATCCGACTGACCACGGCGGAACGGATCAAACAGCAGTACACACCCCGAAACTCGGCCACGCAGGAAATAATCAACGAAGAGGTCGACCGCATGCTATGGGACGGAATTATCGAACCGTCCATCAGCCGATGGAGGTCACCAGTCGTGATCGTCTGTGAAGCAAGCGGCAAACCGCGTTTTTGCATCGATTTCCGGCGCGTCAACAGTGTTACGGAAAAAGACGCATACACGCTGTCCCAAGTCCAAGCCACCCTGGAGAAACTGCGGGAGGCCTGCTAAATCTCCACCATCGATCTGACCAACGGACCCCCGACAGCCGTCTAATCACCGCATTCACGGTGCCGGGAAGAGGGTTATACCAATTCCGAGTGATGCCGTTTAGGTTTCACACCGTCCTAACCACGTTCCAGCGCTTCCTCTACACGGTTATCGACCCCCAACTAGAGCCGAAGGCATTCACATATATCGACCATGTTATTGTGCTCGGGAAAACCTTCGACGAACACCTAAAGAACGTCCGGGAGGTATTGCGACAGCTCCAGCAGGCACGCCTGCGCATGAATCCATAGAAGTGCCACTTTGGCCGAACCGAACTCCGCTACCTGGGCCAACTGGTGACCAACCAGGCGTCTACACCGACCTAGAGAAGGTTCAGGCCACTCAAAGCATCACCGAGCTAACATGCCTAAAAGAACTCCGCCGCTTCCAGGGGATGGTATCCTGGTATCGCGAATCCGACGACCCACCTCGCCGACACCGCCGAGCCGTCAGATCAAGTCATGCAGAAACGCCGCGGTTGGAGTTGGGGCGAGGCCGAATACACGCCTTCGAGACCCTGCGAACTCAGCTGGCCCAAGCACCCGTCCTGGCATGCCTCCACTTCGATAAACTGTTCACCCTACAAACAACGCCAGTGGGCACGGACTCGGGGTGGTCCTGACACTGGAGACGATGGGGAAGAGAGGGTCATCGCATACGCCAACCGCCCACTAAACGGCGTAGAAAGAAATTACTCCGTCGTCGAACAAGAGTGCCTTGCAGTCGTCTGGGAAATCCGGAAGATGCGTCCTTACCTGAAGGGTTATCACTTCTTCGTCGTCACCGACCACCAAGCCCTCCAGTGGCTACGAAAGTTGGAAAATCCTTCCGGTTGGCTTCGTCCGCTGGATACTGGAACTCCAGCAATACGACTTTACCGTCAAGTACCGCCGCGGCGAGCAGAACCGCGTAGCCGACGCCCTTTCATGCTAACCAGAGGATCTAGGCCTCTACGAGGGTACTACTAGGGTACACCCCGACTATCGATAACACCAGGGGAAACTATATCGGCACATGCCACACACCGCGGGACTACAGCCCGACTAGGAATGGAAGAGGAACGCCCTAACCGCCGAACGACCCACTATCCTAAGCCTAATGCATGACGACCCAACAATCGCCTGGCTCGGACACCGGTACCGTTGGCCCCGGATGCGGAAAGATGCCGCAAATTATGTCCGTCGCTGCCACAGCTGCCTGCAATACAAGGCCATGCAACAAGCCCTGGCGGGGGAAATGTCGACCCTTGCCCTGGGACCATGGGACGTCGCCTCCGTCGATCTTGTTAGCCCGTTATCGCGAACCAGTCAAGGGTACATCACACTGGCCGTTTTCCAGGACAAATTCAAGTCGACAAGCAAACGCACTGGCAACACCGCCGTACACCCTGCGGTGCAACCCAGTGGAACGCACGAACCAAGTCATAAAGACCATGGTCGCCCAGTTAGCCGCCGACAACCATCGGGATCGGGACCAGACCGTCGCCGCTGCCGTCTTCGCCTGCAACACCGTGAGACATGGGGCAACCGGGATGATCACCGCCTACCTTGTTGTGTGTGCGCTTTCCGTAATGCACTACAGTTAAACTCGCACGGTGATAAAAATTAGTGGACTGTATTGATTTGTTGGAACCTTGTTTATTTAAAACTTGACAGAGTGGAACGTGATAGTATAATATGCTTAGTTGCGAAATCGAAGTGTTTATGTTCTAATACATGCTAGTCTGTGCTAGTCTGGTTGATATGTCTTGTCGCTATGTTCCTTGGTAGTCATGAGCGTGCTTGCCGAACATCGATATTTAAGGTGAGTTGTCAATAGGGTGTGACTTGCACTGGACCAATGACAACAGATAACCTTTTGGAGGCAGTGACAATTTTCTAACGATGACCACCGCCCACGCTGGTAAAAAGGCGGTGGAAAATTGGTGGTGGAAGGGAGAGACGGAACCTTCGGCAAGCCACGTGTTGGCGGAAAATGAAGGGACTCGGGCCTGGTCGCAGGTACGGCCCGTTCGGTAACGCGTGACAATAAAGCTAAGTGATTGTAAAAAAAAGGACGAGACGGCAATGTCAGAGGTAAGAACCCAGGAGGTGCACGTGTAAAACAGCTGTGGAGCTAATAAATAACTTCCCGAGTCTTAATCCTCGGAGCGAGGAGATTCCATGTTCCCGCTTGTAAAGTAATATACAAAATTCTGTTCTCGTCACATTTGTTCGCCAAATGTGCGAAGCGGACACTTCGTTAAAAGGCTAATAAAATGACCTTCGAGGGTCACGCACAAACGCTACGCGACATACCTAACGTACGGCTGAGAACTCGCGATGCGCGGGACACTAAACCGCGCCTCCATTACGCCCCACTGAACCGAGCGTCCGCCGTCGCTAGCCATTAGGCGTTCCGCTAAACACCAGTAATAAGCCTTTAGATACTAATTGTAAGACTGTGAACGAGAAAAGTATTACGGCATTAAACGCCCTAGTCAAAACCAACTCCTGCGATTGCTCATTCGCGGCTAAGGGACCCTCGACGACTGGCTCAGCCGGTACACCCTCCCATCTACCGAGTATTACAAATGTTCCGAACAAAAGGTAATTATTATTTACGCGTCTACAAAAATTTCAAAAAAATATCTTTTTCGACCATAAGTAAAGGTCACCTTAACTCCTTAAATATTAAATTGTACTTTCAACTTCATAATGTTGTAGTAACATTATGACAAATACAACGACATATAATATTATGATTTTGAGCCTACAAATAACGTTTTAATAGTTTTTTCTGGCTTTTTGGGACAAATACCCTATTGTGCGTCGTGATACGGTTGGCAACGTTTGCGTGGAATAATTATAACAGACATTTCTTGCAGTTGCGCATATGCCAATGCTAAAATCCTTATTTATGAAATCATTCAAATTAAATACAAAACAAAGGTAAGTAATAATCGGTAAAGCGGAAATAAGATAACCGCAATAATAACTATCTGTCAGTACCGGATTAGTCACATGTCCGAACCGTCATAGAAGGACAAGATAGAATGGTAAGACAAGTCTTAATCTGGCGACTCTAAACAGGACTGATGGGCACTGAAACTCATTTGTTTTAAAAACAAAGCCTTAAATGAAAGAATGTTGTTCATTATTTGACTTACAATTAGTTTTATACGCGGAATCACTACTCGTCCAGTTGTGACGGTTAAGTTGCACTTCTGACGCGAGACTTCCCCTCCAACCACCGCGTCCGCTGAACCACTCACACTTTCCGCCAGCTTGCGACTTGCGCGGCGTCGCGCGTCGTGCCTCCACCGCGACGAGGCGTTTACTCGCGAGCGAAAGTGAGTGGTGAGAAGGATATAAGGCCGACTCTGACGCCGAGTCGAGGCAGCCAGACGAAGAGCCGAAGCGTACGCCGACGTTCCTACTCCGGGCCCCAATTTGGTAGCTTTATCAGATGGTGTGACCAAAAATCAATTTGGTTTGGGGACACATTTGGGGATACATTTTCAGTAATGGTACACCAATTTTTGGTGGCGTCTCACAGTCACCATTCGAGTGCTAAGGGTTAAAATAGTTAAATAATAGATTTTAGGAAAAAATCACTAGGAAATTGTTTAATAGCTTAACAATAAAATCCCCCCCCCCCCCCCCGTGTGGGGCGTGGGCTCCACGTTGGGAAACAGTGAGCTATACCCTTTCACACACACAATAACGAGATTTTAAATTATTTCTCTACATAAATATAAGTACTACTAAATGAAATAAAGAGTATATATTTAATGTAAGGTGGTTCGGATCCCACCGTAATAAATAGTAGGTCCCGCTGAAAAGGCGATAGGGAGAGTGGAAAGAAGGGAGAGATTGGTAAATGGATTTGAAACCCTGAGAGGACCAAATAATCATATCAATCATATTTAATGTTTTTGTCACACACATTACCTGTTTCAGTAATGTCGCGGACTAGCTCCCATCGTCTGTTCCGAGCAGGGACAGAGATCGTGTAGGGAAAGGATGCCGAACGTAGAAAAGGACAACTACTAAACACGGACCGCGCTCGGCGACCGAAGCAGCTCCAGCTTCTTGGCCCCTCGCAGGGATGCCTTCCCCCTCCAAGGGAAGAGTAGGCAAAGGGACAGTGATCGTTGAGATCCTCAGAGACCTAGATCGTAACTTTACTGTTGTAAGATAATTAAGCAATTAAGCTTAGCGGTATGTCAGGTGATTGAAACAACGCAACACTTGAAAACATTGTTTACTTTATTGCATACTCTTCTTCATTCGCGGAATAGGTACATGTCAGCGTCTAAAATGCTTTTCGCTGTATAGTCCCTCGAAACTGTTACGCATTGTTTATTCTTTTCTATTTCTTCGTTTTGTTCGAACTTGCGGAATTTCTCTGTCACTCTCGCTCTCATCCTCTCCTCTCTTCCTAGTTATCTTCCTTTTCTTATTACTCTCTCTCTCTCTCTCTCTCTCTCTCTCTCTCTCTCTCTCTCTTTCTCTCTCTGTCTCTTTTTCATACTCAATCGTTCTAATATATTATAACCACACATTTCCTATTTTCTTTAATCATTCTTTAAATTAACATTCACTCTGTTCCTTTCGTTCATAGATAAATAAATTATAAGCTAGTATGTACAAGATCTTCATAGATTTACTCTTATTTAGTAGTCATTTGTCACTTAACAGATTTATTCATTTTGTAAAGACTCTAGAAATATTGAGCTTGGTCTGGTCAGTATACGTCATATGTATATTCCCATTAACATTTGTCGACTTGTGTGTGTATATATACATATTTTCGAAAATTATGTTATTCATTACTTTGTAGTACCGAATATTCATCTGTACGATTGTGGTTCATCTTTTCAGCAATTTAAATAACTGAGGTAGGAAAGGGAAATTAAGAGTTGCGCAAATTTTAGACCTTCAAACAGTTTGCAGAATCGTTAAGTTGAACTTTGGTTATTGTAAAATTAAAACAAATCGTTTGTAAATTTGTATGTACATGAATATTTGTTTTTGTGTATGTTCATATGCATGTGTCCTGTATGTAGATACGTGTGTGTGGGAGCGTATCGTTTTGTAAGAACAAATTCATAATTATTTCAATCTCATTAACAAAGATTTTAAGGGGTGTTCAGTAATATATAGACTGGCTAGCTCAATAAACAAAAAATCGTAACAATAATTAACACTAGTTGCTACAACTGATGCAAGATGCATTGGTACCATGGTGATTCAATAAACTTATTGATGTCTGGTATGGAATGAAAGCTTAATTTTATAATTTAGTTTAATTTCCGTCTCGTGTACACAATTACATATTTAAGTGGGTGCTTAAGTTTTAATTTTACATATTCCAAGTATAATATCCTGTCAGGCACCTGTGATTATTTACAATTCAAGGACTGATCAATTTAAGTGAAATATTAATTCAAAAGAAAAGAGATTTTAAAAGTGCTCTTAAGACGATATTCAATTCTATCGGATGTTAAACTTGAACAATAATGATATAAATCGAATAAAACTGCAATAAAATAAGTAACGATTATTGAATTAAGAGGATAACTATATAATGTGTTGTTTGTAATAGAGTAATGTCCCATTCTAAGTCAATTCAAGGTTCTGTGTTGTGACATAGATTGAAACAGGACACTATTTTTTTGTGGTTTCGTCGACCGCGCTGAACGTAGAAAAGGACCGTAAGTAAACACGAACCGCGCGACCGAAGGCGCAACAAAAAATAGCGTATCGGTGAGACGATACTAATGCAATACCGAAACTTCTTTACTTTTTACTTATTTTTAATGAAATTTTACCAATATATTTGTGACATTTTTCTGATAAAACTGACAAACAAGATACAACTTGGCCCACATTTACGGTACATGTAAAGCATAACTTCCAATTTAAATAAACAACTTATCATCTCGAAAATTATGTTCTCAAAGAATTAGACTAGAATTTTGCAAATTAACGGAGCTACAGCTCGTTGGAGTTTTTTCAACGACTCATTTTAATCAGAAAAAGGTGACAAATGTCTTGAGAAAGGTTGTATAAGAAGAAAGTTGAAAACAACAAATTTAGCATCGCAATGGTAGTTTAAACATTACAATAAGTTTTGAATTTTTGCCGATCGTCGCGGTCGCTGTTTCTCTTTCTTTTTCGCTCGCTATTCTCTTCTATGTCCTAAAGTTACTCCATAGTGTCAATTAAACCACTGAATACAGTTTAAATTATATCGTGTTTATTGTCATTTTAATAAGAAAAATACCACAAATAAGTTAGTGAAAATCCCATTAAAAAATAATGAAAACTAAAGAAGTTTTGTAAGTGGCTGATTAGTGGTTCACGCCGATATACTCGACCCGGTATCGGATTACGCGGCATGCTTACACTGCTCGACGACCGAGGCATCTCGAGCTTTTGGCCCCTCGCGGGGTATGCTCCCCAGTGGAATGGGTATAGAATGGGACATTACTGTAGTTGGAATGGAAGAGGAGCAACTATGCTTTTTATAAGCTTGGTAATATAAAGTGTGAAGGTGAATCTCTTAACTGTAACGAAGTTTTATTGTTTTCTTGCTTCAAAAATTCTTGCTTGAGAAAATTATTTTATGGAGAAATCTCAACTTTAATTATTTTCAAACATGTGTCGAGACATTATAATTTGAAACGTTACTAAATAATTAGAAACAATAAATAATGCGTTATAAGTTCCAACAAAAGATTTATAATGTCACAGAAGAATAATATTATTAGTCGCCAAAACATTCTTACTCAAACAAAAACAGGTATGCTGTACTTTAATATACCGAATCCAAACTTAAAATCAGAATTTATTTATCACACCAGGTTTTCAAATTTCGTTTTCGTTTCACAATTTTTTTGGAGTAAGTAACATTTATTTCTTCGTCAAAATAATGAAAATTACTGTTCAAAATGTTTGCTTCGGTAAAACAATGAAAACAAATAGTTCTCATCACTGTTACACATAAATAATTTAAAATTAAATTGAATGTACCTTTTATCCTTTACAACCTTTGTAACTTTTTATCACAATTACAAAATTTTCTGAAAAATGCCCTCTTATAATAGAAATCGTCTATAAATTAATTTCATAATAACAAGCAACAATGGAGCAATTTCATTGTCAGATAAAAGTAGGAAATATCTTTTAGTTTGTAAAACAAAGTAGAGAAGAAACATAAAGAACGTGATAGGACATTTTTATTGGTTACAACGTATATACAGGGTGAGGCGCTAGAAACAGGCCACCTGAATAACTCGGTTGCTATTGGTGTTAGGAAGAAATGCATCGGATGGAACTTGCTTGGTTTCGAGGGGTCATTAATCTGATGTTAGTAGCTTTTTTGTATGTGGACGCGTAAAGGACATACGAAGGTCACCTTCATTTTTTAAAATGGAATAGTATGTTTTTTTATGTACTATCGGGTAGAGCCTTTTACGACGCGTACAATGACCTATGGGTCAAGGTCATTCGTGGTCTGGGTTAAGCCAATTGCGATGGAAAATAATTTACTTTGAGGAAATGATCGAACACTTCCTTGCCGCCTCTGGTTGTTGATATTACTTCATCTCTGTCTCGTAATCTCTTGTTATGGGTCGTTGAATGAAAATAAACATTCGATCGCGCTGTACGCTTCACCTGTTCATACGATTAGTCGTTTATGAAAATCTCTGCCGAGCGAAGTGCATCTAGGTTTCCGAAATGCGTTATTCGATAACGGAGAAAGTGGATATGGTTTTTGTTTATGGGGAATGTCGCCAAATTGTAAGAGAATCAGTCCGTTTGTATGCTGAACGGTTTCCCGAGCGTGGCAGACCCTCGCGATCTGCCCTCACGAATGTTATTAAAAGTTTTCAAGAAACTGGAAGTGTAGGTAACAAAATACAAAAAAGATCCAAGACGGTAACTAACGATCGAAATACAGTGAACATTTTAGCAGCTATAACACGCAATCCCCATGCCGGTACAAGGCAGCTACCATGTGCAAGTGGCATCGGTCAACGAAGCGTTTTACGAATATTACATTTAAATAAATTGCATCCATTTCATGTTTCGCTTCACCAAGAATTACATGGGAATGATTTTCAAAACCGTGTAAATTTTTGTGAATGAGGTCTGCGTAAATTACAGATCGATCAGGCGTTTTTGACTAGAGTTTTGTTTTCGGACGAAGGCACATTTACAAACTGTGGCCAAGTCAATCGTCGTAATATGCATTATTGGTCAATAGAAAATCCGCGGTCGCTGCGAGAAGTGGATAAACAAAGACCTTGGTCTGTAAACGTTTGGTGCGGACTTCTTAATACTGAAATAATTGGCCCTTATTTTATCGATGGCACATTAAACGCTTCGAGATATAAACACATTTTAACGTAAATTTTACCACAGCTGCTAGAAAATATTTCGCTTCGCATACGGCAAACTATGTGGTTCCAACAGGACGGATGCCCTGCTCATACCGCACCGATAATAATTACTCAATTCCTCAACGTGAAATTCGGAGATCGTTGGATTGGTCGTGCAGGAAATCATAAATGGCCTGCGCGTTCTCCGGATTTAACACCTCTGGACTTCTATTTCTGGGAAAAAATTAAAACAGCAAGCGTATAATGAGATACCAACAACTAGAGAAGACATGAAAGAGCGTATAAGAAGAGTTTGTGCCGCGATAAACCCAACTGAAATTCAACAGGCTGTATTATCCGTTAAGCAACGCTTAAAAGCATGCATCGATGTTCAAGGTCGACAGTTTGAACACTTGTATTAGTCGTGTATTACCGTTAGATACATAAATCACCGATGCTCGATCATTTCCTCGAAGTAAATTATTTTCCATCGCAATTGGCTTAACCCAGACCACGAATGACCTTGACCCATAGGTCATTGTACGCGTAGTAAAAGACTCTACCCGATAGTACATAAAAAAACATACTATTCCGTTAAAAAAAATGAAAGTGACCTTCGTATGTCCTTTACGCGTCCACCTACAAAAAAGCTACTAACATCGGATTAATGACCACTCGAAACCAAGCAAGTTCCGTCTGATGCATTCCTTCCTAACACCAATAGCAGCCGAGTTATTCAGGTGGCCTGTTTCTAGCGCCTCACCCTGTATATACATATATATGATATCATGAAATATTAGCAGAAGTTGGTGAAGTTATCAATTTTATAAATATGAACTATTTCATAATATTACCCAGCAAACAATCTGCTCTTGAGTTACTACGAATTTGCCATCAAAACTTGACTATAAATTGCGACCCATGTGTTTCTATGAGCAAGTCCATGCCAAATCGAGGGCAAAACCACAGCAGATCCTGCCCTCGTGCAGAGGGCAGCTCGGTCACACCAAGAGTGAACCTACCCTTGCTCTAAGAGTAAATATCGGGCAAAGTCGTAATTATTTTAAGATTTTTAAATAATTAAATTATTGAAGATACACGAAACTTAAAATTATATAACTGAGAAATTTAAAGAAAATCCGGTTTACCCTTCTACAGCGAGATTTACTCCGATTTTGCCCGATAGTTACTCTTGTAGCGAGCTAGGTCCGCCATATTAGTGCGAACGACCTGCTCGCTACACGAGGGCAGAATCTGCTTGCTTTTGCCTTCCTTCGATTTGCCATCGAATTCCACTTGCAGACTTTGCACTCAAATTGCGACCCATCTGTTTTTCATTTGTCGAGAAGTTTTGGTAGGAAAATTCATAGCAAATAGAGACCAAATTCTGCTGCAACCAAGGTCTTGGCACCAAAATGGCCACGTTTTTCTTGCAAAGTACGATTACAAACTTTGATCAACATTTGCTCGAAGCGAGTTTGGCTGACTGGGTAGTAACTCAATGTACCTATTGATTGTTTAATTTGTGAATACGATGATTATTCTAAAGTGTATGATATGTTGCTCCAAAATTGATTTCACGTCACTTGAAATCTTTCTTAAAATCTCTTGAAAACGTGATGCGGTAGAGAAAATCTGATGTCAAATTCAGATTCAATATACCAGAGCAAGGAACAGGCATAATGTCTGAAATATTTGTTTAGTTTCTTAGGGTAAAGAACGTATTCTTTATCAAGTAATGTGATTGGAACAATATATTTGGTGAAAAATATTTGTAATTTATTTTATACAGGCAATATCTTGTGAGGTAATATTATTCTTATAAGGTGTCTCATAATCTATAATATAACAGAAAAACGTCTGATTTACCATTCAGAAGTAAGTCAGATATGGAAGTATTTTGCACAAGGTTTACTGTTTAAGAAAACATTTTAACAATACGTTGACTTACCCAACCTTGTAGAAGTCTATTAACTTTCTTGTCATATCTTGTACTTTCCATCATATAGCATTTCTATCTTTAAGGCAATTTAGTAACGTAAACCATTTGTAAAAATCTACCAGCTTCTTTTCCTTGATCGTAACATCCTTTAAAATATTTTTTGAACATAGCAACGATGATAATAAAATACGAGTATTTCCATTTTTTAATTTTAAGATTGTTCGATCTGTGAATAAACATTTAACAGGCAATTTTTTTATACAGATATATTTAAAATGAAATGTAGTTTATGTGCTACATTCATGTAAAACAATAATATACGTTTTACTCGAATGGAAGAAACCCGGTAAGCAATCTGCTCTTGATTTGTTCTGAATTTGCCAGAAAAACTTGTCTACAAATTCTCGCCTATCTGTGTCTGCATTAGACTCGGTATTTAAGTGGAAAGTTTTCAGGTGCAATTCCATGCTAATTCTATGCCAAATCGAGGCCAAACCTTGCCCTTATAAAGAGAGCAATTCGGGCGCACTGGACCTAATCTTGCTTTAAGAGTAAATTTCGGGCAAAATCGTTGTCACTATTTTAAGATTTGAAAATATTTAAATTAGCGAAAATGTATGAAACTTAAAATTATATAATTTAGAAATTTTAATAAAATTCGGTTTACGGTTTGCAGCAAGGTTTACTCCGATTTTGCCTGGTATTTACTCTTAAAGAAAAATTAGAATTCCGCCTGCAAACTTTGTATTCAAATTCCGACCTATCTGTCGCGCATAGGTTCGATATTTGTCGACAAGTTTTGGTCAGCAAATTCATAGCAACTGCCCAGTAAGCAAAATGCTCGTTTTTGGACAGCAGACTTCAGGCAGAACCCCATACATCTACTTCCGCGTTAGTATTGGTTTTGTTTTGACACGGTGTGCTGGCACAACTAAGGGCAGAAAGAGGGCAGTTGGACGGCACACCGTGCCCTCGTTATAGAGGGCAGTTCGGTCGCACTAATGTGGCGGATGTCGATCATGTAGATTACTCTGTCGGTACTGCGAATTTAAAATTAGTTCAACGAAAAGAAAATACTCGTTGCAGGAATCGATTCAGGCTCACAGATTCACAACCAGAGGCCCTACCACCTGTGCCCACGAAAACTGTTGGAATCTGTGCTCGTTTATTGAAATATAACGTAAATCAAATATTGCACTTTACTTTTTTATATTACTAAATATAAAAATGTTTATTATTACATGACACACCTATGAAAAAGTTTAGAAGCATACAAAAAATTGATTTATATTTTTTTTAATTACGATGCACTATATAAATATACTGAAAAAATTAAGAACAATGGTTTCAACAATACCTCATTACTGAATTTTCATAAAACTGGTATCTGCCAAACTTCAATAGGAAATATGCATTTTTTAGATACGTTTGTAAAATTCGCAAAATCTAAAAAAATATACATTAATACCACGATGAGACACAACTCACATATTAATATAAACGTGGTACTCTGGAAATTTCAATATAAAATCGGTAATTTTAACTTTCTGGTTGCAAAACTCGATTCTGCAACCAAAAATTCTGAAATAATTCACTGTCATGTGTGCTATTAGGTATAATGTTCATGAATTTTTTCGTAATTTTTTGTTGACCACAACGGAAAAAATAAAGCATAATTCTTGTGGTAGGGGCACCGACTTGAAACTTCTCACAGGGGGGTTTCTTTGTGAAACTGATATACATTTATACAATAGAAATTCTCATTACTGATAGAATAATCTACATGACTGACATCTGCCACATTAGTGTGACCGACCTGCCCTCTATAACAACGGCACAGTGTGCCTTCTATCTGCCCTCTTTCTGCCCTCGAATCTACTTCTGCATAAGTATTGGTTTTTGCTGTCATGGTGTGCTGTCCAATGCTGTAATCGATATCGGCTCAAAGCAGGTCTGGCTGACTGGGTAGGGACCAAATTCTGCTTCAAGCTTGGTTTTGGCTACGAAATGACCGTCTTTTACTCGCAAAGTACGATTACAAACATAGATCAAAATTTGCTCGAAGCAGGTTTGGCTAACTGAGAACACAATGAAAATAAGCAAGTAAGAAGTAAGGGATCACAACATATAATAGTCAACATATGAAAATAAACGTGATCTTCAAATTATACATTGTAGCATCCTGTGTCACTGTTTAATAAATTGCATTATTTTTAGTTTATGTATATATATATATTACTTTTTTAAAAGAGTTAAGCGACAAATATTTAATACATATTTCGTATCTAATAGTAAAATGTTAAAAAGACAATGCGAGTCGATAGAATTTGGTGATGTCTGGAATAAATTTCTACATAATTATCAAACATAATAATTTTCAAATGAAATTTTATATCAGTGTCAGGGTAATGTATATTTTTGAGATAGCATTAAAGAGATGGCGTTAACGACAGTTTCTATTCCATTAATAACATTTATGACCAGTATTCCACTTCGTTTTGTTAAACAAATAGAGTAACATTAAGGAAAATCATTTTGATGAACTTTTTTATATATATATTGGGCCAGTCTGTATTCTATCGAATCTGTATTTTTTACTGTAGACTGAATACTTTTACTGTAGGAGTTAAATTTTTCAGTTTCACTTGAATTCATTGAAAGATGATTTTCACGGTGTTTTGAAGCTTTGATCTTATTTTACAGTCACATGCATATGTGTTCCTTTCTGGAATAAAATCGTATAATGTTTGCTATAATTCTCGCCACCATTCAAAATTTAATGACCAATAATCAAGTTGTAAAACAAACAAACAAATTTCGTTGTAGACACAGTTAACAATCTCTCATAAAGAGAGATACGGAAATTAATTATCTTGTAGACCGATAGTTGTTAGTAAATTATATATTCAATTACCTCATTTTTGAATAAGAAATCGCACTGTTTTCAGTTATATCAGGGGTCATGAGACACTGTATACGGTAGGGTAGATCGTATTTTTTGACCACTACATTTCTTTTTAACATTCCGTAGGATCGTGCCAATGGATGAGAAAGTAATCTGTGCAAAATTTGACACGACACTGAGAAGACGCGTCACATCGAATTCGAAAAAAGTTTATATGTTTGCAATTTGTTTCTCTCGATTGTACCATTACTATTCCTTCATAGATTGCGGATTTTATGCATTTGTGATAAAAATGGGTAGGCACAATTTAAACTGGTGAACGGACGAAGAGAGATTAAAGACACTAAAATGTACTATTTTTCAGTACCTAAAATTATTAAAGAAAGAATATTTTACTTGGCTTCTGTTTCTTACAATCGATGCACAAAATCTTAATTTTGAGTAAAGATCCGCAGTCTAATCTTTACTACACATTGTTATGACAATATTTACTTGCTTGAATACTATAATTTTCATCGTGCGTGCACGATATATGGAAATACCATCTACGAATCCATGGAAGAATGTTTCAAAGGAAAGTTACACTATTCAAGCAAGTGAATATAATTCTAACAAAATTTCTGTCAACAAAAGTCAATTTTTCAGATTTTAAAGCCACGATACTTTTTTCAAAATGATCTTCCATTTTGTATCTATGTATATTGTTACGGAGCATAGGAAGACCAATTGTACCGCGACAAATTGTAATAAACACGTACAATAACGATTGTATATGAGGCCTGGGCAACCGATGCTCCGAGAGTCGATGACGTAGAATCCTTACTTGTTTTACGATGAGATCGGATTCCCCTCTCACATTAGCCAGCCGAGTGGGGGTAGCTGATTCTACGTCATCGACTCTGGGACCACCAATTGCTCAGGGACGATATACAGGGTGATTCACCAGATATTACCACCTCGAGTTTCGTAATTATTATTATTCTCAGCGAAGAATGTATCTATAACGTTGAATCGTTTCGAGAGATACATACTTTGGTGTTGTGAGTTTTTATGTAGGTGGACGCGTAAAAGATATATGAAGGTCATCAGTATTTTTTTAAATGAGACCGCATGTATTTTCCTGCACCAACCGATGAAGCTTCATATTCTCTACAAAAAAGTATTAACCTATTAATATCAAAAAACCATTAGTAATATGAAGCTTCATACGATCCCATCAAAAAATATATTGACGACCTTCATATATCGTCTACGCGTCCACCTACAAACAAACTCATAACACCAAAGTATATATTTCTCGAAACCATTCAATCTTACATAAACATTCTTCGCTACGAATAATAAGGTGATAATATCTGGTGAACCACCTTGTACATAGCACAATCGAGAAAAACGAATTACAAAAATATACAATTTAAATTTTAATTTTTGTGCAGATTATTTTGTGTATTCAATGACACAACACTAATAGATATTCCGAAAAAAATTTGAAAATTGAATTTCGACCAAGTATAGTTAAGGTTTGCTCTAGTGTACAGTCGTGAGATTATCGGAGAATTTTCAATTTCATTAAACTAGTTTGCGGGAGCTGTTGATCTATTTCGAATTCGGTCCTTTAAAGTGATGCTCAATACGAAATGATCGATAAACTACAAGAGAGACACGGCAACTCAGCAGCATGTCATTAATGTTCAATATAACTGAATAAATGTACTTCTACCGATAGAGGTCGTGTCACATCCAGAAATATTTTGCATTTTCGTTCAGCATTAACGATATCTGAAAGGGTTTGTAATTCAGTAGTTTTATTTGACTCTTTATAATAGATATGGATATCTAAATATATGTAAGTTTAAATCACTATAACCTTAAAAATATGAAAAAAATCATGTTGTTACTTGCTAGATATATTACCAGTATGTGTATGCATTCTACTTTAATTTCACAAAATTATACAAGTCCCTTTAAGTAAGAAAATGAAACTGAGAGTACGTAGAAAACTGTACGTAGAAGACAATAGTAACTGTAGATATAAAATCGAAACTAGTACGAAAAATACGTAAAAAAACAGGAAATGAGGATGAGTGAAAACAAGTGCATTGTCGGTAGTCAAAGGCTCGCCAGGAAAGACTGTTACGAAAAACCATTCGACTAACACGCCCAGAGAGGGTATGAAGAAAACGTAAACTACATATACATACATACGTGAAGGATCTTACAGGCGTAAAACTTATAGTCGACATAGATGGCCAGGACGATATAAATGGAACGATCGACTCGACTTTTCGACTAGTGTTAAGATTACATCATAGTCTCGCTACAACTGGTCAAACTATCAAAGTCTAATTGTAAGTAAGGGCAATCTTGATCGCAAAAAGTTGCGGTACCGGCGGTAGCCGGGCCATTACACCAGCCCTTGGGATGTAACGTATTTGTGAGGTAACATAGTACGCCTAGAATCTCGTTAATGCGCTAGGAACCCGGACTGTTACTTTCGCTACTTCTTCGTCTTGCTTCGAGTTCCTGAGCGAGCATCGTCACCTCCCAATTATTGTTTCCCCCCTCTTGCGACTCCTCCTCGTCGTCCTCGTCGTTCCCGCTGTCGCTTCTATCGGCTCTCTCATCGCACTCGTCCTCCGATCTGCTGCTATCACTGTTCGATTCCAAATCGATCACCACCTCGCCCTTCCACAAGCTCTGCGGAACAATCGAGCTGGGCAGCTCTTGCAGTTCTAAAGTTTCCTCCTCGGAATGCTCCTCCCAGGATCTTCTATTTTGGGAGGTGGATTCCGTGGACAGAGAGGGACGCGTGTAATGCGAACGAGTAGTGAGAACTGTGTCCACCGAACCATCCCTCATGAAAGGATGATCCTCGCGGTCGTCGTCTAAATCCTCCTCGAGTGAGGCGTCATGCTCTGTGCTGTCCCCAAGCGACTCGTCCGCATTTCGCGACTCTCTTTGCTCCAACTCTTGTATCCGAGCCTGCAGTTGAGATATTATTTCGTCCCGTTTCCGAATTTCCAGCTCCAGCGATGTGAACTGCTGCCCGAATTTCGTCTGTATGTCCTCCTGAAATTTCGTTCGTGGAAATAGATTACCATTTCGTATTTCATAGGAAAAACTAAGTCTTTCCCGAACAAACGTTTGTTCGAGCAAAACATTTCTAAGTAATTTGTACCAGGTGAAAGAAATGACATGTCGCGAATATCATAGCGCGATTCTATACCAGGGCGGCTCTTTTTTCCTTTGCTCAAAATTTCTTTTACGGCATACTCAAGAGTTGTTCCAAATAATTAAAAAAAAATCTGTGTAAAGTTTGAACTCGATCAGATAACGGGAAAACGTGCCCCAAATGGATTCAACATTAAGACCCCGCTCAGACACGGCGAAAACCGAGCGTTTTCGATCGCGTGATTTTTGTTTTCGATCGTTCGACCGCGCGGACATGTGTGAACGAATACGAAGATGCTAATGTAAATAAGATCCGCGTGATCGAAGACACGCGGTTTCCACCATGTCTAAACGGGATCTAAAATAATTAATTGAATGCTTATAAAATCGTTTCTCTCGAATATCTTCTGATCTAAACTATTTTGCGCGTCGAGAAATATGTTAAACGCAACCTGTAGATCTGGACGGGCTGCGTTTTTTATGTTCTATTACTTTTTTTTGTGAAAAAACGGTTTTCGAAAAAATTGAGAAAAACGTCGGAACAAAATCCAAAATTTTTTTTCTGAAATTTGAAAATTGAAGTGTCGTTTCATTATCTTTTATCAATAAACGTTAACGAAAAATGTGTTTTTTTTAACTTGTTGAACTTATTTTGTTCGTAATTGCACATTTACTTGCCGCAGATGCTATATATTTTCTTTTTTTTCAGTCTTAAAAATTTTTGAGTTCTACTTTTTGAAATGTTAAGGTCTTATAAAGAGAACTGCGTTTAGAAAAATCCTCTAAAATGAATCGTTAAATAAATATATTTGAAATTAATATAATATATTTGAATTATTTGAAACAACTCTGTGGGGTGCCGTAAAACAAATTCAAAAATCGAAAATAAGAGCGACCCTATTCTACATCCTCGGCTTGGTGTAAATTGATGTAAGAAAGCTGTCGCAAAAAATTAATTTCAAGGTTAGAAAATCAACAATGTGTTTTTGTTGCGTCTTATTCTACTCATCGCAAAAGGATACAACGTGCAAAAGAAACCATGGGTCAAAACTCAACTGTTCTTTTAAAAAATTATGATAAAGTTTTTTCATTATCAAACTGGGCTGCCCTTTTCATTGCGTAACCAGAAATTTTTGCCTTTTTCCTGTAAAGTTTGACCATTTTCTTATGTTATCCAGTAAATTTGGACGAGAAGATGCGAGAAATCCAAGTTTTGATCCTGGAGGATCAACGGTTTAAAAGTTATAAGTGTTTAAAGTGGAGTGATTTCCAGTGTTTTTGACAGGTTAGCGCCGCCTTGTTGTGTGTAGTGACGGCCGCGCGCCGGTTACCGAGGGGAGCCACTCGGTGGCAGCAGAAGCACGGGGTAATGCCGATATACATATACAGGGTGCGGCACCTAAAACAGGTCACCTGAATAAATCGCTTGCTTTTGAAGATAGAAAAAAAAGATCAGACCAAACTTACTTGATATCGAGGGGCTCGTAATCTGATGTCATTAATTTTTTTATAGGTGGAGACGTCAAGGAGATACGAAG